>OY754974.1:18939748-19307759 GCA_963576475.1 Molanna angustata | reverse complement strand
AAGTGACGTCGTGCTCGCGGGGTCGTGAAGTGACATCGTGTACAGGCGTATCCCTTATATAGTGCTGGCGTTAAGTGTTGGTGAGTTCAATTTCCGCGTACATTCTCGAACCTTTCGCTGTAGAAACATACCGCTGTCGCGGTTATTGTTGCGCGCTCGACACCGAGGGCGATGAGCTCGGCCTAGCGATAAACAAATATACTTGCTGTCACCAGGCGCGTGCGTAGAAGAAATTTCTTGAAGTGGTCTGCCACAAAGGATTATAATTAGACATATGAAAGGTTTCTAAGTTCAAATAATTCAGTTAGAAAGTATAATTGTATATTATTTATTTATTAGTGAATTAGTTAACTAATAATTAAATTATTTAGTACAGGTAGTTTAGTTACCCATTATTATATTTTTTTTTGCAGGTAGAATAGTTACCAATAATTGTATTATTTTGTATAGGTAGATTGTAAACATACCATTATAATATATATATATATATATATATATATATATATATATATATATATATATATATATATATATATATATATATATATATATATATATATATATATATATATATATATATATATATATATATATATATATATATATATATATATATATATATATATATATATATATATATATATATATATATATATATATATATATATATATATATATATATATATATATATATATATATATATATATATATATATATATATATATATATATATATATATATATATATATATATATATATATATATATATATATATATATATATATATATATATATATATATATATATATATATATATATATATATATATATATATATAATGTAATCCAACAAGTACCTACTTGCAGTCGAAAAACTAAATCGATGTGATATATTATTAGTTTTCATATTTCTTTGTTAAACGGTCCTGACTCTCCCCTCTGCAGTAGGTAGGTATGTCTTGTCCATATGTCTTGTCATGATTGCAGAGTGGAATGAAACCATTCTCATCCATCTTCTCGAAATACTTTTATCTGCCCTTAAATAGAATGACTATGCATTTTATTTTGCACCACGGGCGACGTCTTCTATATAAAAGAAAATCGAAACATTTCAGTAAAAAATTGTCAGAATTTTCTTTTAGTTTATATTAAAACTCGTTGAGACTTTTCTTAAGAGATATTTTCGTTTGATTTATATGTTTTAGGTCATAGATCACAACATATAATTTTTCATTTTGGTATAAGCTTTATTTTATTAATACAAAAGAAATTTTCAACAATAATTCTTATTCGAAATATGTTAAGCTTTATTTTTAGAGTTGAATAATATGTAACGCGGTAGTCGGGTTTAGAACTTGAATGCAAAAAAATCTATTCATAATGTACAAAAAAACAATTAAAGGTTTTCTGAATAAATATAATTATTTTGAAATGATTCCCATTGTCTATTTGTCTATGAAAACTATTTTTTCTTTTATTTATTACTCTCTTTACTATTTGTATAGAGAAGAAGAATCAGTTCCTTGAAACCTACCATAAAAACTCTTTTTATGACTTTTTTTACATCTTAATAGAGACAAAGTTGGAATATTATAGGAGAACCATGAATCAAGGCACTTACAGAGCCCGCGGCCCATCGTCGGCCGATTTACGTGATCATTCTATGCGCTTGCAAAACGTTCACCAACTATTTCTTCCCATTGAGTTTCCTATCAGCCCAATCTTTGAAAGGTCTAGAAAATCCAATGTTTGCGTAGGTATATGCAACTATAAAAATATTCGAAAAAACTCATTTGTGGTTTAAGCAATGTTTAAAATGTGCCATAAAATTAAATATGTCGAGATGGCGAAATATTATTTTGTAGGTTTGTGTTTATTGAATTATACATTTTCTGAAATGCTATTATTTAATTACACACATATCAAATATTCATTATATATTTAATTCTTGACAAACAGACAAAAGGTCTTCGCTGATAATTCTCTTTGTGTATTTAAACATGATAATATGTTTAATTAAATAAAATATTCTAAATATAGCTTCAGGCAAATTTATTTATAGTGAGTCTATTTGTGTAGATGTGTTTATCTTCACCTTTATCAGTGTCATGTATACTATGTATAGTACTCCTATACATAATTAGTTATTTGATTTTTTTTTGGTTTAATCTTGGGATTGTGACCCAGAAGAATATTGTTCAATAAAAGTTATCATTTGAAAACTCTGGAATCGCAAAAGTAAATATATTATCAAGAATATCTGAGACAAATCAACTCGACGGTCTTTTGCGACCGATTCAGCGACGCAAAGCCAAGTTAATTCTATACATTAATATTATATGTTTTTCGGAAGACCCTAAAAAAGATGGAAAGACAGCTGGACGTCGCGTCGGTTGACCTCCTAGTAGTAACATTAAGAGGGAGAACAGATGCACGATCTACATTTGATTTTTTTTCTATATGTTATTGTTTAAAATATGTTGTATTTGGAATATATGTTTTATTTAAATGGGTTAGCTTTGTATTTTTCTCAATCAAGGCTAAATCGGATCTATTGTGCATGTTGGTTCTATCTGTAATTATATTGAAACCATGTATTTAGTATTGAAACCATGGTGGTGGATGGTGGAGAATCTATTATTTATTTATCGTAGTGTTTGATTGGGATGTAGCACATGAAGGTGTGGTCACAATCACTACACATTTACTATAGCACAAACATTTTTTGTCATTATTATTATCATCCCAAAAATCATTTCTGGGAGTATGCTATTAAATTTCTCGGAAAAACTTTTTTTACTGTTATCCGATTACATCATCGTCAACTTTCGGCTTCATCGATTTATTCATAAAAATAAAATAATATTAAGTCGAGAATGAGACATTGTTCAGGTAATATATTCGAAAAACGGGTGAATTCTCGTTTGCATACATTATTCGGATGATATTCGAAGAATTTTTCTTTCAAAAATGATACAAGATTCTAAAAATACTTCCATGGTGAAAAGCTTACATGTTTCCTTTCATGTCCGCCCTTTGCTCTTGTACTCTGCTATGGATTGTACCAGACATTGTACCAAATATTACTATAATATTATCTACCTATATTATTAGTTCGTGTCAAACGCAAAGCACACTATCTGTATTCACAACTAAATGAAATTGTTGGTATCTACTGTCTAACGGAGTCTATCAACTATAATATGACATTGAAAACGAATTAATACTTATTCCTTGTATGTTCATTCATCACAATATTTATACAATAATATCCAACAAAGTATTTATAAATTGTATCTAGTTTCATAAGGTTTTTGGGTCAAATAATTAGTTCGAAATTCTTATTTTTCATTTACAGTTACTAGTCTAAGTATGAGTGCCTTGCCATAAAACTATAAAAAGGTTTTTTTTTGTTTATTGAACACCCCAACGAACAATTCTTGATGAAACTCCATAGAAAACTAGAAGTTAATTTGTTTTTACTCTCAACTATTATGGAACGATGGAGAGTAATGATTTCACAAATTTTAAGCGTTTTCGTTTACTTCAATTTCTGAACGGGTATCATGTAATGAGAGTGCACAGAGTATCGTTGTGATGTGTTTGTATGTGTAGCCTACGACTTGCCGTATCCTTTTGTGTCCTCTCTACAACCCAAACTATGAGTAAGCTAATCGGACTTTAGATTGATATCATATATTCTATAAACTTAGAGCTGATTAGTTTTCCGTTAATTTTCTTTCTATGATAATCATAACTTTCAAAATGCTCTAACGGTCTGGAAAATCATCATTTTTTTTAATTTGTTTCAATTATTGATAGAATAGAAATACTGTAAAATGTACATATCAGTAGTAAAATAGTTTCTCTATGAGATAATTGAGTTACCGACCTAATTGGTATTGTATGTATTTATATAAAAAATGTATTTTTTTACACTCCATTATAATGAATGATATAGTATTCTTCTACATCTACAGACCTACTATCACGCCACCTTCCTCACAGGGTACCAAACACTACTTATAGTATTCTATCTTGACACATATCCATCGACTCGTCAACATTCATGGATCGTCTCATACATGCTCTTCTATTGTTTAAGCAAATTTTATACGTCAACTTCTCAACAGGTATCATGTAGAGAGTGCATACCATGAGTTTCATGAATATGTTTTTGGTGTATGGTGGTTTGTGTACTTGTTTTGTTAAAAAAATAATCTCGTTTTATGTCTATCACTACAATTAATTATGGTGAAATTGTATGTTAAATTATGTATTTCTCAATATTTTGATCCGTGAATTCAGTGTTGATATTTCGATTTATTTTTTTATGGTCTTATTAATGCATAGGTATTTCATTCGAGTCGAAATAAACTATTTGATACGGTAGATTTTCAGTGGGCTTTTAATAAGAATGTTCTTAACGACATATTATGTAATGTTGATCGAGCAATTCCTTGATAAGTTAATAATATTTAATACTTTTTCTGCTTCCTGAATAGAAAGACTTGTTGGAAAGAAATCGAAAGATTACATATTATTGCTGCGATGATAGTTTGGGAATAAGAAAAAACTTATTTCATGTTTTTTTTTTATTTTCACACACAATTTACCAAACCAATTCAGTTTGACCTCGTCATGTTGGTATAACGGATCATTGATTGCTATTATTGTACATTATACAATATACATACATACCATAACGCCATATCCCTTACGGGGTAAACAGAGAGAACCGAGCGCCATACTTCTCTATTTTAGCACACATTTCTGGCTTCCTTTACATCCATGCATCGTCTCATACATGCTCGTCTATTGTTCAAACTTTTTATGTTTCCTTCTTTCAAAATATCATTCACATGGTCATGCCATCCTTTTCGGGGACGACCTTTGCTATTCACTCCATCTCTACACCCATGTATATTTTTTTGGTCAGTCGTTCATCGTTTATTCTTGCAATATGTCCAAACCACCTCAAGTCATTTTTCACTTTAATTTTTCATATAATATCCTTCTCTATCTTGAATTCTCACCTTATGTCCTCATTTTTTATTCTTTCATATAAATTGTTCTATGACATACTCTTCTTAGTGAGTATACAAGGTGGGCCAAAAGAAGTCATCTGATGTTGCTTGGCTCTCATTTTTTTCTAAATGAAAAACTTCGATTCTGTATTTTGATTATGTTTCTTTGAACCTTATTTTAATTTTATTGGTCAAGTCGATAAGATGATATCCGCAAAATGGGCGCCCTCACAATAAACGGCATTTTTAAGACCGTAAATCTAAAATCTAAAATTTTAGTATGTTCCTATTTTAGTTACAATAGTTACTGAATACAATCCGTAAATCTAAAATCTACAATTTTAGTATGTTCCTATTTTAGTTACAATAGTTACTGAATAGGGGTACTAAAGCCATCCACAGTTGGATCTCATGTGCTACATGCAACTATTTGAGTAAAAAATTATATATCTTTTTAAGAGACTTAGGTTTGTGCGATTTGTTTTGTCCCTAATGTTTTTGTATGCGTAACTGTTAATATATGATGACGTGAGCGCTTCCTGAATGTTTGAATAAAATACATGGTCTTTTATCGAAAGTTTCTTCCTCTTGGATGATTTAATACGAGTTTTTGGGAATACTTCCTACGTGCTATGTCACATTATCATCCTATGATACAGTATTTCGTGAATATATACACATATCATTCTAAAATTTTGTTGGAACACGAACGCTTGTTTTCGCAAGTTTTTTATAATTTAAAATGCTCAGTAAAATATTGTTTTCGAAGAATTACTTCACAATACACGAGAGCGTTTAGTGTTAGCCATGTGAACTCTTTCGAAATTGTGATATCCGATTATTCATTGTTATAGGATTAGTTATTATATTTATTTAGTGACAATTCATAGGACATTGTCCTGAAACATTTCACTTTGCTCAAACAAGACCCCGAGGTATGATATATTCAAGTATTTCAAATCAAAAGATACCTTTTCTGTAAAACCAAACGAAGTTTTAAAAATATAAAGAAATTTAAAGTATGTATATACTCAATCGTAATCTCCAATGGAAATCGCTTAACCCTTACACTAAACTATATAGTGTTGTTAAAGAGAACCAGTTCCGTTTAAACACTTATTGCTTCATTTCAATGTATACACCGTCTTATAAAAACTCATTGAATGTTCAAGCTCTTTATATATCCATCTTTCAATGTTTTTTCATATAAACATGGATATTCTCTTGCGCAACCGCGCAGTTATCAATAAATCTTTAATACTACATAATGAACGAACTATCATAAGAAGTGATGCCAACCTGTATACTTTTTTTTGTGTTATCATGTTCCCGCTACTTGTCGCCTTTATCTATGGACATGCCAGTGACATAGTGACAACATAGAATTTTATTATAATATATCTACTAGATGTCGTAGTTAGCAAATTGTGTATGAATCGAAGTGAGGCTTTTTTCCGGGGGATTTTTGACCACATTGTTTTTCTAGTATATTATGTATAATAAAAATCTATGAGTGACAGTGTTGTGTTTTTATTGCTGTTAATTTGCAACTTGAAATATATTTAGAATTACTTAATGTTGAATTATTTTTATGGTACAATAAATTGTGATGTGACAATCTGGTTATAAAATGTCATTTTGATACTCGCTCAGACACGGATATGTTCCCAGTGAAGCGGGTGTCGGTCGCAAATAAAAAAATAAAACAACTGTAAAGAATACATAAAAAAAAATTTCATTCGTTTGTTTAAATGTTTTACCTTAATCATTTTTGAGTATCTTTATATTTAAAAATGGATGTACCTAAGTATATTTGTATGTGTCCTATGAACTCCCAAACCAACCATCCGATTGCAATGAAACTTTGGGAAATTGTTCAACTTATTCCAGAGAAGGTTTATGCATTAAAATTTATTTATAATTTATTCGATATCTCACAAAAAAAATTGAAAAAAAAAGTTGGTATTGAATAGATACTTAGTGGGTTTGTTCAGCAAAAATCCTATATACCCATACATAAAATGGTATATTATATAAAACTAGAATAATGCTAAAGGTTCACGTACCTATATTTGTTAGAATAATTAAATAAAATTTAGATGAATGAATGAATAGGGACGGACTTGACTGTAGGGATGGATGGAAAAAAATACGGAATTATAATAAGCGAATCTAGATAAGAATGTTAAGTAATAAAAAGGAAACATACCGAACAACCATTTTTATAATTAAACAGGCAGGACAAAGTCTGCCGGGTTTTACTAGCTTAATATATTTTTATATTACAATACCAACAGTTTTGAAATGGATGGAGTTCACGATCCACTTCCACGCCGAAGGACGCTATAGGACCCATTGGTCCTGTTCATCCCCGACTCAGCCGCAACATCGGACAACACAATATCCACTATCCATCGGGTTCAACCACTGCCCCAGAGAGTCCAACCTCAAACGTCGGGGGCCTCCGCTTGAGATCGGTCGCAGGGGCAAGCCCCTAGGCACACCGATCGAGTCGGAGGGGCTTGTCCCCGTACCCCTCGGTACTCGTGTTGGCGTCTTCCGCAAAGGTTCCGCGGGCTAATATTCGATTTGACTAAAAGTTTGCAATTAACGGTGATAATAAAATTGGAATATAGGTACTCTATTGACAAAATGGCGGGAGCCGTTATGGTATTATTTAATAAACTTTAAACCCGAATCGAATTTGAAATATAATATAAAATAAGAAGAGAGAAATCAGACACCTGCAGGGCTTACGACCTGTCATCGATTAGTTAACGTCTAATAACTTAAAGCGCTTGCGCAACGTTTACCCATTGTTCATTAATTGATATCCCTTATTAATTCAAATTTGAAATATGTATAAATTGTAACATTCTTATAGCACTGAAAATTAGGTGAAATAACTCTTAGAAATGACTGTTACACAACTATAAGAAGAAATCATATTCAATGTATAAAAATACGAGACGAAATTACACCCAGCAGAGGAGAAATTTATTTATAATAATAATAATAAGATTTTATTCGTGAGCAGGGAGGTACAATGCAACACAAACCATATTTATTTATTTTATTTTATTTTATTTTTTAATTAACACATACAACATTAGATAGTTTATTACATGGATTAATACATATGATACATCAATTATCTAAATCTAATGTCAGTTACATGACATGTGTCAAATACATTTTGGTTTGTGTGTGTAGTGTAAGTAGTAAAGTATTTTTATTATTTATTTATTTAATTATTATTCCGCTTATGTAAGAGAGAGGGTGTGTATATGTATGTGTGTGTGTGTGTGTGTGTGTGTGTGTGTGTGTGTGTGTGTGTGTGTGTGTGTGTGTGTGTGTGTGTGTGTGTGTGTGTGTGTGTGTGTGTGTGTGTGTGTGTGTGTGTGTGTGTGTGTGTGTGTGTGTGTGTGTGTGTGTGTGTGTGTGTGTGTGTGTGTGTGTGTGTGTGTGTGTGTGTGTGTGTGTGTGTGTGTGTGTGTGTGTGTGTGTGTGTGTGTGTGTGTGTGTGTGTGTGTGTGTGTGTGTGTGTGTGTGTGTGTGTGTGTGTGTGTGTGTGTGTGTGTGTGTGTGTGTGTGTGTGTGTGTGTGTGTGTGTGTGTGTGTGTGTGTGTGTGTGTGTGTGTGTGTGTGTGTGTGTGTGTGTGTGTGTGTGTGTGTGTGTGTGTGTGTGTGTGTGTGTGTGTGTGTGTGTGTGTGTGTGTGTGTGTGTGTGTGTGTGTGTGTGTGTGTGTGTGTGTGTGTGTGTGTGTGTGTGTGTGTGTGTGTGTGTGTGTGTGTGTGTGTGTGTGTGTGTGTGTGTGTGTGTGTGTGTGTGTGTGTGTGTGTGTGTGTGTGTGTGTGTGTGTGTGTGTGTGTGTGTGTGTGTGTGTGTGTGTGTGTGTGTGTGTGTGTGTGTGTGTGTGTGTGTGTGTGTGAGAGTGATGGGCCATGGTTAGCTATTGTTTTCAAAATTATCTATTTGGGATATTTTCCGTCGATATTCGTTTGGGAAGTCGTAAAAAATGTCCAAGTTTAAAATATCCACATACTTTGTGTAAGCATCCATGGCCTTATTGATCGGTGAATTTATTGCAGCATTTGTTTTATAATATTTGCATTTAAATAATGGTGTATGTCTTGTACGTCTTATAGGAATATTAAAGTCAATAAGTGTGAGTATATCGGCGTAGTCTATATGGTTATTTAAAACATTATAAATAAAAGATAAATCATATATACATCATTTTAAAATTAGGTATACATACAAATAAAAAAGAATAACAAAGAGAAAAGTAAGCATAAAGAACAAACAAAAGATAAAAAAAAGAATAACACATCAATTTGTAAATACAAAAAATGGTAAATAAATTAATAAAAACATAAGTATATAACCCTAATAACTTAACTGTGTATAAGTATCTATTGAAATCACATCAGTCACTGCAAAATTGATGCCCATCTTCTGTGAATTGGGGAATCAAGCCACATACCAGTCTCTTGAACAATAGAATTGCTAGATCTCCACATCCTCATTCTTGCATCAGCTATCTTGCGTCTTTCGAGAGCGGGAAAGCCATGGACCTCGCGCTCTGCAAACATTTGAGATGCACTGCTGAATCTGAATGATTTCTTACACAAATATTGGTTCTCTGGGCTGGAAATACTGGTAAGTTGGAAGAAATTGCCATTTGACAATAAACTTGTCACTTGTGCAGGGTGCGAGGAAGTGTTTGTTCAATTAAATAAAAAATTTATAAACCATTTTTGAATTATTAATTAGCTATAAACCACTTGTTTTTTGAGTCACTACGCGACATGTTTCGGAAGCGCTGTCCTTCCATCGACCGGCGTGTCGAGACGGTTTATAGCTAATTAATAATTCAAAAATGGTTTATATTAACTACCACAAAATATCCGCCGAATCATTAAATGATAAAAAATTTATAGTTTGTTT
Source organism: Molanna angustata (assembly GCA_963576475.1). NCBI lineage: Eukaryota > Metazoa > Arthropoda > Insecta > Trichoptera > Molannidae > Molanna > Molanna angustata. The sequence continues at coordinate 19,297,781 of OY754974.1, read as the reverse complement.
ATTTCGCCGCCAAAATTTATACTTTAATTTACCAGACTAATGACGATACAGAAAAGTAATTCGGAGAACAGATACCAGAAAGTTGTTTTGGAATTTGTTTGAATCGTAAAACAAAAATTAGTTCCTTAACTTCTTAAATAATGTATAAAATGGGTTGAAACCCTCCCTCCGCAGCCAACCTCCCATTCCCACTCCTGACACTCGCCCTTAGCAGACACTCGTGGGGAGGCTATATCGATTTTTCCCTCAAAGTGCCTTTGCAGTACCAATAAGGAAACCGCTACTAGTCATAAAATAACAAAAAGAAAAACTGTGCACGACACAATGTCGTTAAAAAAAAAATCGAAATTATTTAAGTAAAAATGGAGTGCATCTTGAGATTGATCGTGGTAGGTACTTTTGACTACATATCTTATTTCGTGTTACAGTCCTAAAACAGGCAGTGCCAAAACAAAATTACATTTCCAGTTTAAATCACACACGAGCTTGATGATTGATGCTTTATGATTTCACAATTTTAAGCGTATTTCTCAATGGCTATCATATAGAGAGTGCATACTTTTGCATAGGTACTAATATCGTCGTGATGTGTTTGTATGTATGGCGTACGCCTTATGCAGTACGCCGTATCCTTTTTATGTCCTCTCTACAGCCCAAAATAAGTCCGATTGACTTCATATTTACATCACATGTGTAAAGTGTATAGACCTAGGGCTGATAACTTTTCCATAGACTTTTTAATTTCTTCTCAATGATTTCATAATTTATGTTGTTTTCTTGTATCCTCTCTACAGCCCAAACTGTAAGTCTGTGTAAGTTTTTGTGTGTATGCCGTAATCCGTATGCGGTACACAAATTATGAAAATTTGTGTCCTTTGTACTCTGTAAATTGAGAAGAAGAATTATTTATTGATATATGTGTGTGAAGTTCATTAACTAAGAGCTGATCTGATTAGTTTTCCATAGACAACGGTTCATTTTTTCTTTATTATTTTATCTGTTAAAACTTTAAAAATACTTTCTTGGTCTGGAAAATCGGGTTTTCTTATTGTGATTGAATTTTTAATGCAATAAAAATACACTTTACAAAAGTGCATTCAGGAATTGCCAACCTTTAAAGAAAGAAAAAATATTAAGGCTGGGTGTTTAAACAAAAGTAACGGTACATTGATTTCATGAAATCGTTCAAAAATGCGTCGTTTGACGGCATTTTTACCATTTTATATTTCAATGAAACAACCAAAACTTTTGAATAATTTTGTGAGATCAAAGTATTTTAACTATACTTTTACTTCAGTCTTTGTTCGAGAAACACAGCCTTAGTATGATATTGCATATTTATATGAAAAATGTATATGACAGTAGTATAATAGCATCTGTTGGGGAAAATTGAGTTATCGACTTCATCCAACAGTCGATTCGTTCATGAGAATTCAATTCTCTGAATGAATCGATATTATTAAGCCAAGATGCGTGTACGAAGGAACATTTTGTTGGCGTAGTGGACTTTTTGCATGCTAATAACACCAACTAGAGGCCTCGCAGCATATATGTGCCTAGGAGCGCTTCTAGACATCCTCAGACATTTCACATTGCTCGGTTTGACACGAGCTATGCCAGGAATAAGTTTATTCGTCGCTCGTGTGAAAACTATAACTCTTTGTTTCAGAGAGTGGACATTCTTAGTTCTACTCTTCCACAGTTCAGAAGACATATCGCAGCGTTGGCGATGAGTATGTAGTTGAAATTGGATGCGTTTTTTTGTTTCCCTTTCCTTTTGTATTCCTTTTTCCCGTTTACCACCATAATGCTTCAATTCTTGTTTTCTTACATTTTATTATTGTTACATGTTATAGATTTTCAAAGCTTTCAATCTCAGCCTCAGTTTAATTTACTACTTTTTTCTTTTGTTTTTTACTGTTGTTTTTTTCGAAACCGCACACTTTCTTTTCTACCCTGTGTGTGCATACTTTCTGTTTTTGTTTACTTCTTATTTTTTCTCGTAATATTTTTTTTTGTTACGTTCTGACTTGTGTTAATTTTTTTCTCTTTGGTTTTGTACCACAATGTTTTTACTATATTTGTAATAAAAGTTTGTATATGGTCTGTAGATATGCCAATTTAAATAAAATAAAAATAAAATAAAATATGTTCCCATACATGGATTTGTTCGAGAAACACAGCCTTAGTATGATATTGCATATTTATATGAAAAATGTATATGACAGTAGAATAATAGCATCTGTTGGGGAAATTTGAGTTATCGACTTCATCCAACAGTCGATTCGTTCATGAGAATTCAATTCTCTGAATGAATCGACATTATTAAGCCAAGATGCGTGTACGAAGGAACATTTTGTATGGCGTAGTGGACTTTTTGCATGCTAATAACACCAACTAGAGGCCTCGCAGCATATATGTTCCCATACATGGATTTACTCAGAATTTGGAGTAGAACATTTATGTGAGTTTTGTATAGGCCTACAACACTTTATACTCAGAATTGTGAATTTTTGCTTCAGTCAGGGGTTATCAACTTTTGAAATTACGGTTTATTTTTCCATATATCTCAGAAACCATAAAAGCTAGAACGCTGAAAATTGGTAAACATACATAAATACAAAATCTCAAATTTATTTTTGTCAAAAAAAATCCAGGATTTCTCAAACATTTTTTATTAAGAATAATATTTTTTTATGATAAATTTATGAGTTTAACTGCCTATATTTCCATTTTTTTACAATATACGAAAAAAGCCGAAATACCCCAATTAGATAATTTAATTTTCTATAAAAAATATAAATATTGTAGAAGTTCATCTCAATTTTTTTTAACAATTTTTATAAAAATTGAAATTAGTGACGACATTGCTTCATACAATTTGTATGGCAGTCGCCTATGCACAATATGTAAGAAGACTTAATAGTTTGATACTTAATCTTCCAACATACATACAGAACCATAATGCAGTTTTCATATTCCGGGTAGGAGAAGAGGACTGACCTCTATATTGTCCTATCCTGACATACATACCAACATGTGTTAAAATTTTCAATAATTTGGATTTATGGGTTTATATTTTGATTCTTATTCTTCAACTATACATACTAGGCCCTATTCAGATTCGACTAAAAATTTTATACAGAATTTTAGTATATGAGAAATGTCAAAAAGTTGAATGTATTTACACGGGGCTCATTACGTTACAACGAGCGGATGAAATCCTTTTATACAAGTCGCCCGTTGGTTATAGACGTTTTCGTACTGCGAAATGAATCAGAATTGGACATTTTATCGCTATCGACAGTTGGATCTCATGTGTTACATGCAACTAGTATTGGTATTGTATATGTTTCTATAGAAAAATGTCTTTTTTTTACTCTCCACTATGTACCTATTCATCTACGTACTATCATTCCATCTTCCTCATGTGGTAGGTAGAGAGAACTAAATACCGCATTCTTCTATCTTGGCACATATCCATCATCTCATTAACATCTATGCATCGTCTCATACATGATCGTCTGTTGTTAATTTTTTTTAATTATCTTTAAATTTTTTTTTTAAGAGAGTGCATACTATGAGTTTTGTGCGTGGGTATAGTTTATTATGAAAAATTAGGTCCTCAGAGTAACCAAAATTTGTTTAGAAATTTAATAGAAATGTACTTCATAAAAATGCATTTAGGTATTGTCAACCTTTTAAGTTGAAAAAATGTACACTTAGTAGGTAGTGGGAAGTTTAATGTTGACCACAGCCCACTCGTTTATATACTTACTTACTTTACGTGTCCGGGTTAGATTCTGCCACTCGTTTATATATGTAGGTATATCAACTTTTTAAAAATCAAAGTGTACCTGAAATTTGTCCAAAAAACATTAATAGGTACCTTTTTTTCTTTCTTTTAAATATTAAATACCTAAATACAATATAGAGATGGGTGATGGCTGAGTGGTTAGAGCTTTGGGTTAATTACCTACCGATTTAGTTCACCACAAGAATTTATTCTTAGTTTAGAGCATGTATGAGGATGTATTGTATTATTTGTTACAAGGACATATTCATTATTTTTATTAAAAAATAATAGCGATTCAAGATTTTACTATTTTCTTTAAATGGAACGAATATATCCATGACACAAATATTATTAATAATAATAATAATTCTTTGTTGGCTTAAATAACATTACAAAATAAGTACAAACAAGAGCAAGATAAAATATTAAAAAAGCCAAAAGGCGGACTTGTTAACGAAATTAACATCTTCCAGTCAACCTTAGAGAATAAAAATAATATAAAAATATAAAAGAACATATATATACATATACACACACATACATACATACACACATATACACATATATGCATTGAGGGGGGATGGGAAGGGGAAAAAAGGAAGGGGCGGAGATAGTGGTAAGGAGGAAAATGAGGCAGGGAGGGAAGAGAGACATCAGAGTTTCACCCGCTGTTTAAAAGAGAAAAATGATGGTAAGGTTCGAGTACGTACATCAATTTAAATCCTTAATCGTCCACTTTAATGCTAGAAATATCGATTACTTGAAAATAAATTTTAATGGCACATTTCATAATAATAAAAATTATTCTGTATTTTCAAGTGACAAAGGAACATCAAATCCTTGGATAACCCAAATAAAACATTTTCTTCAACTAATGAATTTCTCTTGAATAAGTTCCTTCATGATACAAATTTAGATATTATTTATGTTCTAGAAACGTGCCACTTTGCAATAATACGTTTTTATATTTTTATAACATATTTTCTTTTATTATATCTAAGGAAATTCGCACTTAGCTTTCTTAAGAACTTTCCGTCCTTTTGTGATTTCCTTTGAAAGCGAGTAGCTATTTTTTAGGTCTCAGGAAACGCTTCCAGTTTCTTATTCATAATGGCTTAAGAAACATACTTACTTATATAACCTTAGGAATATTGTGTAACGATAACTCATTTATGTACCTTTCTTAATGGATTTGGAGATTTATTCAAATGGATTTGTACCTGTTGTTGAAATGGATTGTGCGAAGAATTAATGACCTTTGGTGAAGTTGTAACAATAAAAATAATTCTCTCTATGTACAGTTATTTCGAAATTACGTAACCTAAATATTATAACATCAAAATACTTCAAGTTTATGGGATAAAAAAAACATACACACCATCTCCGTAAAGTTCTTCGGCCATATTTTGAGAGGCGAAAAGTATGCCATCCTTCAGCTCGTCATGAAGGGGAAGATTGAGGGTCATAGAGGGATCGGAAGAAGGCAGCTTTCTTGGCTGCGAAACATCCGCGAATGGACCGGTATAAGAGCTGTGGAGGAGCTGTTTCGCACTGCACAGGACAGGGAGACTTTCTCTATGGTGGTCGTCAACGTCGGGGAAACCTGATATGACACAAGAAGAAGAATACACCATCTAGCCATATCTTCTTTTTGAGTAAGGCAAAGAGAATTAGTAAAAACACAGTTTGTCTTTGCATACATTTTTTGTCTCAGCCATTTTAACATATTGCTTCAGTCATATTTTATAGGTACTCGTCTGTGTGTCAGAAATAAATAAATCTAATTAACATGATGGAAATCGGAACAGTAGGTTTATAATAATAATAATAACATGTTTGTTGAGACGTAGAAGTTTACAAATAACAGTTCATTGACAAAAAATATTTATATATAAAACAACTTTTCGTTTTTTATGTAATCTTTTAGTTTTTTTGTCATCCTTTTTTCCTTTTATTATCCTTGCATAAACACATTTATTTATTCATTTAGTCCAAAGGACTTTAAAAGTTCTCATCAGTTTTATTTCAACGATTTTGAGTGAAATTGTGCAACTTTCGCATCTCAGAAAACGCTTGCCATAAACTTTCCGGTAGATGAAATTTACTTAGCCTTTTTTGGTGCAGAGCTTCAATCCACTATTTGGTTGATGATTCGTTCCTAGCAGGTTGTGTAATAGACCTATATACCGTCCATAAGAAAATATTGTTCATTTAATTTAGTTGATCATTCGTTCCTAGCGGGTAGTGTAATAGATCCATATCTCATACATAGCAACAACTTATTCATAAAAATTGGTTGATCATTCGTTCCTAGCGGGTAGTGTTATAGACCCTTACCTATCTCTTCCATAGCAACAATTGTTCACTAAAATTGGTTTACGATTCGTTCCTAGCGGGTAATGTAATAGACCCATATCTTTTCCATAGCAACAATTGTTCACTAAAATTGGTTGATGATTCGTTCCTAGCGGGTTGTGAAATAGACCCATATCTCAACCATAGCAACAAACTGTTCACTTAAATTGGTTTGATTCCTTTGAAAACGTTCCAAACCATTTTAAAGAATCCGGTTTCATATTTGTTCCAGGTCAGAGATTAACAGATGCGGTAACAATACTGCACACAGCTTTTTAATAATTTGTACTTACATACAAATGATTGGTACGGCGTTGGATATAGTATTAGGTACGTATACAAATCAAATACTTTGATAATAAATATATTGTCTTATATAAAGGATTTTTTTGATATAATATTTTCAAGATATTAGAGATTTTATATCAAAACCTGTTTCTGCAATAATGATATTTTGGGTATTTGTGTTATGCAGAAACCAGCCAGTCCACCAATATGTTTTAGTACCTAGTATCTAAACATTTTACCAATCGAAATATTATAGTATTTTTAAGAAAATACATACAAGAAGCATTTACATATTACATACATAGACTGAACAGTGAGCCATATTCTTCTATATTGACAAAACATCCATCGCTTCATTTATGGTCATGCACCACTTTATACAGATTCATCTGTAATTCAGACTATTAACGTTCTCGTGGGAAGAAAATATACAAAGCTGAAAGAAAAAGAGTGAGAAAATGGGGTCGACCGAGAAGGTATTGGCATGATCATGTGATCGATTTTTGGAAAGGGCGCGTTGCAAGAGTCGGTGGAAAGAGATTACCTTATGGCAAAAAAAACCCGTCGTTGTGTACTTGCTGTACATAAATATTTTTTTTTGATAAATATATCGAATAAAATGTATACTACTATAGCAATTTGGTGGACTGGCTGGTTTCTGCATAACACAAATACCCAAAATGTCATTATTGTAGAAACAGCTAAATTTTTCTATAAAATCGCTTCTATCTTCAAAATATTCTATCAATGTAATGTTCATTTTTTGTCCAATAGCAATCATTTTTCACATATCCAAGAGATGAAACAGTAAAAATAATAAAATGGATTTATAAATTCACTTAGAAGGAAAAGTGGCTATATCTCAGTGTCTTTTGTGGGTAGGCTGTTTTTTGCATAACTACATATTATGTAGTTGCACATATTTCGTTACGTTACTTGCTTTCTTAGTGTTCTTTTTATTTACCCTGTATAGTTCTATGCCTGTGGCTAGATTAGTTGGAACTAATCAATATTATTTTACTATACTATGACATAACTTTTTTTGACATAATGATGTATTTCTATACATAGTGTTGATCTAAATATGGTTAAGAAAATATAAAAGGCAGCGATATGGCTTCGAAAATATAAAATGTAGAAATATGAAGTACAAATGTGATTGTACATCATTACGGATTGCGACCAATGTCACTATGTTTTATTTATTTCAATTTGTGTAATACAATTACACGTGGCAGAAAAATATTACGTGCTTTCTGTGTGTTATGAGGGCTTCAAAAGAAAATCGTTCTAACAGGATGGAACGTGATCACACTCTCAATACTGGAATTTGCGAATAAAATAATTTTACTGTTATAATAGTTTGTATGAAACAGTACAATGATAGAAATTGCAGAAATCAGATCAGAACACTAAAAAAAAACTGTGGGTTGTGGCCAACGCTAAACTCCTCAGTAACAATTCTATAAAGTATCCAAATTTTGTATGGAAAATATTCAGCATTTTCATGAAATGAGTTTGTTAAATTACTTTTTATTTAAATATTTTATTATGAAAACTTTATAACTATTTAATGCCATTTTATGAAAGTGATTTGCCTTTTAAACAATTTAAAAATTAAAATTTCATATAATTGAGAAGCACTATTCAGATATCCTTCAAAATCCAATGCGGTCTAAGCGAGTATTAGATATACATATTTGCAAAATTTGAAAATAATCGAATTAGTACTTAAGTCTATGTATAATCGATAAAGTAAAATAAACATACATAGCACGCAACACACAGCACATAGCACACACACAGATACATTGTGATGAAACTTTCTGAATACAATCTCAGCATAATACTAGTTGATTATCTGCAATAAAAAAAATACCCTTAAAAATTGCGAAATCATAACTTTTCCTTGGTTAGTGAGGAGTAAAAATATTGATTTCCAAACCAGATTTCCTTTTCATACTTCTTTATTTACATTTATAAAAACGGAATCGTGGTTTTTCGAAATTCGTGGTCATTCTTATTACACAAAGAACATATTAAAAATCCATAGAACTCTAAAAACCAGGCAGACACTGTATTTACATAAAAGGACACACTGTAAGGAACAATTATAGGGATATGTTAGGTTGGATTAAATTTGTTTATCTTTCTCCAACACCCAATTTGATACAGATCAAAAAGTTTCTTCATGCAACTCTGAAAACAGATAAGTAATTACTTAATAGCAATAAGCCCACCAGTGTGCAGTTTATTTGTTTATAATATCTACAAAAATAAAAAAAATAAAAATCTAGTCCAAAAAAGATTTTAAATCTTGAAAGCATGACATCAAAAACAGACAAATATATGCAGCGAAACTTTTAGAAATAGGTCGGCTAACAGGCTGAAAAATCTTAAATACAACAAACGTACGTAAGAGTTCATTTACGTTCTTAGAAATAGCCAAATCTAAAGATGTATGGTATTCGGTACATAATACCGATGTATGTACATAAAGGCTCCCATTCACGATCGTGCCATCCTTCCAAATGGCATGCCATCACTCCAAAATGTGCCCGTGAATATCAAATCCCGCGCATCCCAATTGGCCTGACACACCAAAATGGAATTCCAAACGATTGAAACTCTGTAGTACCGCGAAAACGGCGTGGCGCATCCTGTCGGCACGGCATGCTCGTGAGTGTGAAAACCAGCGGTACATCGCGCCATCTCATTGCGCCGGGCTGTTTGACACTCTCGTGATTGCGAAAATACAATATTTTCTCTTTGTTTTTTTCTATTTATATATATAAACAAACCGCTAAATAGCAGTTGTATAAAACTCATCATCAGAATTATAACTCATTTTTACTTGAAAATTAAAAAAAATTGGAAATTATTAATGCGAAAGCGCCGACCGCTTGCGTATACTAATTTTGACGGCTCGATGGCTCGATCGCGCGATGGCGCGCCCGTGAGTGTGATGAAAATTTTACAATGCTCCAAATGGAGCCGGTCCATACGGAACGACGCCGAATAGCACGATCGTGAATGGGCTGCTTAAGTATAGATCCCCGAAGACAGTTCGGCTGCCTCCGTAAAACCGAAGTATTGGCGGGGTGCAGAAAGCAAATGCGTGGCATTCTGTTTTGCTTACTACCATATATTATAATCTGTGGTTTTGCTGCAGGGCTACGTTGACAATGAACGCCGAGTGCACTTAGATCAATGCTCTAAGCCGTTCATAATGACCGGAAACAGACGCTCGAAAAACACTCTGTAGCGTTCAGATTGAATTTCGAGTGTACGCACCAAACGCTCGGTAAAATTGTCGAACAAAGTTCTCTTGAACAAATCGACAGTTGGATTAATATTTTGTATGACTGAATTTGGTATTGTAAAACGAAGTGTCAATTTTATATTGTTCTTTTTTATATATCACTATACCACGAGATGATTCTTTATTAGAAGCTTAGAATATTATGTCTCAGTAGGAAGTTTTATCAAAATCATTTTTATAAAAAATGAAGTATCCCCAAGTCTACGATTTTTATTTGAAAAGACTCTCTCCACGATCAAGTTGAGAGTGCTTGGTTTATAGATATTTCTTTACAGTGTTATGTCTAATACTTGACACGATTTATACGTGTTCTATCTTCTTCACTATATACACATTTCCTTTCTACACTTTTTGTCTCAACTACGTCCGTAATTGACAGATTTTTTTTTGCGTAAGAATAACAAGAGCATCGAAATCTCTATAAAGATATTGAATTCTGGTTAAAAACATAGTAACGATTTATTAATTATAATAATCAAAATACAAATTATATATTTATATTCTTTTTAAGCAACAATAAGCATAATTAATACAACTCAATATTTGAAAAAAAATACTAAACATCAACTTCGAAATTTATACTTTATTAACATTGATATGAAAATAACTTCAATATTTTTAGTTATTGCGACTTAAAATAAGACTTTATAGTAAGATAGAGTATTATACGGATTGATACTTTAATTTACTTTAACTTCTTACTTCAATTTCTTAAAAAAATATGCAACAGGTGGTTCTGATTAAAAATCTGAATTCCGTTTGCGAACGTCCTAGGTTCGATACCCAGCAGATAAATGAATTATCTAATTTTTTGTTAATCATCATACTTAAACTTTGTTCCTTTGGAACAAAAAAAGCAGGTCAGCTCTGAAACTGGCTACGTAAAATACTATATTGTGGTGAAAACAAAGAAGTTGTAATTTGAATTAATTATTTATAATGATTTCTCATCATGCAATTTTCGCTTCTCTGTGATGGAAACACTGGTTTGTTGTAAGCAATTGCCAAATGACAATAAAATTGCCACTTGCGCAGGATGGAAGAATGTGAATATTGTAATTTATTTTATAATTTCCTTGTGACTATATCCGCTACAACCAAAGCAATGTCAACTTCACGTACACCAGCCCATGTCACGCTGAAAGGCACATGCCTTATTTCCTGGTTCTTCTATAATATATGATCCAACTCCGTCTCCATTGAAATAAGTTTGTCAAAAAGTATATTTTTTATACCATACCATCGCACCATTTCCCTATTTGGGGTAGGCGGAGAGAACCAAACGCCAGACTACTCTCTCTTGACATACATTTCTCGCATCATTCACAGACATGCAACATCTCCATCTTTCAAAATTCCATTTATGTGATCTTGCCAACTTTTCCTTGGCCGACCTCACCTTATCGTTCCTCTTTTATCAGTCTTATATACTTTTTTTGTCAGACGGTCATCATTCATTCTTTCTATGTGGCCAAACCATCTTAGGGCATTTATTTTCATATTACTAACGATATTTCTGTCAATCATACATTCTCGTCTAATATCGTCATTTCTTATTCTATCATACACCGTTTTACCACACATTTGTCTTAGTGACCTCATTTCAACCGCGTTAACTCTACTTTCATGCGTCTTCTGCCATGTCCATGTCTCACTAGCATACAGCTGAGTCGGTACGACGATATCATTGTGTACTGCAAGCTTTGCTTGCCTCGAAATAATTGGGTCTGCCATTACTGACCTGAATGCACCATTCACTCTATTCCCTGCCGTTACTCTTCTTTTAATAGCTTTTCCCAGTCTTCCATCACTCTTAAACGTGCTTCCGTAGTATAAATACTCTTCCACTTGGTCTAATTGTGCATTCTCCATTCGTATTTCATTTGTCTTTCGCTTTTCTCAAATTCCATCACTTTAGATTTAGTTGCATTCATTCTCAGTCCATTTTGCATGCATCCATCGAATACTATTTTAACCAAACATTCCTCGTCTTCCATACATTCTGCTATTAATCAGTTTCAACCCAATGTTGTAAATTATAGGTGCTCTCACACAGTAGTCAATGTATAAATTAAAGAGCCACGGTGATAATATGCACCCTTGCTTCACTCCCTTATTAATGGAAAACCATCCTGCAAGAGAGTTTTATGAGAATCCTAACACAGGCTCGGTTCTCCTCATAAAGAGATGATATTGCCTTAATCATCCTGCATTCCACTCCATACACTAACAGCACGTTCCAAATCTTTCCACGGTCTACTTTGTCATAGGTTTTTTCCGGGTCTATGAACGCACAGAAAAGCTTCTGTTTTTTTTTTGGCAGAACCTTTCAGTCGCCATTCGATGGGAATAAAATTGGTCGACGCATCCTCTACCACCAACAAACGCTCCTTGTGCATCCCATACCTTACTTGCTGTAACCTTTCTCAACTTTTGGTCCAGTACCCTAGCATACAATTTTTCAATTGAACTCAGCAGACTGATAGCTCGGTAGTTCTTGCAGTCTAATTTTTACCCATTCTTAAAAAGGGATACAATCACCGCGTATCTCCAAGCAAACGGTACATGTCCTGTCTCCCAACATTTTTTGAAGAGGTTATGACACCATTTCATCGTCTTTTCGCTACCATATTTGATGAATTTAGTTGGTATACAGTCAAATCCCTCAGCCTTTCCTATACGTGCATGCTTCGCTACTTCTCTGACATCTATTGAATTTTTAATAATACTGAAAATAATTTACTGTTGAAATATCTCAAATATAATATATCATGTTCTTTCCTTTATATGGTTTCCCAAAAATATTTGACCTCTCTCTTATCCATTACATACAGTAACACACCTATAGAATAAAATATGCTAAATTTATTTTTGGTGTTCTTATGAATTATGTAAGGTAGGTAGTAGACGAGTTGTTGTAAATATTAAAGTCCCTATCCCCTGCTTAACCTGGATCCTAAGGCGAGTGATTATTTTCATTACGGAATTAAGCAGAGTTCTATAAATGGATTTCCACCATTGATATAATATTCAGTGTCTCGGAACAAAGATTATTTCTTGAATTATAAAATGTATCGTGACATCAAAGAGATTTGAGATAAATATTTTGTTACGGTTCACGAGACTCTTGTGCTGTTTTTCCTTTAAATGTAGTTTTATTTTCTCTTCTTTGCCCATAATTATTATAAACATTCATTCACACCATTACGGCATATCACATGTCAAGTAACCATCGATAGGTTTGCGGGTGTGCATTGCCATATAAATATTTTTATCTCTCGCGACGACTCAAAGCCCGATGTCAAGTGATTAACATTGAATTATCTGGTCACCGTCTGATTGTCAGTTCCCTCGTGGGGAAGGCAGAGACAACCCAACGCTACATTTTTTTCTATTTTAGCACACCTTTCGGTTTTTTTTACATGAAAGATAATTCAAATAACCAATGGTATCATTCCAAATAAAAATCTATTTCAAAAACATATTTATCTGATACATATTTCATTTAAGTATAAGTCAATTATAATTCTATTGTTGAATAATAATACGATACTCATATTCAGTGGCAAATGACCCTGTGAGCTCATGAAAAACACGTCTGGGGCCTTGGGATCTTGGGGGCCTTTAAGCAATTTTTTTATATATACCTATCGTAAAAAATTATAATCCATTTTGTCTTGTGAATTATGATTTCTTATATTTCACGATTTTTTTTTTAATTTTTGTGATTTATCTCGCTATATTGTTCGTGTTTTTATTTGTCATTCGAAGAAAGAGCACCAAAATTATTGCGAATTTGAGGGCATCCTTTGTGTTCAATCCTCCACTGCCCATTTTATTGAATTAATTTTATTTAAATTTTTGATATGACAAAAAGGTCAAACATACTGCTAAAATATACATATTATTATATCACTGCAATAAAACTTTCTTTTTAAACTGTTTTGTTCATACTCATACTTATGTATTTATTCAATAAATCAAACTATATCAATATAATTATCTGCTTTGCAGTAGATTCCGTATTTTTTCTTCTTCATCGTTCATGGATAAACGCCTGACCATAAAACAAACAACAAAAGGTTGTATATTTCCATAGCCTTGTATTGGTTTGCAATTAAACGATTTTGCATGATTGACTCTGTATAAATCAATCGTATTTGTAGTCTTTGATGGAAATTCGACCTGAATATGATCTTACTAACACAGAAAGTTAACAGAGTATGAAAATAAAGCAATTAATACAATATTGGTCGTGTAGATACATTGATCTTGAGGCTAAACTTTATAATGGTCGTATTTATTGGATAATATTAATATTGCTTGTATACTAAAAGAGGATATTTATAAGACTTTAGATTTGTTTTATTAATTGTACATGTATTATAATGGCGTATTAGGTAGGTAAGTTTATGATTTTCGAACTGTCGATATGTTCAAGAGAACAAAGTTCTCAAATCGACAGTCGGAAAATCATATTTCTATATCTTTATATGTTTCTTTATCTTTATATTTTTCGATATTTTATCTGTTTGCAATTAATTATTTTAATACTAACAAGTGGCTTATTCCGTATATTGTGTAAATAATAATAATAATAAAGCAAAATTCGAAAGTGAAATTTTACAAATTTCGCGTGAAAAGACTGTCAATTTATAATGAATGAACGTTTACTTATTTACTTAAGTATAGATAGAATCATTTCTTTAACAATACTTTTATGCCCGTGACACGCGATCAAGTCATTTCAATTAATAATTTTCAAAGGACATATAACTACAAAAAGTAATACGGATTTCTCGAGTGAAAAACAACAATGAATTTGTCTCGCCATATTTCCAAAAACCCGTTTACCCGTTTTACCCGTATCTGCTACCCTTGTCAATCGACAAAAAATCTCTCCCGATTTAAATCGTCTGTCCTATTTCACTCCTGTAGGTACACAGTGAATAATACATGCCGTTTAAGAATATCTCTGAAATCGAAATAAAACAAACAAAAAATATTTGTTGCGGGTCGTATAAAAGAAAAAAATATTTTTATGTAACGTAGGTACTTAGCCTAAATCACAATACTTTACACTTTTAGACATTAAATAAACATGGTTTAAAATAATTCTGTATCTTCAATAGGATTGGTATTCAATTTGTATCAGACAATGAAAATCAATTGAACTAGTTTATATATGTTTGTTTGGGCGAAACATTATACAAAAACAAAAATAGTCAGGTATTGCTAAAAATAAAACGAATTTTTCAGTGTAAAAAAACTATTCAAAGAATTATTACCTATATATAATTAAAATTTGTGGTTATTGAATTGACCAAGTTTAGAAGAGAATATGGTCAAAAAATCTCGTAATTTCTAGTAAAAAGCTTAAAAATACTCAACGTCTGTCGTTACTTAAATTTTTAAATAATTACAATCGTCATATAATTTACACCATTTTAATATTTTGCGATTTAATCGTAATTATAAAGAATCTTATAAATCAATATAAATTAGCGACTAAATCTTGGTTAACTTAACTATCCTGTTTTAGTAAAAATGTTAGTTTGACACAAATTCTACAAATAATTATAAGGTTCTACATAATCTTACCAAAAAAACTGTGTGAAATTAATATTAGTCCTAAATATTTAAGGTTTATAAACTAATTTGTTGGAAACTTTAATGTTGATTCGATCACAGAATAAATTTTCGTTATGAAATTATTACAAATACAATAATAAATTACATAGTTTATACGCATCCGGCATCGTTAAATCCGAAGAACCGTAAGGAAAATTTTTAGGTATATATAGGAAATATATCGAATAGAATCCGAAATATCACGAAAAATAAAATCAAAGCAGCCTTTCATACATATTTCAATTTTAATAAAGTTGTTTTGAATTGGCAGGTTCCTGAAGACCACGAAGCAATGGAAATTCGTGCATTGACAGGACAACCTTTAATCACTAGCGAAATCAGATCCAGAAGATTAGCTTGGATTGGACTTGTTGTCAGATCAGGGGAAGATAAACAAACCGTATCCTGAAAAATAACCCTTTGGGCAAGAGACCCCTGGGAAAACCAAGGATGAGATTGATGGACAATGCTACCCGAGATCTGAACGTGCTGAATGCTTGTGATGACTGGGAGTCCACTGCAGCTAACAGGAAGGCTTGGAAAGCTATTGTTCAGGATGCTAAAGCTCTACCGGAGTTGTATGGCCATCAGAAGTGTGAAGTGTGTGTGTGTTTTTTTTTATTGTAAAGATAAGATGGATAAGACTGTAGATCGAATAAATTGCATTGTATATTGGTCGATTTGGAAGGGACATAAGGACTAGAATATAAGAACACCTTTGAGTATTCAGGGGTCTTTTTTGATACTCTGAGATTGCGAACCATTGAATTGAACATGTTCATAATTTTCATCGTAACAGTTTTGAATTTTCATCGTAACATCGAAACATCAGGAGTCAAAGGGACAAAAACTGGATGCTCTGAAAATATTGGATATTAGTAAAATATAAAAAAAAACAATTACCTGCGTCCGCTCTGCTGCCAAAATAATGTGCACCTATTGTTATCCAACTGTCGATTCGTTCATGAGAATTCAATTCTCTTAATGAATCGACATTATTAAGCCAAGATGCGTGTACGAAGGAAAATTTTGTATGGTGTAGTGGACTTTTTGCATGCTAATAACACCAACTAGAGGCCTCGCAGCATATATGTTCCCATACATTGATTTACTCAGAATTCGGAGTAGAACATTTTATGTGAGTTTTGTGTGTCTGCGTGAGTGTGTGTGTGTGTGTGTGTGTGTGTGTGTGTGTGTGTGTGTGTGTGTGTGTGTGTGTGAGGGTGTGTGTGTGTGTGTGTGTGTGTGTGTGTGTGTGTGTGTGTGTGTGTGTGTGTGTGTGTGTGTGGTGTGTGTGTGTGTGTGTGTGTGTGTCCCTTATAACTTTTGATTCACTCTATTTACAGAGCCCAAAATTTCAGAATATATAAACAGTTATAGGCTTACAAAACTTTTATACTGAGAATTTCGAATTTTTGTTTCAGTCAGGGGTTATCAACAAGGGGTTATCAAATTTTTACTTTATTTTTCCATATATCTCAGAAACCATAAAAGCTAGAACGCTGAAAATTGGTACAAATATAGACAAATACAAAATCTCAAATTAGTTTATTCAAAAAATTTCCATGATCTCTCAAACATTTTTTATTAAGAAAAATATTTTTTTTGCGATAAATTTATGAGTTTAACTGCCTATATTTCCAAATATTTTAAAAATATCAAAAAAAGCCGAAACACCCCAACGAGACAATTTAATTTTATATAAAAAATATTAACATTGTATTAGCACATTTCAAATTTTTTTTAATATTTTTTATAAAAATTGAATTTAGTGACGACATTGCTTCATACAATTTGTATGGCAATCGCCTACACACAATATCTAAGAAGACTTAATTGTTTGATACTAATCTCCAAACATACATACATACCATCATTCTGTTTTCATATTCTGGGTAGGATCAAAGGACTGACCTCCATACTATCCTATCTTGACATACATACGTATGTAGGTACATGTGTTGTATAGAAAATCAAATATCTTAAAATATTAAATAATTTGTATTTATGGGATTATAGTTTGGTACTTATTCTTCAACTATACATACTATCGCTATCGACAGTTGGATCTCATGTGTTACATGCAACTAGTATTATAAGTACCTACCGCTTTCTCTTTATCGTTATTAAGCAATTCCTATGTGTGAAACTAATCGTGCGCAAAACTCTTTGTCAGACGTACTTATAAATTTTATAATTCTATCGATAAATCTGCAATCAATATTTTAAGTAACAATCTTGCAACTTTTAAAATAAAACTTTTGTTTTGTGTAAACTGGTTTTATTTTTATTTTATTATTATTATAATAAAACAAAAAAAACACTCATAATAATACCCAATATTTTTTTCTTTTATGAAAATTGTAAGCTGGATGTCTGTCGATGTACCCTTTTTTAATAAATAAATTATTTTTTCTGTTTCATTTCACTCTTGTCTATTCTTCCTTTTGGTATAACAAATGTTTTATTATTATGTAACTTATTGCTAACTATTTATGAAAATTTTGCTTGTTATTTTGATTTTTTTTTGTATTTATACAATGTTATACAACTTATACAACTGTATCATATTTCCTTAATAAGTAAAAAAAATGCATACCCCCTACTCACACATATGTACCTCAAACTACATATGTAACTACGTACTGGGTATAAGATAGGGCAAGAAATAATCTTTGGCAAGCACAATACAGTGGAGAACAGGTCGACCTGTCGGAAAGTTTGGGACCAGGACCTAACATGGTACAAAAAGAACATGCTCAGATGGGGTATAAGATGAAAGAGAATATCTCCTGCAATTGCGAGAACATCTCCACATCTGTCGAGATATGCCAGTGAGGTGCGATGCAGAAGACCTGATGATGATAACAATGCCGTTGCGGCTGCTGTATTCTGGAGTGGGATGGCCTAGTGGTAAAGTACTCGGACTCGTAAAGTAAGTATGTACTGGCTATTTCATTGGATGTATAATATATTAAGATTTAATTATCAGCTCCGAGGATGATGGTGTAACCATCGAATGCATTCATACTCATTGTTCAAAACTCTTACGTGGATTGAAACTATGATATTTATTATATTCGTAATAATTTAATTTTTCGTTTCGTAATCGAAATTACAGATTAGTTTATTAATTACAATATTTTCCCAAGTAGAAGATCATAAATTTTACATAATTTCAAAGGTATATCAAGATGATATTCGTTTGCTAAATCATTCATATGACAATGTTGAATGTATAAGACATTTAAAGCATACCTTTGTTCTATTGTCAATCCAGACCTCCCAGGAAATGAAACATTAAATATACATTAGTATTACTTTATCAATTAGGGAATATAAATTAGTGCTGTGTTTTACACTAAAGCCTTCCGGGGGTTAAATTATATTTTGCACGCACTACAAGTACACCGTCTCGGAGGCCCTTCTTGCCGAAATATACGCAAATGGAAAATTTAACCCCGAGCTTCATAAATATAACGGTCAATGGTATCAAAAAATTATTTATGACTGACTCGCGAATACCTTTGTCCACTATTGATTTATAAATCGGCCCATGTTAATATAATATACATGATTGTTTCTCCTTGGTCGGGAACGCAATAAGATTTGAAAAACTTTTACACGAATAAGGGTGAGGCGTTTCAACAAATATCTATTTATTAGAGAACAATAAAATTGGAAGTTTTGTATTACATTATATTGTATCAAATGGGAGTACTACATTGGTAGACAAGTACTGCACCATTTAATAATATCAGTACCTATAAAATATATATGTATAGTTTTGCTTAGATCATTGTTGAAAAAACTCAATCCGTGAGTTTAAACTTGATTAAAATTCTGTCCAGACATGAAATAGGATCTTCTCTAAAACTAGAAGTTGTTATTGGATGAATTAAAATAAAAAATAACAATTTATAACAACAGAAGTCGCATGAAAACTGAACACCTCGGCACAGGACTTCCTAGTGAGGTGTTCACTGTACACTGAAAACTGCGTTTTAGCCAAACCTTTGTTATCAATAACAAGAGTTTATTTATGTTGTTACTATTAACAAAAAAAAATCAGTGTAACATGGCAATTACACAATTAACATGCACACACACAATAATGCACACAGAAACACACACACAACATTTTTAGTATGTATGTAATTGTATTGCAATTATGTAAATAATTAAATAAGTAAATAGATACTAATGAAGACTTGATTTACGGATGATTTCATTGAACTTAAAACAAGAAACAATTAATTGACAATGCTTCCCCATCCTCTCTCACATCTCACAACTTCTATCTCCCTTCTTTTTTTGTTGCAATGATTTTACATTTACTAATGTTACGTGTTTCCTTTCTGTATGTTTTTTGTTGTAAAATTAATGTACCTACCACTGTTAGAAACGGAAATGTAAGAAACGTGAGGTCGTGTCCATGGAGATGAGTCACTGCTGCAAAACTCCTCCAGGTGTCAATTTCCTCTGCGTTTTTCAGGGTGGAAGCAATCGAGACAGCAGTGAGGTATTCTTAATATTTGATCACTCCACCGAGGCTCTCTTCGGGGTTGCTGTCCTTCTGATTTGCCTACAACTATCAATCTTTCTTAATTTTCACACTCCCTTTTAAAATGTAGAGTGTATCAAACGCATACAGACTGTCAAAGTCAGTAGGTAATGATGCTTATGAAATGTACCAAGTACAAAAATAAATTATTTTCCAAGGATGATGATAACACGCTGTAAACTTCTACTTTCGTAGAGTTGGTCTGTGGTAACTATGCGTGCTAAGAAGTAATTTTATTTTTCCAATGAAGTAAATTCCAGAAGGAAATTAAACTCATTCGCTAACATTTCAATTAAACCACCCATCCATTTATTTTATATAGATGCTTATTATAGCAAAAATATTTAGGTTGGGTTTAATTCGTTTATGTAATAACATATTTTCACCTACTTTTTAAGGAATGATAATGATAATTAATATATTATTTTAAAGTATTCTTTATAGTAAATGTGTATCGTTACATCGAATGCATTCCTCGAATATAGTTAAGATACTGAAGAAACTGATGATATAAAACTTTTAAATAAAAATTTTCTTGTTTATTTATATTTTACTTCGTGTACATTATTATGTGTACAATGGCGCGTTTAATGACATGTGGCAATTTCTTCCAACTTACCAAAGTTACGTGGGGTACATTAATGTTACAACAAAAAACATACAGAAAGAAACACGTACCTAACATTAGTAAATGTAAAATAATATCAACAAAAGAGAAGGGAGATAGAGGTTGTTAAGACATAAAATGTCGTACCTACCTTTATTTACATGGTTTACACCTATGTAGGTACCTACCTTTATTTACATGGTTTACACATATGTAGGTACCTACCTTTATTTACATGGTTTACACATATGTAGGTACCTACCTTTATTTACATGGTTTACACCTATGTAGGTACCTACCTTTATTTACATGGTTTACACATATGTAGGTACCTACCTTTATTTACATGGTTTACACATATGTAGGTACCTACCTTTATTTACATGGTTTACACCTATGTAGGTACCTACCTTTATTTACATGGTTTACACATATGTAGGTACCTACCTTTATTTACATGGTTTACACATATGTAGGTACCTACCTTTATTTACATGGTTTACACACATGTAGGTACCTACCTTTATTTACATGGTTTACACATATGTAGGTACCTACCTTTATTTACATGGTTTACACATATGTAGGTACCTACCTTATTTACATGGTTTACACATATGTAGGTACCTACCTTTATTTACATGGTTTACACATATGTAGGTACCTACCTTTATTTACATGGTTTACACATATGTAGGTACCTACCTTTATTTACATGGTTTACACATATGTAGGTACCTACCTTTATTTACATGGTTTACACATATGTAGGTACCTACCTTTATTTAAATGGTTTACACATATGTAGGTACCTACCTTTATTACTTACTATTGTTGCTAATTTAATTGTATAGTATATGCTTCGTTTTAATTATACGCAAGGATTTGCTTTCTATGCACATCATGTACCTTCCATTTAATTATTTAATTTTTAGCTGTGTGGTGGTAACCAGATGGTTACCAATTTAGCTAGTTGGGTGTGTGTGTGCCCAATGCGAGTAAACCCAAAGTGTGGCTGTTTGGATAGACCAGTTTAGCCGTTTGCGAGTTTTAGGTTACTCTTAGAATTATCGGACTGTTGGCTTGACTCCGTAAAGTCCGATAATCGAAATAGAACTCCAGAAGGGATGTAGTTTTGAACTAGAGTTTCTGAAAAGTTTCTCGATGTGACGTGACGGCGATTTATATGGAAAGGGGTCACCAGGTCAATCTCTTGACCGCCTGAGTGAGCTACTCGGGTGTCTTCCGTCAGGTCACAATACAAGAAACTGAAGGTTCAGAAACTCTTTAGAAAAGAACAGAGGGAAACAGAAATATAGAGAGGAAATAAAAAACGAATGGAATAAACTTACGTATTTGTATTCTGCGCACGATTAAATTCACGATAACAAAGAAATACAAATAACATTAAATAGAGCACTTTTCAAGAATAAACAATAACGATGCGTAGGTCAATTTACGAAAGCGGAAGTCGAGTATGTAGAGCGAAGTCGAGAGTACCAGGTTGAGAATAACGAAGTGTTTAATTATGCTGTAAGTTTTGCTTATATACTCTCTGTTGACGATGTTTTAGAAAGTGACGGGGTGATCGACCCTTCCGGTTGCTGGGGAGTTTTAAGGGAAGATTTCTATTAATATTTTTTTATTGTTGTAAGTGAAACAATCAACGGTCGTGGCGAGTTCACCGACCTCCACTAATGAGATTTTAATTGATTTGTTTGTGAAGGCGAATTCTCGCCACAAATTCATACGCTTAGAATGATTTTAATTTTTGTATAGACTGACACTTAAAATTTCTATTTTAATTAGATTATATTACGGTTTTGTTGAAAAGTTCACCGTTCGTATGTACACAAAGCAAAATTACCCACAGTAAAAACATACCTCATAATTTATGTGCCAATATTTATTTTTTAACTGTCAGTTTGTACCGTAGGTTTCTATATTAGGTACTTAAAAAAAACTGCATACATGTAATTTCTCAACATCAGCTTTAATACATAATTGTAAAATATAACGAATCTCAGTAAAATAAATAAACAAAATTCTATGTTTAGAAAGGCGAAACTATCGTTTTGATATAAGGTAAAATATATATTATGTAGATGCATAATCAACTTTTTTTTATTTAAAATTAACTAGTATAATGACAATTTAACATCTTATATATAGTATTGACAAGTTAAAAAGTGTTTTTTGAGCGTAAAAGTGTGAAATAATCCTAGTAAGGCAGGCACTAGTCAGTAGGTACAATGTACATTTTAATAAACATTAATCATAAAATAAAATAAATGGCTAAACTGTAATTTGCTAACATTAAATGTGGAAAAAACTAAAATAATCTGTTTCAGTCCTACTGAAACCTGTCAACCAAAAAACCCTCAGCGAATTAAAATACACCAATGTATGTCCTCTAATATTTTGAATTGTGCAATTGTAAATCTATTGATTCAGTCGTAAGTGTGAAGTATTTAGGTATATAAATTGATAAATTTCTCAAATGGAATATACATGTAGACTATATTTGTAAAAAGTTAAAAAAAACTCATATTTATATTTACCAACACCAAAAATATCCTTTAGACACAAGACTTAAGGCAAATTTATTATGCACTTTGCAATTCATTGATGCAGTATGGATGTATTGGATGGGGAGGTTGTAGTATGACTGTTATGGATCCAATTTAAAAAATTCAAAAATCAATAATACGAATAATTTTCAATAAACCATTCAGATATCCCAGTAATCTATTATATACTGATTTTAAAGTCTTAAATGTCAGACAACTATATATTAGCAAAATAATTCTACATATGTACTCACAAACATAGACAGGAATACCCAATCGCTAACCATTCTCATTCCAACTGTAATTCTCAAAAGTCAACTATTTTTAAGAAAAAAAAAACAAACACTACTTTTGCACAGCGTAACTTTAGATTTCTTGGCCCTAAAATGTTTAATCTACTACCTGATGACTGGAAACAGTTGACAAGAAACGTGCTGAAAAAAACAATAATTGCTTGGCTTATATCCATAGGTATAGATGAATCAAATAATAAATTGACTTCATTTCTAACTTAATTGGATCTGAAAATTTGTTAAATTTTACCTTATTTTTAGAATCATTATTGTATGTGTGTGTTGTGATGTGTTGGATATTGCTACTATAGTAACTATTCCTATCGGACGTCCTAAAACAGGTTCACCTAGTTGGGCGTCCAACGTGTCAATATTTTTTTATACAGCGTACATCTCGGACAAATTTACATGTAAAACTGTACCTACTTTGTAATGTACTCATACATTTTGTTGTTATAATTCTTGTTATGTTACTTACGCTGTTTTATGTATAATATTATTATGTAAAAAATAAATAATTAGACTGTTTTTAGTGTCATCACATTGACTTGTGACTTACTTCTTCTGAATAATCAAATATCTACACAATTTGTCCGTATTTTTTTATTTGTTGTTGCTTTCAAAGTCATTTCAATCTTCGATGATGAAGTTAAATGGTGATATGATGATTCTATAAAGATAGAATTGTTTAATGACGAGGAATAAATTCAAAGGTACTCGTCCTTAATTGTTGGCTCCGCAGAACAAAGAAGTTTCGAGTAATTTACAGAAGGTGTCAATATTCTCTGCTCTTAGTATGTACATATGAAGGCAACTCATTCCACGTAACAACCCCATTCAAATTCCTGACACAATTATTGTTTTATTTATATCTTGGACCAACTTTGTGGCACGTATAATATAATTATAACAAATCACGTTAATTTTTTTAAAAATCTAAATAACTGATGAACGTTGCGAAAGCGGGTTAAGTGGTCACGTAAACCAGCTGATGACAGGTCGTATGCCCTGTAGGTGCCTTAAGTTCCTGTTTCTCCCCTATAATTTTCCAACTTCGTCTCAATCGAGATGTTAAAAATTTGTCGTCAAACATTATTGACTCCCGAAAGGGAAAAACATCCAATGTTTACGTATATGTAACCATAAAAATATTCAAATACGTTGATTTTCACTCGTGGCCAAAGTGAAACACTTACTCATCAAAACTGTTTATATTTTACACGAATGAGGTGTATGTATTTTGAGTATTTGATAATATCATTATCATCATTTGCGCTACAGCCCTGTGTGGGCCCTGACCTCCTCCAGAATCCTTCTCCAGTTTGTTATTCCGATCGCTCTTATGTCGTCTTCTTTGTCGTCCAGCCATCTTAGCTTGTGCCTGCCTCTACTTCTTCTGCCCTCTGGATTGGTATTAAGAACCTTGTTGGGGATACGATCATCATTAATCCGGCTAACATGTCCCAACCACTGCAGTCTACGTACTTTTATGACTTGTACAATGTTGGGTTCGTCGTATAATGGCTGTAGTTCGTGATTATATCGCATCCTCCAAAGTCCATTATCATTTGATTGTATACACATATTAATTATTTATAGCTGTAGGCTACCTCCTTAGAATAGTACTTCCATCTTTTTTATTATCTTTGTTTTCAGGTGTCTCATGAGAGCCGGGTAATTAAAAATTCAACACGCAAAATAACATCTTGCTTAGCTCAGCAATGAGGCTCACCGTCCATTCTAAACTATATATATTTTTTGAGGTGAGATATGACTGGTGTATGGGGGTACAAGCATGTATCGTGCTTAATTTTATAAGATAAGGTATATCCGCACACCTGTTGCTAGTTACCTTACATTGTGGGATATGCCATGATGGTATAAATGATTTAATTATTAATTTGTATTAGTAGCTCAAACGTTTTCTCACTTATAAATACTTTATTTGTATGCCTACATTTTTATTTCTTCAAATACGAGAAAATTCCTAAAAAAACTCATTTCACTATAATAATAACTCTTTTCGGAAAATATGGGTCAACATAAATCTACCTCTCACGACCTTATCCAATTATTATTTTGCAAAGCCTGAGATGTTTTTGAATGAAACAACTTACTTTTGAGAAAAATATTATAATGAGAATAAATAAAGATTCTGTTAATGGAATAAAAGTTAGATAGAAACTTACAATGGAAAGATGGATTAATGAAGGTTATTAAAAGAAGACACTTTGAAAAAAAATAGTTAAAAAAGCCTTAATAAGGCTTATAAATCACTATAACATAATATGTTATTAGGAAGCGCAAACATATAAATTATAAAATTAAAGATTGAATGGAGTAAATTATGTAAGCTTGCAGGTACCTATACATTCTCTCTTACACTTATATAGACACCCTCACACACATATACACACCCTTACACTCATAATACACACATACACTCATTCACTATCATTCAGATATAAACGTTTTTCATATGTAACTTACACAAATATTCTATAGTTACTACATACTACATTAGTAACTATATATTAATATTCTTCTTTTTTGTTGAATCAGTTACTACACGCCAATATTCTTTAGCATCGGTTTCTCAGATGTAGGTACGTAAAACAAACTACGAAAGGGATAGATAATGAATTTTTAATCGCAAATAAAGAAATATGCATGCCTTAGGTTTTCCGAGCAAACAAATTAATGTTAAGTATTTCTATTTCATTGGACATATAAAACCTTCTAATAAAATATACAAAAGGTACAGTAACTGCGGGCACCATTTTATGTATTACTCCGTTGCTTAATTGACCTTTCAGCAGATACGAGAAAATAGGAGAACGAATCACAGTGGAGTCAACGAAGACTGCTACTAGAAAACGGAGGGATTCGGCTAGACTCGACCTTTTGTAGAATTCGCCTTAGGCTCAACTGATTAATTGACAACATCCGTACCCGAGTTAAACTCATTTCCGGCGTTACCGCCGGACAATGGAATGGGAGTGACGATTTCAACTGTACTCGTTTACACGGAGCCTGAAAAGTCTCATCGAGTCGCTTCTTCACATTAAACACTTTTTATAACTAGTTGCATGTAACACATGAGATACAACTGTCTATGGCGATAGTATGTATAGTTTAAGAATACATTTAAAAAATAAACTCTTAAATCCAAATTATTCAATATTTTAAGATATTTTGTTTTCTATACAAAACATGCACCTATGTCAAGATAGGATATTGTGAGGATCCTTTTTTCCTACCCCGAAATGTAAACAGCTCGTTGGTATGATGGTATGTATGGAGATCAAAGTATCAAACTATTAAGAGTCCCCGTAGATATCGTGTATACAAAATGTATGAAACGATGTCGTCACTAAATTCAATTTTCACAAAAATTTGTATAATGTATGTCTTTTTTATAGAAAATTATAAATAATCTAGATGGGATGTTTTGACGTTTTTCGATCTTATTTACAAAAATTGTAAATCTGGGCAGTTTAATTCATAAATACATAAAATAAAAAATATATTACTTAATAAAAACACTTTGAGAAACACTTTGTTGTAAATCCCTGACTGGAAAAAAATTGAATTTCTGAGTAAAAATGTTTTTTAGGCCTAAAACTGTCTATATTTTCTAAAATTTTCAAAATTTTTAAGGGACACTTATACATAGACACTCTTATTGTTCTTTTCCGAATTCTAAGTTAATCTATATGTATATAATATATGCTGCGAAGCTTCTAAGTTAGTGTTTTCTGATTTCAAAGTTGAAAAAAATATGACCGTTAACTAACTGATCTGCTACACAGCGTTTATAGTAAAGTTTTTACCTAAACGGGTGTTAAATGGTCATGTAACTTTTAAACAGGTTAATAAGCAAAACTGTTGTTATATTATCAATCGGTTTACAAATATCGTCACAAGCAAGAAGTACCTAATTAAAAAATCCTAAAACAAATAGACTGAACTGAATCTCGTGCAGAAGAAATGAATTGGATACTTAACAAACTAAACCACGAAGAAAAGTAAATATTAATGATAGACGAAGTTTTATTTTGTAGAATTCCATTATAAATTATGTCCATAATTACTGATCCACTTTTTCTAAACCACTTTTTGATTCTACATGAATTTTATTATGTGCGATAGGTCTTTTTCGAATTGTTAGGGCATTTACTAGCTTAAACAAGGCGAAATAGGCCTATCGCACATAATAAAATTCATGTAGAATCAAAAAGTGGTTTACTTTTAATTATAGACATAAGAAGTATGTCAAATTATTACTATTTTCAATATAACCACTATTTTATTATTGAATTTGCGTATTTTATTATATTTATTATTATTATTGTTGTAAATAAATTGTAAAATAAATAAATAATCATAGTACAAACCGTTTATATGAAACTTACTGCAAAGACACGACACGTGTAGATGTGGACATTCAGATATGTACTCCTATTGTTGAGTTCTTTTGCAAAAATAACATTTTTATGTGCCATCTTCGTACTTGTTTGAATAATGGCGCTCTCTTATTCTTCACAAAATACACTCAAAGTGATGGAAATGTGAAAAACATTTCAAATTAATCCAGGTGTACATCCAGTCCCTACCAATTTAAAACTACATAAAATGTGGTGTCTTTTAGAACTATTCGATTACAAATTACAAAGAATATGCATACATAACCACACCATCACACCTCCTGACGGAGTAAGCAAAAAAATCAGGCTCCACACATTTCTAAGCTGGCAAACATTTTTTGCCTTTTTCTTATCATCTTTTACATGATTGTGAATTTTGTGGACGAATTTCTCATTACAATTTTTAAATTATTCTTTGACTGCGGCTTATTAAAAAAAAAAGTGTTATCAATGGTCGTACCCAAATATTGTTTATTCAATGGCGAGAATATATGTCTTTCAAATATTTTCGAGTTGTATTTGGGGTATTCCGGACACGTGCCTCGAATATGAACATATTATATAACGCATGGATGTTTCAAAAAAACATTTTTCGCAGTGTATTCTTGTGTTATCGTGCGAATTTAAACTGAACATTAAGAAATCGATTTTTATATACCAAGTATGTCACAAATTCTAAAATTCCTCCTACGACTTCCAGTCACGTTGGTTTAGAATCAGGAAATTTAAAGAAAATAAGATCAATGGAATAACTCAGTGAAAATATATCCAGACCAAAATATCAGATGACATTGTTGTGAAATGCTGTATCTTCTTATATTGTTTAAGGTTATATTTCACTGAATTCTGAATTTAGTAAGCTTTTGTTTGTATTGTTCGAATTTGTCCAAACTATAAATGGAACCGCTCATTTTCCACTATAGGCCAGTTTTTTCGCATTACAATATTAGATAAAATTGTTTAAGAAATCAAAAATGTAAATTTTTTTCTTCAAAGAGGCTTATAATGTGCATTACATGCATACCATCACGCTAGGTCCCTCGCGAGGTAGGCAGAGAGAGCCGAATGCCACATTTTCCTATCTTCACACACATTCATAGCCTCGTTAACTTTTATGAATCCTTTCATACATGTTCGTCTGTTGTTCACGTTTGTTACATTTGCGACTCTCAGAATAACGTTCACATGATAGGGCCAACCTTTTCTTGGGCGGCCCCGAACTCTTATACTGTCAGCTTTGAACATTTCCTTCTTCAGGCGTTTTTTATTCATTCTCCCCAAGTGCCCTAAGCATCTCTATGTGTTAACTTTAACTGCATTAATTACATCTTTCTTTATCTTACACTTTTTCTTTGTGTCCTCATTTTCGCCCTGTCATACATCGTTCTATTATAAATTCTTCAAATTCTTTCACTTGCATACGTCAATGGCAAATTTGACATCATTTGATATGCGATCATTCATAACTAGTGTTAGTGCTTCGTTCACTCATTTTCCTGCCATAACTCGTCTTCCGATATCTTTATCAGGCCCTCCATTCCGTTGAAACATGATTCCCAGATACATAAATATAATCGTCTTCATGCATGAGCCATTCGTTCTCTAGTTTTATTTGACACGCTATTCTTCTTTCATTCGTTTCGAAAACCATTGCCTTATATTTGTTGGTATTCATATTTAGTTCGTTCTCTATGCATCCTTCATATAGGTATCATACTTATAATATGAGTTCGTTGAATATAAAATTAAAGAAATTATAAATACATCTGCCTAAATATTTTGCAGCATCTAAATCTACGGTCAAAAGAATAAAAACTGGATGATCTAGAAACCTTAAATATAACAGATATATAAAATTCAATAACTCGATCGAGAAAGTATCGTCGTAGTTATTTTGTTCTATATTATAGTTGTTATATTGAGTATGTTAATAAGTTTATATATAAGAGAAAAAAATGAATAAAAAGTCCGTACAAAGGTAAATAAAGCAATAGCCGTAGCTGGCTGCTTTCGAAATACTGTATGGAGAAATAAACACATGCTTGCCATCAGCAAAGTCAGAATATACAAGGCGTGTGTCCACCCAATTATGACATATGGGATGTAAGTAAGAGCCGACTCCAATGGAACAAAAAGTTGAAGTTGAAGACCCTGCGCTCTGCCTGCTGGAAGAATCCTCAGGGACCGAATCAGAAATGAAAAGATCGGGTCTTTATGCGGTGTAGAGGACAAAACAAGATGGGGACGGACGTAGCAGATGACGCTTCTGGAGAGACCACGTCGAACGCATGGACGACAGTAGACAGGACGACAGTTATTGTCAAAATTGTTAAGGCAGGCATACCCAACAACAGAAGACAACCCGAAGACCTGCGGAGAGATGGAAGGACAGAATGACTCGAATGCACAGTCCTAGGTAACAATATACTAACTCCTAACCTCACTGGAGTATTTAGTATTCTAAAGTTATCAATTGCGTTGCAGAGACACCACTAACTAAATACTAAACACTATGCCAAACTTAAGGTCGATGGCGTAGAATTTCACATTATCGTGTACGAAGAAAAGAGATAGATAGTTTTCTATGAGTTTATACTGATGTTTAAAATGTTTTTTTGTCTTGACAATACAAACACATGTGACCTACCTAACACTGACAGCTCAATGTTACGATTTTTTTTAAATTCCAGCGATTTTTCGGCATCTCGTATAGATCGCTGAATACTCTGTGAGATTTGATTTGACAAAATTACCAAATAGGTACATATTCAACGAAGTCGCTAAAATCATCATCCATCGAAAACATCTTGTATTTTATTATTAAACCACTCGTAAGGTTCCTCGCGATCAACCTTACTTTTTGACAGTTCGCAAATGTAAGTTTATGCCGAAGCGCATGCGCTAAGTATTTAGATATGTCTCTGCAATGCGATTATCATACAAACACTTCGTAGCATCCTCCAGTTAGGAAGCCACGTGATCTCATATTTTTAGTGAGCGTCAGTGCAATGAAAACATGGTTGGTATTTAGAATTTAGGACCTCCTCCCAGGATAGTCCACTCTCACAAACAGG
The DNA here is from genome assembly GCA_963576475.1 of Molanna angustata. Lineage (NCBI taxonomy): Eukaryota > Metazoa > Arthropoda > Insecta > Trichoptera > Molannidae > Molanna > Molanna angustata. The sequence continues at coordinate 19,266,854 of OY754974.1, read as the reverse complement.
TCAAATGACCTAATAAACGACGAGGAAGAAGACTAAATATTCAAATCTCTTAATCTCCAATTAATAAATGATGTCAACATTTGCTTAGTAATATCAAAATCAAATTTTATCCTTACTAGTACATACTTACATAGTTTTTGTTTTACATTTTCATAATTTTAAAACACTTTTAGAAAAATAAAATCTTCACTTGAGTATTCTTTCTCACCCCTAGTCTTTGTTAGTTGGGGGTTAATGCACTGAAACACTCAGTTCCATTTTGTCCCGAGATGCCCTTAGCACTATTTGTGCTCTTGTAACAAACTCTATTTCTACCCGAAAGATGCACAGACAATGAGTGTGTATCGTCTACTAACATTTTTCTAGAAGACAAAATGTAATTACGTAATAAGTAAAAAAAAATTGAAATAAAACCGCATTGAATTTTCGATTGTCAAAGCGTAACAGCATTAATAATTTTAAATTGTTAAGATAAAGAATCAGTTTTAATTTATAGCACGAGTGGGTTGTGGCCAATGCTATACTCCTCACTGCCAAGTCACTCCACAAAATAATCAAATTTTGTATGGATTATTTTTAGAATTTTCATGAAACAAGTTTGTTAAATTATTTTTCATATAAATTTTTTTTATGAATACTTGATAATTCTTTAAAACCATTTTATGAAAGTGATGTACCTTTTTAGCATATTTGAAAATAAAAATAACAAGTTTCCTGAGCTTGGGGTGAAATATTTTACAGTAAAAAAAATGAGAAGTACTGATCAGATATCTTTCAAAATCTAATGAGGTCTAAATGATTATTAGGCATATAAATTTGCAAAATTTGTAAAGAATTGAATGAGTATTTTAGACTACAATTCTAACATAGACTGTGATTTAGACTGTGGTTTAGACTGTGTTGTCGATAAAATTGAATCCGTACATAGCACATATTTACATAGCACATACATAGCATTACACATTGTAATGAATCTTTCATTATACAATCTCAGCATGATACTAATTGATAATCTGCAATAAAAAAAATAATCTTATAAATTATGACTTCACTTGGGGTAGTGAGGAGTAAAAAGAGATACAATAGGATTTATTTATTTATTTACTAGGTACTTCTCGGGCTACTAACAGGTACTATGTCAAATATTAATTTAACACGCATCCAATAACATGTTGCCACATTCTGGAGACTTACGATATAATCGTCTCACAGATCCAGACTGAAAACACAATTAAAAATTGTGTCTCCACCGGGAATCGAACCCGGGACCTTTGGATCAGCAGTCAGATACCTAACCAACTGAGCCACGAAGGCCGACAATGGCATTTACCTGATCTATTTGTGACAGGTCTCAAATTAATTTGTATACAATGCCTTTTGAGCATTTCAAATGTGATTCAATAAACATTGTTAAACTTTAACCTGTCATTGACCTATGACTCGTAATCATTCATTCTGGACTGATTTTGCAAACAGTTTATAAAACTATGTACATAATTTATTGGAATATCTTAAACCTGGAATAACCGTAAGTTACATATCCACGCGTTAACTGCATGTGACTTATTGCAAGTAGCTGACGAATGTCAGTTCCAACAACGGACGCACAAATTATGTATGTATGTACAAATTATAATATAGTTGCTCGAAAATTCATCTAACGCGTCATCGTGGTGACGCGATAGATGAATGTACATATACATATATGCAACTATTGCAATTGAATGCGTCAATCGTACCTACACAATATATAACAATCTACAGTAAGACTCTTTTAATGTTTATACAGGGTGTCTCAAAAGAAATTTTATATTTATATTTTTAATTATATTGTACTTTTGAATTATGTTGTTTTCTTTGTTTTGTGTTTATATTTATGATATGTAAATTATATTGCTGTATATATTCAAATTGACGATAATGTAATATATCGAACAGCAGCCCCAGAACAGGTAATACATAGTGGGGCGTTGTTGATCAATTTATATATATATATATATATATATATATATATATATATATATATATATATATATATATATATATATATATATATATATATATATATATATATATATATATATATATATATATATATATATATATATATATATATATATATATATATATATATATATATATATATATATATATATATATATATATATATATATATATATATATATATATATATATATATATATATATATATATATATATATATATATATATATATATATATATATATATATATATATATATATATATATATATTTATTTATTTATTTATTTATTTATGTTAAAGTTGGACAAAAAACAGCGTTAAGACATAGTACAATACAATAGTAACATCAAGTATTAAGGCCTATTACATTTTGTCGTTATGATTGACATAAAATAATACAAGTTTGCAAAAAATAAAAAAATAAAATATGATCATAGGTTGGTATGTAGGTAAGAGCAACATTTCAAGTTAACAATGATTTAAAACATAATATTGAACTAAAAGGAAAAAAGAAAAAAGAGAATAAATGCCGTCAAGGTTTCCTATAATAGGTGGTTATTGATCTTCTTTTGTATGGAGTATTTGAATGTTGTGGAGCTGAGGTGGAAGATGTCAAACTCTTGAAATCTGTTATTGTATGTATCGCACATTCTATGAATAGTCATGTTTTGTGCGTAATTGGTGCGGTGAATTGGAAGGTGGAATAAATGTGTATGTCTAGTTCTGCGAGTAGGAATATTAAATGAAATGGTATTGAGTATTGAGGGGCAGTCGATATTATTATTTATAATGTTGTACAGAAGCATCATATCATTTACTGTGCGTCTATTCTCGAGACTGTCGATTTTATAATAGGTTCTCGCGCAGTCGTAGCTGGGGAACTCGAGGTATGCTTTACGGTTTAAGTATTTAATGAACAATCTTTGTATTCTTTCAATGCGTTGTTTGTATGTTGTGTATCTTGGGGACCAGATTGGGGATGCGTATTCGAGTATTGGTCGAACCATGGTATAATATATAGATTTTAATGTATTTATGTTCTTGAAAGATTTGCAGGTTCTGAATATGAATCCAAGAGTTCTATAAGCCTTGTCTATCATTTTATCTATATGGTTGCTGAATGTAAGGCTCCCATCCATGATTATACCGAGGTCTCTTACAGTGTCGCAAGGTGTTATGGAAACTTTATTAATGTTATAGGAAAAAGTTATGGGTGATTGTTTGCGGGTAAAGGTTAGTTTGTAACATTTGTCTGCATTAATAGTCAATTTGTTTGTCAGGCAGTAGTCCGTAAGTCTGTCAAGATCAGCTTGCATATTGAGGCAGTCGTTGTGATTCCTGATTATAGAAGATATTTTCATATCGTCTGCGAATAATTCGTATTGTGTGTGTAATAAGCAGTTACCGATGTCAAAGATATATATATTGAAAAGAAGTGGTCCAAGGTGGGATCCTTGCGGTACACCTGAGGGAACGGCTAGAAAGTTTGATTTGTGTCCGCCGACAACAACTGATTGGTGGCGATTTGTTATATAGGATCTAAACCAGCGGTGAAGATCACCGTGTATGCCCAAACTGTATAGTTTGTTAAGGAGGATGTTGTGATTAACTCTGTCGAAGGCCTTAGAATAGTCAGTGTATATAGTATCTGTTTGTTGTCTGTTGTGTGTGTTAGTGAGTATTCGATGAGTGAAGGAAATTAGATTGGATGTTACAGATCTATTGCGTAAGAAACCATGTTGGTTTTCGCTTAGCAGGGGCTTGATTTGATAATAAATTTGGTCGTATATTATTCGCTCGAAAATTTTACTGAGAACGGAAAGAATTGATATGGGCCTATAGTTTTTTATGTCAGATTTGGAACCAGATTTGTGAATGGGAGTTATAAATGCTTCCTTCCACTTGCTCGGAAAATGACCTTCAGAAAGAGAGCGATTAAAAAGTATTGTTAGAGGAGTGGAGAGGTTATGAGCACAATTCTTTATGTATAAGGGGTGTACCATATCACTGCCTGCTCCTTTGTTGACATCAACGTTTTTTAGATATTTAAGAACAACGTCATTGGTTATATTACATTTACTGATTGATCTTGGCGAGTCTGCGAGTTGAGAGTTGAATTGGTCTGTTAGCATGGGATTGGAAGAATCGCGATCATACGAAGATGAAAAATGTGTTAGGAAAGCGCGACATATATCCTCACCGCCATGAAAAGTATCTGAGTTGAGGCTCATTGAATTAGGTATATTGTTGTTCGTGCGACGAGTTTTAATGAAGTTCCAGAAGCATTTAGGGTTTGTTGGTAAGTTGGATTCGATAGATTTAATATACTCTTCGTAGCACTTATTAGCCGTTGCTTTTTGGCGGCGTCTAAGTTGGGAGAAAATTACATAGTCTGCTGGGTTTTTGTTTTTAATATACTTATGGTGAAACTTCATTTTTTCTTTGCTTATTTTTATTAACGCTGGGCTGTACCAATGGGGAAAGTTAGCGTTGTTCTTTATTTGTCTAGTAGGAATGAATAGGTCCATAGTATTATAAATAACACTATAGAAATCAGAAACAGCATTGTCTAGCGAATGATCGCTGAGAGCGTTCTTCCAATCTGTTGCTGCTAGACATGTATTAATGGATGCGTAATCACCTTTCCTAAACAAAGTAATTGAGCGAGCTGGTTTGTTAAGTGATTTATAAGTTTGAGTGGTAAGAGTGAATTCAACGGCTGGGTGATGAGAATCTTCAGGTACATAAGGATGTTCGCTACGAGTGACCTGGGATAACGTCGGAAAGTTGCATAAGACTAGATCAAGGGTGCGCCCAAGTGCGTTTGGAATGCCGTTGAATTGATAGAGATTAAGCAGCGACATGGTATCAAGAAAGTGACCGCTAGTTGGGGCAGAAAAGTTGTTGGGACTGAAATGATCATTATTGCCAGATGCGTGCCATTGGATATCGGACATATTAAAATCCCCTAAGATAACGAAGTAATCATTTGGGTTCATTTCAAATATATATATATATATATATATATATATATATATATATATATATATATATATATATATATATATATATATATATATATATATATATATATATATATATATATATATATATATATATATATATATATATATATATATATATATATATATATATATATATATATATATATATATATATATATATATATATATATATATATATATATATATATATATATATATATATATATATATATATATATATATATATATGTGAGTAGACGTGTGTCGCGCGCGTGCTTTTCGTCAAGTCCTTGAAAATGCCTGGTGATATTCAGGCGAAACGTCGGAAGACAAATGGTCTTAGTCAAGACCTACTGACACGGGAAAACCGAGATAAAAATATTATAACGTATTTCACCCGTGAAAACATCAAGTATAACATATATATATATATATATATATATATATATATATATATATATATATATATATATATATATATATATATATATATATATATATATATATATATATATATATATATATATATATATATATATATATATATATATATATATATATATATATATATATATATATATATATATATATATATATATATATATATATATATATATATATATATATATATATATATATATATATATATATATATATATATATATATATATATATATATATATATATATATATATATATATATATATATATATATATATATATATATATATATATATATATATATATATATATATATATATATATATATATATATATATATATATATATATATATATATATATATATATATATATATATATATATATATATATATATATATATATATATATATATATATATATATATATATATATATATATATATATATATATATATATATATATATATATATATATATATATATATATATATATATATATATATATATATATATATATATATATATATATATATATATATATATATATATATATATATATATATATATATATATATATATATATATATATATATATATATATATATATATATATATATATATATATATATATATATATATATATATATATATATATATATATGTATATATATATATATATATATATATATGCATTATGCATGTATTGTGAGAAAGAATAAATAAATAAATAAATTTGTATTCAGAGCCTTATGTGGAGATGTTAGACGACTTCTTGGTGCCTGAACTACAAAACTTTCCTGGGTATAACCAAAGAACATGGTTCCAGCAGGACGGAGCAACGTCACATACGTCCAATACATCTCTGCCACGAGTTCGTGAAATTTTCCCAGGCAAATTGATCTCTAGGAGAGGTGACATAAATTGGCCTCCACGCAGTCCTGATTTAACCCCTATGGACTTTTTCGTATGGAGTTATCTTAAATCTAAAGTTTACGCCAATAAACCGACTTGCCTGATGTATTTCAAAGAAAATATCACGAAACGAAATGGTAGCCATCACTGAGTCCACCTGCCGAGCCGTCATAATTAATTTTATTGTTCGATTAAATGAGTGCTGCGAACGCGAGGGTCTATATTTGGACGATATTATGTTTAAGAAATAAATTTCCAAATTGTGTACTAAAATAATTAATAAACATTTTTTCGATACACGACTTGCTTTTTTTAATCGATCCACTAAATATAAACTTTATTTTGAGACATCCTGTGTTATATAAATGAATGAAAAGGTGGCAATGTTTTATATTTTATTAAACCCTTTTCATTGACTTCACGTGTCTGTACTGGAATATTTGCAAATTGAAATCGATTTCTAACTATCTTCCCGACCTTTCAGAATTTGTGTATTCCCGATGACAATTCATGTTGAATGTGTTTTCAGTTGGATTCATTTGATATTTTGATAAAAATTGAGTAATTTTGTATTACTGACATTGAAACTTGAAAACTCGAATTGTGACTGCTATACATGTTGCATAATATTCAGGAGTTATTTATATCGTTATGAGATCGATTTCAGTTCTTTTCAACTTCGCTTGTCTGTCTGCCTGTGCCATTTTTTTATTTGATCGTTTTCAAATAAATATTATGTTTCCATCAAGTGGGGCATTGTTCCATTCGCTCAATGCGATTACGGATATCCATTTCAAACAATGCAACATATATTGGAAGAATGCAGCGTCCGTACATAATATGTTGAGGGCCCAAAGACGGATATTTGCGAGCTGACGCCTGCATATGTAGATTGGCTCGGGGCCCTCGACCTGAATATACGATCATATTTTTTTTTAATTTAATATTGAATTTTTTTTAATTTGATTTTAATGTGTTGTAAATTGACTATGTCTTACGATAAATAAATAAATATCAAGAGATGTCTCTTTTTTGTCTGATATTTGTCTTTTGACAAATTGATAGTCTATGAAAAGGTTTACCACATAGATGGCTGAGTAAAGGAGAAAAAGAAGATTTTTTTCTTGGCTGCCCCCCTAGACAACGTGTCACCTAAGTCAAGAAAAGAAACAATAAAATATAACTCAATGTATGACAGTTGTCACGTGACTGGCAACTGTCACTTCCATACATTGAGTTATCTTTTCTTGAGCTAAATGACACGTTGTCTAGGGGGGGCTGGCCCCTTATTCTTTTCTATCTTTTCGATTAGGGGACTCAATAAAAAAGGCTTAATTAGTGAACGATACAAAAGCGCTTAAAGTGATCGCATAAACAACGATGACAAGTCGTTAGTCCTTTAGGAGCATTTGATTTCCCTGTTCTTCAAAAAATTAATTTTATTAGTTATTTCATTTTTATAATAATATACCTACATTATACAAGTACAATATCCAACTTCGTCACTATTGAGATAATAGTTTGTCAAAAAAAATATAATTAACTCCCAACAGGGATAAAAATCCAATGCGTATAATGTGCCTATATGCAATCATCAAATATTTTTTTTATATAAAATGAATATGTCCTTGTTAAACAAATACATATACATCTTCCTACGTTACCTAAAATAAGCAAATAAATGCTTGTGCTATAGGTGAACGAAATCGGTCGAGGCAGGATTCGAACTCGCGATCACTGGATTACTAGCCCAGCGTGCTAACCGCTCTGCCATCGACCCATAATCCATTTTGTTTTTAATGCACATCTTCACATTCCGCTAGGTTTTTTAATTTCTTTATTGTATCTTTTGACGTGAGGCACCAGCTAAGAATAGTGGTTCCACTGTTTTCTATTGTCATCATTTTCGGGTGTCTATTAAAAACCGGATATTCGAAAATACAAAAACAGGCAAATTAACATCTCACCCATTTTGAATGTTGCTTTTTAGGTGAAACGAGACTAGTGTGTGGGAATACACGCATGCGTCGTGCTTCCTTTACAAGGATTTTCACTACCGCATACCTGTCGCTGGCTGCCCCACATTGTGGGATATTCCGTGATGGTATGTATGTATCTATTATTGTATCTTCTCTATAAGACGATCTACGTCTATAATATTCAAACATATCACTCAAATGAACTTTTTTTTTTTTATTATTAATTTTGTTCAATTTTGAGATGTCGGCATATAATTTACGATATCAATGAGGCTTCAGAGGGATCTTTTGTCATAGTAATTCTATATCAACAGTGTTATTTCTATGAATACTTGACCGTACCTAGAGTACCTACTAAAGGGATTTATATTTCGTACAATGGGGATTTACTTATATATACGCTTCCCTAAACCAAAACACACATAGGATGAGATAAGTCGGATGTCACAGGTCTCATGTATTTTAGCTTTATAATAAATGTAGGCAAGTATTTATACTCCACCTTTTACCTTCCTTACGTTCATCTCCATCTTATCTCGAATGATACATTATTACGGTATTCTCGGACGATAAAAATTTATCTATAGGATGAATTTATTTTACGATAGATATTAGGAATACATTACGATTTATTGTGCAGATCAATTTATTTTTTTCTTTTATACCAAAGTTTTTTTCAAGCCAAGTAGGGTATCGACGAGAAATTCTTAAACGGACCACTTAGATAAATAACGTACCTACCGTAAATATTTTTTGAAAAAAAATATTTTCATTTTACTTGCACCATTTTTATTCAGATCTGATTCCGCACCGTACATTCCAAGCAGGACTTTTTTTGAATGCCGAGATGAAAGGAAACATGATTACAAATGCGAAAATATTTTCAATGATCAAAAGATGAATATGTGATATGCAAGGGCAAATCAAAGATTTGCGAGAATATACAATTTTATTGAATTCAGATGAAACAAAATATGTTTTTCTAGATTTGCATACCTACGTATGTGTGTGTCAAAATAACGATCTTTATTTCCTAATTTTATACTTATTAATTATTTGTATTTCGTCCTTAAAAAACAAATAAATTTCATAATATATTAAAACAAATTCTTAATACAGTTGCTGGAATCGCAACAAAAAATGATGTGAGGATTTTTAATAATAAAAAAATGACAATAGGTACATTCATATCATTCCCTAGCATTATTTTTTTTTACTTCCACCACCACCCGCTCCACATATGGGGACTGTCAACGGCACCTTTGCAGAGCGCTAGAATGAACAACAAAAAAAACAATGCATGGCACGAAGAGTAGCTCATGGAGCCCTCTAAATTAGCGAACTCGGCACCATGGTGCAAAAAGAACAATCAGCAATTGCGAATAAAGATTCACACTTGCGGACTGTCGGCGACTTCAGATCCATATATATAGGGCATCAGAGAGCATTATTAATTGACCGTCACTTTGCTCAAAAATTATTTTATTTAAAATGCATATTTTGATTTGAGTTCACGTATCTAAAAGTAATTCCTAATAAAATTAAGGTTGTTTCTGTTGAACTTAATGAATTTCATTACAATAAACTATAACTGCTCAATTTTTATAACGTGTTATTTTCTTGATTTGGTTTATAGCGATAGCAACGTTAAAAAATGTATTTATGTATGTATGCCTGCTATTTTATATTTCATCCCTTGTTCACAATAGGTAGGTATGAGTCCAACTTTTAATTACTTTCCATAATATAACAGCTTAGACAAACGCAACCACTCCCAGCTGCCAGACTTTCCACATCCTTGCCTATTTTCAACAAGAAAGGAAATATCATAAAACCAGCCATACATGAATGATGAATCTAAATCGTTGCTATATCTCGTACTATGACAAGTTTACGGCATTGCGGCATAATTCTACGATAAAAATGTTTATACTAGTTGCATGTAACACATGGGATCCAACTGTCGACAGCGATAGTATGTATAGTTGAAGAATAAGTACCAAACCCATAAATACAAATTATTTATTATTTTATGATATTTAGTTTTCTATACAACACATGTACCTAGGTAGTCAAGATAGGATAGTATGGAGGTCAGTCTTTTTTTCCTACCCGGAATATGAAAACAGCATGATGGTATATGTATATTGTATGTTTAGAGATGAAGTATCAAACTATTAAGTCTTCTTTGATATTGTGTATACATAGGTGACTACCATACAAATTGTATGAAGCGATGTCGTCACTAAATTCAATTTTTATAAAAATTGTTAAAAAAAATTTGAGATGTACTGCTACAATGTTAATATTTTTTATATAAAATTAAATTATCTAGTTGGGGTGTTTCGGCTTTTTTCGATATTTTAAAAAAAAATGGAAATATAGGCAGTTAAACTCATAAATTTATCATAAAAAAAATACTTTTCTTAATAAAAAATATTTGAGAAACCCTGGAATTTTTTTGAAAAAACTCATTTGAGATTTTGTATTTGTCTATGTTTATAACAATTTTCAGCGTTCTAGCTTTTATGGTTTCTGAGATATAGGGAAAAATAAAATAAAAATTCAAAAGTTGATAACCCCTGACTGAAACAAAAATTCAAAATTCCGAGTATAAAAGTTTTGTAGGCCTGTAACTGTTTATATATTCTGAAATTTTAGGCTCTGTAAATTGAGCGGATCAAAAGTTATAAGGGGGGGACGGACACACACACACACACACAGACATACACACACACAGACACACAGACACACACACAGACACACGAAATGTTCTACTCCGAATTCTAAGTAAATCCGTGTATGGAACATATATGCTGCGAAGCCTCTAAGTTGGTGTTTTTTGACTTCAAAGTTGGAAAAGCCGTGAAAAAAGTAGACCTCTCCATACAATTCTCGCGTATTCTGGCTTGATACATTGTCGATATGTTAAGAGAACAAAGTTCTCCTGAACAAATCGACAGTTGGATTAAACGTTCAAAATCACAATTTTTGTCACAGAAATGCACTAAAAATGAATTTATACTGCGCATAAATTCATTTTTAGTGCTCTTCAGATAGAAACTAACACCAGTATTCAGAGACAAAATATGAGGATTGGGAGGGCATCAATCCTCATAATTAATTGTCTGTGAATACCTATAGATGATGAATGATAGGTGATAGGATAGATATATGAATGGTTTATTCAATTACTTTTATTTTTAAGGAAATGAAAAAACAGTTTATTTATTTATTGGTTTGTTTGTTTGTTTATTTATTTACGTATTTATTTATTTTTAATTATATATTTATTTATTTATTTATTTATTTATTTATTTATTTATTTATTTATGTATTTTTTTTATTTTTTTTTTTTATTTATTTATTTATTTATTTATTTATTTGTTTATTTATTTATTTACTTATTTATTTATTTATTTATTTATTACTTAATTAATATATTTATTTATTTATTTGCTTATTTATTTATTTATTTATTTATTTATTTATTTATTTATTTATTTATTTATTTATTTATTTATTTATTTATTTATTTATTTATTTATTTATTTATTTATTTATTTATTTATTTATTTATTTATTTATTTTAGGCAAACAAACAGTCAGACAATGTACATAACAAAAAATAAGTGTTACTTAAATTGTAAATTTGATCTAAGATGGTTGACTGGAAGAAATTGCCTCGAGGCAATAAGTCCCTCATTTGTAGTATATAATTTTATGTATGTACAAATAGGGTTAATAAATAAATAAACCTACACATTTTGCAGTTATTTTACTCGTCTTGAAGTTACAGTTGTTAAAAATTTGATATTTTTTATACTGGTAATGTCCGTATGAGTTATGAAATAGACAAATAACAAAACTATACAGTTATGAAACTACATATATAATTTCAAAACTATAGTTAGATAGGTGTATATATTAACGCAACATAAAATAATGTTGGTAAAATGAACACTTAATTATTCCTTTCTCGGTTGTAGGCGGCTGTTGGAACTATGATACATACATAGGTATCAATATGATATACTTACCTAAATAGGCGAAGTTAATTTATCGCATGAATATATAATTAATTATTTTACTAAATTACCTGCTAAAGTTTATTTACTGAATAATTGTTGACAAAACCATCTCAATATACTTAATTACTATAAGGTACGTTTCAGTGAGAGAATTACCATTTGAATGTCACGACTCTGAAATAGACACCTCTAATATAGATTTTGATTAAAAATACAATATATTATCGTTAGAAGAGTTTCAAGAACACAAAAGCATTTTTTTTATTTATTTACTAAATATTTGGTTCACAGTTAATATACAATACATACAAAAATCCCACAAGGCAAAGCCTGTCTGTGGGTATATCAGTTAAAATATAGACAAAATTATTTTGTTAATAACATTAGATAACGATATAAAATTAAAATATAACTAGTTGCATGTAACACATGAGATCCAACTGTCGATAGCGATAGTATGTATAGTTGAAGAATATGTACCAAACTATAAACCCATAGATACAAATTATTGAATATTTTCAGATATTTTGTTTTCTATACAACATATGTAGGTATGTATGTCAAGATAGGATAGTATGGAGGAAGATCCTTTTTCCTACCCAGAATATGCAAATTGCATGATGGTATGTATGTATGTTTGGAGATGAAGTAACAAACTATTAAGTCTTCTTACATATTGTGTATAGGCGACTGCCATACAAAATGTATGAAGCGATGTCGTCACTAAATTCAATTTTTAAAAAAATTGTTAAAAAAAAATTGAGATCTTCTACTACAATGTTAATATTTTTTATAGAAAATTAAATTATCTAGTTGGGGTGTTTCGGCTTTTTTCGATAATTGTAAAAGTTTTGTATATATAGGCAGTTAAACTCATAAATTTATCATAAAAAAATATTTTTCTTAATAAAAAATGTTTGAGAAACCCTGGAATTTTTTTGAAAAAACTAATTTGAGATTTTGTATTTGTCTATGTTTGTACCAATTTTCAGCATTCTAGCGTTTATGGTTTCTGAGATATATGGAAAAATAAAATAAAAATTCAAAAGTTGATAACCCCTGACTGAAACAAAAATTCAAAATTCCGAGTATAAAAGTTTTGTAGGCCTGTAACTGTTTATATATTCTGAAATTTAAGGCTCTGTAAATTGAGCGGATCAAAAGTTATAAGGGGGGGACGGACACACAGACACACAGACACACACACACACACAGACACACACACACACACACACACAGACACACACACACACAGACACACGAAATGTTCTACTCCGAATTCTGAGTAAATCCGTGTATGGAACATATATGCTGCGAAGCCTCTAAGTTGGTGTTTTTTGACTTCAAAGTTGGAAAAGCCATGAAAAAAGTAGACCTCTCCATACAATTCTCGCGTATTCTGGCTTGATACATTGTCGATATGTTAAGAGAACAAAGTTCTCCTGAACAAATCGACAGTTGGATAATATACTAGATGAGAATTTTGTAAGAATCGAAGAGAGGCATTTTTCAGGGGGATTTTTGATGTTTTAGTACATCGTTTTTCCATAGAGAATAACGACTAATGTGAATTGTTTCTGGATTTATTTGTCGTAAAAAACACTCTGTTTATTTAGATTTAGAGAAAATTTATTTAGGATGTGTTGAAATGTAAGGAAAACTGAAATATGTTGTCAACCAAAACGTCAAACGCGCAATATTCCATGACTCACTTTTTGCACGGAGTACTACATCTACATAGTATATTAATATGTATAGTAAAAATCTATGGAATAAACAACATGGCGACGCACCGCGCTGTCAAATATCAATTATTAAAAATGTGCAAACATACGTACCCAACAATAATACAACAAGACGTAATAATTGTCTTCATCGAATATATTTTACTGGCAACAAATATGTCACAGGAGGCAACATAATGACACAAAAATATATTAAATTCGGTCAATTGGTTTTCCAACAAATGTTAGTTCGAATAATTTGCTTTCGGACAATTTTCATTCTGATAACTGTTTTTCGAAAAATTGTTATTCGTACAATTGCGCATTCGAACAATTGTGTTTCGAAGAATTTTCATGTAATCATTCTGATGATGACCAGGTGGTCGATCAACTCCAGGACTTTTTGGGCTGCAGCCCAGGGCCCCGTGAATACAAAAGGCCCCAGCCTCCATTGAAAACAATAGACGATATTGTGAAGAAAAAACAAGTATCTGAAATCAATATATAAAATTATATAATATCTTATATAAAGTCATCATCATTTCCTGCCCCTTGCTCTATCCCAGTTCATCCGGGGTCGGGTCCCCAAGTCATCAGTCGCCATGATCTGCGTCTCTGGGTCTTCTCCTGTGGGATACCTTGTGCCGCCAACTCCCTCTCGATACTCGTCCACCATGTCGCTGGTGGTCTGCCTAATCCTCGTGGTTAAGAAATAAAGTCATACTATTCATATTTTACTGGTCAATTATTTATATAGCGTATACTTACATCACAAAAGAAAACAGTTTTTTGACAAAATGGCAATTAGTTGAATAAATTAGAATAAGAGAAATTTATATTTTGTTTCATTTGTTATTATCAATGTGCATCTATTGGACAGGTTTTTCCGTGTGGATATGGGAGTGTGCTTTGTGCACTAGCTCAAAAAAAAGTAGGCCCTTTAGTAATACTAGCCAAGGGCCCCATAAACTCACGATCCGCCCCTGAAGATGATAACCGTTTATCATGCTGACGACACCATTCTGTGATGTTTGTCCATAAAGCAACATAATACGTAAGCGAGTTCTACAAAAAGTTACGGTTTCAGTAGACATTAAAACTAAGATGATTTCAGTCTATAACTTCAATACAAATTGATCAAAATGTCGTGAATCCTCTCTGCATATTCATCAAATGAACTCCACTTAATTCTGCGAAAAAGTACATACATTTTATACATTATATTCATACATCAAAAGAATAATTTTCTGGTCACGTTTTCATGCAGGTATTCGCAACTCTGAACTTCTTCATAATATATTTTTTTCGAAAGGTAGGTATACCCTAATAATTGAAGTCGGCAAAACATTCTTTTCAAGATTGTTTTTGTAACGCTTTTTTATAGCAATTGAAATGTTTGAAAACATAACGCAGCGTTACGTCAGTCGCCGTTTGAAAGAATTTACATAACATTAACTGTAATTTGTGAAAAGCGCGACTGAAGATTGGCGAAATGCAGACGGAAACTATTCCACTGGACGCTACTGAAAATGTATTTCAAGTCTAGTATAATACATTAGGAGGAGAGGATAATTTTGTCGTGAAGTTGGTTGTGGTTTGCAAATGACGATGTCGTTCATACTTCCCACATAATTTTATTCAACATCGGAAGCAGTCGCCGGTGAACGGCTTACCTACATACAAAATCACGTGTTTCCATTGTGTTTGAAAAGATGGACGCGAATTGTTAGGTTGGACACAATGATTTAGTCGATGGTTGTATGATAATATTTTTCTCTTTATTCTCAACAATTTTAGTCATTTAAACAGTTACAGAAACACAAAAAAAATTAAGTGGATATTTAATTCTCAGTTCGCAGACTTTTATTGTAGAAATTATGTCACTATTACGCTGCTTACTAAATTTTACATTCCGTTACTATGAAATAGTGGAGAGTTATGATTACACAATTTTCAGCATATATATTTAAGAAAGAGTGTAAGTGTTAAGTTTCGTTGTGATGTTTTTGTGAGAAATAAGTGTAAAAAAAACTCTTCATCGTTATGAAATCCTTGGATTAGGTATATAATTTATTCTATGGTGAAATCATTACTCTCCACTAATTCATTTTTGTAGAAAATAAAAAAAAAGTCTAAAGCTGAGTAACAAACATACACAAAAATGTCAGGTGTGATAAAGAGGAAAAGTCTATGTGATATTATATGGATAGAAAAAACAGAAGAAAAACTCTCAGAACCTTTTGTACTAGGCAAAATGAAAACTATATAAACAGATGAAAATAAAACTCTACTTTTTATTTTTAACAAAAAAGAAGCAACATATGGATTAGGTAGGTACCTAAAAACTTATTTTGTTTGTTACACTAAGAAAAAAGTTTTAATGAACCGGAAATTCGTGAGATGAGAGTGGTTTGTGGGGATGCACGCATGTGTCGTTTTTATTTTTGTGAGGTGGTGCACACCTGCTCACCTTTTACTAGCTTCAGCTTAAACACAAATTGCAAATAGTAAATAAGACCGTAGGAGTTTACGTTTTGGTAAGGGTAACTATTGCGTGCGTTAAAAAGGGTTTATACATCAGATTTAAATAATCAGTAAACCAAAATTTGTGATTTTATTTCATTTTCAGAAATAACCTGATATTTTTGGTCATTCACTGTTTATTTAATGCATTATTTTCTCTGTGACACATTATTATGGAGTAATTTTAAAAATATACAGTAAAAAGGACTTTTTATATTTTTTTAGGGGAATATATGGTGATTTTTAAAACTGTGTAACGAACATTCACTGACATATATTTAAAATCCTTATTATTTTTTAAGAAAAACACTGTTTTACATATTTGAGAAATTTCATTTATAATTTGGATGTTTAGGTTTACCTATATGCCCCCTTAAGATCATTTTTACGTTTACGATTTTCATAAAAATAAGATTTGATAACTGATACTCGGATTAATATGTTTAAGACAACATAATAAATATATTATTCAGAGCGTGAAAAGAAATTATTGTAGCGATAAATCGTTCCTGTTCAACCCCTAGGGTTTCTAAATACTTAATCTTCTTTATTTTCCTCCGTTCGGTCCATGTAGGTACGAAACCAGAGACGATCTTCACACAATACTGTTAATTTATTTGTTTTATGTGCTTTTTACTGGTTCAATATACCAAAGGTAAGAAGTAGAATCTAACTTTACGACTTCAATGTATACACCAGTTGACAGAATAATCATGTTTTTAAAAAATAAATAGTATTAATTTAGTTAATATATTTAAATGCACTAAAATTAACCTCTTTAGGAAACATTCTCATCAACTATATATATTTTGCGATTTAGATAGCGTTTATGGTAGAGCTCTTAGTTAAAATCAAACGAGATAAGTGATTCCTGTATGGCTTCTCATGAAGTTGATTACAGTAAAATTAAGATTACCTTCAGACTTAAGCAATCTTTGAGGTTAAATTAATTAAATAATACTATAAATTTATGCAACAATTCATGACAATTTCGTACTAAACGTATATATCAACAAATTTTCATGATTAAATGTAGAGAAAGATTAATATTGGATTATGATCGAGTACTGATTTATACATTTTTAAGATTAATGCAAACTAAGATCGTGTTAAGAATGTGTCATGAGTAGCCCCCCTGGATTTTTTAATCATCTTAACAGACCGACTCTAACGTATGCTAGTGAGACATGGACATGGCAGAAGACGTATGAAAGTAGAATTAACGCGGATGAAATGAGGTCACTAAGACGAATGTGTGGTAAAATGATGTATGATAGAATAAGAAATGAGGATATTAGACGAGAATGTATGATTGAAAGAAATATCGTTAGTAAGATGAAAATAAATGCCCTAAGGTGGTTCGGCCACATAGAAAGAATGAGCGATGACCGTCTGACAAAAAAAGTATACAAGGCTGATAAAAGAGGAACGAAAAGTAGAGATCGGCCAAGAAAAAGTTGGCACGATCATATAAATGGGGTTTTGAAAGATGGTGATGTTAGAAGTAAGAATAATAGAAGAGCGTGTATGAGACGATGTATGGACGCGAATGAAGCGAGGAATGTATGTCAAGAGAGAGGAGTCTGGCGTTCGGTTCTATCTGCCTACCCCAAATAGGGAAATGGCGTGATGGTATGGTAACAGATCGACCTTTTTTCTTCGATAGGGTCATTTTAAATTATGTTTTGTGTGAAACAATCATCCTATAAAAATGAGCGAAAAAGAACATAATATTAATAATCTCATTGGATATTTCACTGGATTTATTGGAAAGTTTATTTATAAAAATGCAAAAATCGATTAAATCAAATAGTTGTAAAATATCTAAAGGTGGTCTAACATACTTTTACTTAAACATAAATATAGAGAGTTGATAGGTAGTGTAGGAATCTCTAAGAGCCTAAACCTTTGATATGTTTTAGTATCTAGATAGTTAAATTATTCCCTTGATCATTGCATTTTGTTGCATTGTATTTCAATATTTCAAATACTTAATTTACACATGGATCTGCTAATTATTTTGAGGAAGTAGCTGAGTAATATTGCTTAAAAAATAAATATGTGTATTCATCATACACCCGAAAGATAAAATTAATCTTGAAAATTTATTTTCATTTACTTATTTTAAAGTATATAGAATGATTAATTGTTTTTTTTTTTCAACGTCGTTAATAAATTATAGGCTTTTTGTTCTTATCAGATAATTCCTTAACTTGCGTCAAGATAATCATTTTGGCAAAGATGTGCTTCAATTGGCTGAAGATCAAAATACAATGGTTATATGTGTCCCCTGCCAACAACTGTGAACAATTATCTTCACCTAGAAACAAGTCCAAAACTGACTTGTTTCCATACTATTTGGTTTGTTCAGTCGTCATTTGATATTTGTGCTATAATTATTGGTATGTAATTTATGAACTAAGAAAAAAAAACATTTAAATAAACATGTAAAAAGAGTTAAGAAAATTGATTTATGTATTTGTGCGACTACGTAATATACTGAGTAAAAATAATAAAGATAGTAAAGTACACTATGGTATTGTACAATCCTGTTATAATCAGGGGCCTAGAACCTTCGGACTAGGCAAACCCTGGAAGAAAATTGGTTAATGTCGAAAATTTAATATTTTTTCGCATAGTTGTTCATTTCAGTGGCCATGAAAATATTTTAAAATCAAATACCAAAATAATATTTACATTTGTGGCCCTGTCAATCAAGCATCGTTCAATTTTTAATCTTCTAGTAAAGTTTCAATTAAACAGACAAAAAATACTAGGTCTAGAATTTCTTAATATAACATTCATAGGCAAGCCAAGATTTTCGGCTTCCATGAACAATTGCGAAATCATAACTCCCCACTATATCACCTTGGGATAGTGAAGTGTAAAAAAAATGCACACACAAAAAATACATGAATGCACACATAGATAAATATTTTTAGTTGTTGAGTCTTGGCAGATCATGTTCAAGTCCAAGGCTCAAATTAAACGAAGAGCGGGTTAATGGAAGATTATTAGGGCTGTCACATAAAAAAATACTTAACACTTTTATCGTCTAAGTCTAAAACCTTTATATCTTTCGTACACCTTATCTATTTCTGTATAGGAACTCGAAAGTAGGGATTGCAATTCATTCAGCGTTTGCTAATTTTCTAAAAAAATGCTGGATTCAGCAATTTATAGGTTTTAAAAAAACTAAAATATTCTTATAATAATAAGAAAACTTATTTGTATCATATATAAGTATTTTTTAGACTATTGAAAATAGTATGATTAATTCATATTTTTCCGTAATTGTCGTTATTTTGTCATGTAAAATGAATATATTCATTTATATTTTAATACAATGAATAAAATAAATGAATACAAAAAAAATACATTAAGCAAAAAAAATTCTGTAGTAAAGATTTTGTAAGATGTCAAATGTATTAGAAAAATTACAGAAAAAAATGTTTGGTTGCCATAAGCCAAAACCAATACATTTTTTTTCACAAAAAATTCAGCCAAAACTGCATTTTCCTGAATAGATGCAAATTTAGATGGGTCAATAGCAGAGTAGTTAGCCCGCTGGGATCGTAATCCAGTGGTCGCGAGTTCGAATCCTGCCTCGACCGATTTCGTGATCCTATAGCACAAGCATTTATGCTTAATTTATGGAATGTAGGAAGATGTACATGTACTTGGTAACAACAAGGACATATTCATTTTTTAATTAAAAGAAATAATACTGAAAAAAAAGTATGGTACGACCGACGATGTGAACGTAATGAAAGCTACGACAGACAGAAATAAATGGCGATACCTGCCAATACAGAAAAATGTGGCGCTCGGTAATAGGAATGTAGTGAAATCAAGTAATAAAATTTAATATAGTAAATGTTTTAACCATTTCTTCATTTTATTTTTATACTTGCATATTAATACACGTATTTGAAAAAATGAAGATTCCAAGTATGAGTCGCTACAATTAATTTTACATGGAGTTTTAATGTTCGATTAAAACATTGTAGGATTTTGCGCCATTATATGGAAAATTTATTACTTGCGGATCCTCAGCGTTCGATCCAGCGCATTCTGCAGAATCCAGCAAGCCTAATAATGTGTTCGATCCAGCGCATTCTGCAGAATCCAGCAAGCCTAATAATGTGTTCGATCCAGCGCATTCTGCAGAATCCAGCAAGCCTAATAATGTGTTCGATCCAGCGCATTCTGCAGAATCCAGCAAGCCTAATAATGTGTTCGATCCAGCGCATTCTGCAGAATCCAGCAAGCCTAATAATGTGTTCGATCCAGCGCATTCTGCAGAATCCAGCAAGCCTAATAATGTGTTCGATCCAGCGCATTCTGCAGAATCCAGCAAGCCTAATAATGTGTTCGATCCAGCGCATTCTGCAGAATCCAGCAAGCCTAATAATGTGTTCGATCCAACTGGATTGCTTAATCCTGCGATTGCAATCCCCACTCGAAAGACTTTTTCCGCATTTGTATTAAAAAAACAAAAAAATTGAATTTAACGTATTACAGTGCAAAATCACTGCTGTCTTCAAAGTGAAAAATGCTCTTACAGTTTCCTATTTTTAAATACTTTTCTCGAAGGATATTTAAATTGAAACCAAAGAAGATTAGTTTTGCTATCGACATATGATGACTTGAGAATACCACCCTCGCTTCATAAAATACACACACACATCACAATTGTACACTTACACCACACTTTTGTCTTTTTTATACTGAATTGTCTTTGTTATATTAATCTGTGCAACAATTTAACTGGCTTACTTTCCTGATTACTATTTTTTTATTAATGTAAAATGTAATGGCTGTTTTGTTTCCCAAAATAAAATAAATAAATAAATCACGTGCGATGCGCAGAGTTCAAATTTGAATTTTTTGCTTGGTTTTTATGTGTATCGAAATGTATTTATAGGATATTGTACATTTTTGGTGTCAAAAAATAAATGGGAAACGTGATATGCGTGTTCGTGTACGGAATCGATATTTTTTAACAAATGAAATTATCGTTGAATTTTTGACGGTTTTCGCACAAAACAACCAAGCGAAAAACCCACGTGATTTTTCAAGATGTTAAGCGATAGTTGTAACTCTCAATCTAAAAAAAAAATCTTTAGGACATTGATTAAAAATGTTCAACCCTGTCACACCAATGATTGTTTCGCGTGGGTCGAATAGGTCTATACCGGAGGTTTGTATTTACATCAAATCATAATTTGAAAACGGCGGTAAAACAGGAAGCTGCCGCTATGATCTTGGCATTAAAATTTAATTTGCTTATTCATTGAATTCGGCAATTTATATACTACATAGTATCTACCTATTTAGATACATAGGTACCTACTCACCGCAGCTATAATCTCAAGAGAAGCACCAGATCCGATGGCTAATTTCAACTTGTTCGTACCCCTAAATAGCTCTGAGCAACAAACCCTTTGAATATTAAAAACAGATTATGAACAATTACAATTTCAATTTTCCCCTCTCCACCAGCTCACTGTTGCGTCCTTACAAAAGAGGTGTGCGCGTTTTTTTATCTTGTAATTTAAATTAAGTCGAAACGATTAACAATATTTAAATGAAACATCATTTTGTATTATTTTTTTTTAAGAAATTTTGAAGATTCTATTGTATTTCAAATGCTTTTTTGTACCATATATGTACAAGTTTGCCAGATAATTATAGTCAAATGTTTTTCTTCATCCAACTAATCTTGTGAGAATAATAAACTTCTTCCAATAAACCAATTTCCAGTGTTTTAAGTTCGGATTACAAATATTTGCGTGAGAAAATCATTTCATGACATTTCTCCCCTTTTGAGAATCAAATTATAAAAGATGAAGCCAACTGCATTAGATTCTCCTTGTAAAGCTTATTTTTTCTATATATACTGGGGTGTTTTTTACTATGCGTAATATAATAATAATAAACACTTCCTAGCACCCTGCACAAGTGGCGAGTTTATTGCCATATGGAAATTTCTTCAAACTAACCAGTATTTTCAGCCCAGAGAAGCAATATTTGCGTGAGAAATAGATTTAAATAAATTTCTCCTCTGCTGGGGATCCAACTCAGGATGCCCGCACAGAAGCCAAACGGCTTACCAACTGTGCCACGGCTGTTGGCATATAATATAACTGGGGTGGAAATGTTTATAATAGTTGGAAGAATTTTCTATTGTAATAAAATACTGAAAAAGGAAACAAGGACGTGTTTACAGTATCATCATCATCATCAATGGCTCCACAGCCCGTTGCGAGCCTCGACCTTCTCCAGCATTCCTCGCCATCTCCCTCACTCCTGGCACGCACCTCTCCAGTCCCTGTTTATAGTCCCTGTTTATGAGAATATTACAATCCAATACATAATATAATCACGTTTTGTCCCTTGGAATCCTGCCGCTTCGACCGATTTAAAGAAAATAATACATACATACCATCACGCCATGTCCTTTATGGGGTAAACAGAGAGATCCGAGCGCCATACTCCTCTGTTTTCGCACACTTTCCTGGCTTATTTTACATCCATGCATCGTCTCATACATGCTCGTCGTTTCTTCTTATGTTTCCTTCTTTCAAAATATCATTCACATGGTCATGCCATACCTTTCTGGGGTGACGCCTACTATTCACTCCACATCTTACACCCATGTAGGTATATTTTTTGGTCAGTCGTTCATCGTTCAATCTTTCAATATGTCCAAATAACCTCAAGACGTTTACTTTGATTTTACAGATAATATCCTTCTTTATCTTGGATTCTCTCATTATGTCCTCATTTTTTATTCTATCATATATCGTAATATTACATAGGTACTCTTAGCGTGATAGAACGATTATCGTTAGCACGATTTATTCCATTGATACGTGTGTCTAATGTTTAGATGTTTATTAATGGCGCTCAGTTCAGTTTTTTATACCAGACCAGCAGTTATTTTATTTGGTTACTCCACCGATAATAGAATCGCCCTCGGGTTCGCCGTCTTTGCACTTTACTAACAATCTCTACGTCTTTTTTTTTTAGGCTGTCTTCTTTAGAATCCTCTGCTAGCAGTTGGTGAACATGCTGATTGAATCTATGCAGAAAATTGTATTTCATTTATTTTATTGTAAACAAATTGTAAATAACAGACACTTGAAAAACATGACACTCAAGAAGGTACCTACCTAAAAGTCACTTATGTTGGATAACTTTGAGTGTCATGTTCGGGAATGAATGGCAAGACTTTGAAAATAGACGCTTTGATTTGTATGAACGCATATTAGGCCTTCCAACATCACATGAACAGATCACAGATGATATGTGTTTGCCTAGAACAGGGAATATCTGTT
This sequence comes from Molanna angustata, assembly GCA_963576475.1. Classification (NCBI taxonomy): domain Eukaryota; kingdom Metazoa; phylum Arthropoda; class Insecta; order Trichoptera; family Molannidae; genus Molanna; species Molanna angustata. The sequence continues at coordinate 19,242,890 of OY754974.1, read as the reverse complement.
AACTATGAATCTATTTAAAGGCAAATTTATTTATTAAATTTATCACTTTTTCCAATTTCAGTATGAAATTTCATTCATATCAAAATTGTTCCACGAAAGTTACATTCAAAAAGTGTTTTTTTCCTACACATCCAGGCAAAACGAGTTTTGTCTAATTTTTTTCAAGAAAATATTTGCTTTAAATAAAATGATTTCTGATAAATACCTACTATTGTTTACTAAAGCAATAAACAATAGTATAAGTATTTTTTTAAATACTTATAATAATTAAGAAATTACAAGCTAGTATAATATAATTTTTTTTATTTGATCAAATATTGGAAGCAGATGATAAAACACTTTTAAAATATTTGCTCCTCAGATGAACTTATCTTTCAAATAGATATTAGAAAATATTATTGTGTTTACTACAAAACACGACGACAATAATTATGTATTATGGGTACCTATACGGAACAGATTTTAGTACCAAAATAAATAATTTGAGTCTAGACAGTAAAGTCACTTTGAATGATTCTAGATTTAATTTGAACTCGGCACAGGTCCAATTTTTTTATAGTAATTTGCGTCTAATATTGAAAATAAAACATTACAGTTTGGTGTATTTTTGTCATTTTTATTGCGGGCCATTTTAACGTAATTTACAAAAGCATTCATAATAATAAGGGGCATTAACATTTTACTGTTCATATTTGACTACGAATAAACGTTAAACGCAGATTGGGACCATCACTATACTCTATTTATAATGTAATAAATGCTTTCATTAACAATATACTAACTTCAATTTTAGAATACAAATAATCCAACTGTCGATTTGTTCAAGAGAATTTATTCTCTTAACATATCGACAAAGTATTAAGCCAATACACGCGTATAAGGAATACTAGGAACATTTTGTATGGCGTAGTGGACTTTTTGCAAGCTAAAAACACCAACTTAGAGGCTTCGCAGCATATATGTTCCCATACATGGAATTACTCAGAATTTAGAGTAGAACATTTTATGTGAGTTTTGTGTGTCTGTGTGTGTATGTGTGTGTGTGTGTGTGTGTGTGTGTGTCTGTGTGTCCGTCCTCCCCTTATAACTTTTGATCAGCTCAATTTACAGAGCCCAAAATTTCAGAATATACTAGTTGCATGTAACACATAAGATCCTTATTCTTCAACTATATATAGCGATAGTATGTAAAGTTGAAGAATAAGTATCAAACTATAAACCCATAAATACAAATTATTTAATATTTTAAGATATTTGGTTTTCTATAGAACACATGTACCTAGGTATGTATGTAAACAGCATGATGGTATGTATGTATGTTTGGAGATGAAGTATCAAACTATTAAGTCTTCTTAGATATTGTGTGTGCCATACAAATTGTATGAAGCAATGTCGTCTCTAAATTCAATTTTTATAAAAATTGTTAACAAAAATTGAGATATGCTAATATAATGTTAACATTTTTTATAGAAAATTAAAATTATCTAGTTGGTGTGTCGGCTTTTTTCGATATTTTTAAAAAATTTGGAAATATAGGCAGTTAAACTCACAAATTTATCATAAAAAAATATTTTTTCTTAATTAAAAATGTTTGAGAAACCCTGGAATTTTTTTGAAAAAAACTTATTTGAGATTTTGTATTTTTCTATGTTTATACCAATTTTCAGCGTTCTAGCTTTTATGGTTTCTGAGATATATGGAAAAGTAAACCAAAATTTCAAAAGTTGATAACCATTGCGAAATAAAAGTTTATGGTTTACTAACTTAAACTGATGCATAAATGCAACATTACATCGTATTTTCCAGATATTTAGACCTTCTTTAATTTATAAAAAAAAAATATAATGCTCTATACCTTATAGTTTTTTTAGGAATTTAAGATTAATGTCAAAAATCGGGTATGCTTATTATTTTCCTACAAGAATATATTTTATTTTTTTTATTTTTATTTATTTATAAATAAAAAGTGAACGTATATTTTTCTTTATTAATATGCAAACTAACTAGGTTATTTTTTTTTTCAAAATTATTCGTTTATTAGTAATGATTCAAATTCAAATTGAAAAATAGGTATGTTGGCAGCAGTTACCCTTTTAACGGAAATCAAACCTGGGACGCTAGCACAGATGCCATTAGGCTTAATAAAATAATAATTAACACTTACTTGCACCCTACGTAAGTGGCGATTTTATTGCCATATGGCAATTTCTTCCAACAAACCAGTGTTTCTAGCCCAGAGAAGCAAGAATTACGTGAGAAATTAAAATTACCTCTCCACTGTTGGGATCAAACCCAGGACGCCCGCACAGCAGCCAAACGTCTTACCAACTGTGCCACGGCGTCAGCTGTAGGCTTACCACTTCACGTGAAACAAAAAAATGACGCTGATAAAATTTTGATCTGATCAAATATCTGGCCAGCTGCAATCAACAATTTTGGTTACTTTTAACAATATACATATATAGAATTATTTTATTTTTATGTAACGGGTATCCACATAATATTACTTAGTTAAATATTTTTTTCCTTAATATTATTTTGGAGTTTTGTCAAGAAATGTTGTAGTAAAAGAAAATCAAAAAGAGAAAAATACTATCTGTGTATCCTATCCCAAAATATTTTTGTCCCACGAACTTTTGGCAACCGACTGAGAAAACGACAAAAAACTTGGAAAGTAATAATTTCTCCTCTGATATATATTTAATAATACACTACTTGGAGACCCGATATCACACAGTTTGTCTGATAACCGAATTATTTTATCTTAAAACTTACCTAATAATTTTTATCCGCAATGGCATAGCGCCAGTTAATTTGTTTAGTACATAGGTACACTTATTTGATGTTTTTAATTGACTGTCGATAGAAGTTGAATAATTAAGTAACATAACGAATTTTAAATATTTACCAACTGTAGTAATCAATAAGTCTAAACAGACTATGTAATTACGCAATAAGTCTAAACAGACTACGTAGGTCGACGCATAGAAGTTCGCAACGACGCAAGAGAGCTTGCGTAATGATCAATGGGCAGGCATAATTGTGAACGTTGCGCAGCGCATAAAGTAATCACAAAAACCAGCCGATGACAGGTCGTAAGCCCTGCATGTGCCTTGATTTCCTGGTTCGCCTTATAACATTCCATCTTGTTGAGATGTTAAAAAAATGTCATAAAATATCATTGACTCCCGACAGGGGAAAAAATCCAATATTTGCGTAACTATAAAAATATTCGACCGATATTTATATGATTTCTTAGTATTTATTTAGTTGAAGTAATAAGGTATAGAAAAGGTGCGAGAATTTGAAAAATTAGGCAGAAGAATTTCCGATTATCAGAAACATTATCTCTAATTTTGTGAATAAATATATTCTTTAAACAAATACAGTGTTATTTATAAAAATAAATTTGGTTCAATTGAACCCGGTTCAAAGTTTTATTCTGAAATTCAAATATTCTCATACAAGAATAAATAATTCTTGTATGAGAATATTTGAATTTCAGAATAAGACTTTGAACCGGTTTCAATTGAACCAAATTTATTTTTATAAATAACACTGATAGATTTTATATCGTTAGTAGTTACTAAATATTAATTCAATCTTAACTTGTAGATAATATGGAGATACACCCACTTAAACATTAAAATAATTACACACAGCGCAGGATTTTCTTATAAAGAAATACTAAATTAACAAAATATGTAACCACGTTTCTTTAACAAACTGTTAGCGCCAATATGTCATTGGGATAATTGTTGTATTATTAATTATATGAAGTGACATATAAAATTGTTGCAATCATTGCCCGCCCCACATCCAAAAACCAGTTTCAAACCCTTTCAGACCGCGTCAGACCAAGACTATCCCGCATTTCTTCCACCTTTTTTACCGTCCCTCTAAACTCGCCATAAAATTTCTCTCACCGCGCGCGTGTGAAGAAAGTGTGATCATCCTACCGAGGGATAGGACCAAGAATCAAGTGAGTGTTCCATATATCCGTCCTTTGCCTTGCAGTGGTTGCAACTAATCAGCTGCACCACCAAAAAATACAGTCCACTTTTACTTGATACCTAATCTCATATCCGCGTCAACACAAACAAAAAAAATAATGCTCCAACATATTCTACAAATATATTATGAATGATATGAAAATTTTCATCATCACTGGCACTACAGTCCACTACGGACCCTGGCCTCCTCCAGAAATTGTCTTCATCCCTCCCTATCAACCGCCATCCTTCTCCAAATTATATTACAATATGCATATACATAACAAAAAACATATATCCTAGATATATGCGAGAAGCTCCAAGGAAACAGATGGATCGAATATTTTTATTATTGCATATGCGCAAACATTGGATTTTTTTCCCTGTCGGGAGTCAAAGATATTTTTTAACAGATTTTTAATTATCTCAATAGAGACGAAGTTGGAATATTTATTGTAGGAGAACCGGGAAATCAAGGCACCTACAGGGCTTACGACCTGTCATCGGCTGGTTTACGTGATCACTTTATGCGCTTGCGCAACGTTCACCAATTATGCCTTTTAATGAGATCCCTATCAATTCAATTTTGAAACTTCGTCTCTATTGAGATAATTAAAAATCTGTTAAAAAATATCTTTGACTCCCGACAGGGAAAAAAATCCAATGTTTGCGCATATGCAATAATAAAAATATTCGATTACTTACACATTGGTACAAGTAGGTAAATAAGACAAAAATGACCTTATAAGTCTGGCGCAATTCAGGGGTGACTTCTATGCGAAAAATGCATTGTCACCTCAGATATAAGAATTGTAGCTTTCATTATTTACAAAAAACCAATTCTCTCAATAGATGGCGTTCCAACAAAATAAATAAAAATAATAAGATTGTTGTTCATAATTTCACCCATAGATGGCTGTAGTAAAAATTCCTTATTTTCAAGCGAAAAGAATTTCAGTATTACAATATATAGAACTTTCAAAATTGAATTGATAGGGATCTCATTAAAAGGCATAATTGGTGAACGTTGCGCAAGCGCATAAAGTGATCACGTAAACCAGCCGATGACAGGTCGTAAGCCCTGTAGGTGCCTTGATTTCCCGGTTCTCCTACAATAAATATTCCAACTTCGTCTCTATTGAGATAATTAAAAATCTGTTAAAAAAAGAAACAGATGGAGATGGTATGGACATATTTGAAGAAAACCACCGGAATATATAGGAAATGTAACCCAAACCTTAAATGTGCCGGGTAAAAGATCCAGAGAGAGACAATAAGTGGTGAGAGAGGATATGCTAAGAAACGAAGTTTCCCCAGAGGATGCACAGAACCGAAGACAGCGGAAGCCTGAGTTACAGAAAATAGACCCCACCATCATGTGGAACAATTGCTGAGGAAAGGAACCATTACAGACAATGCTCAGGAGTGCTTCCGGGACACGTCAAAATTGATTTACAAAAAATAAATCAAAACCCGTTATGCGGTCACATAGTCACACTTGGTAAGTTATTAACAGAAGTTGGCATTTTTTTTTGTTCACTCACATATTTTCTACTGTCTACTTACAAAAACCTATAAAATTGTCGTTCCTAATAAATAAATACGTATGGTCGATGGTTTTCTTAGTAATGGATGTCGGGAAAGCTTTGAGTGGCTTCTAGATGAGTAAGTATTCCACTATCTTATTTCTTTGTATAGGCAATTAGGTATTTAATACTAAGTATAATACATCATATTATATTGTCTCCATTTTTCTGGACATCTCACCATAAGAAAAGTGATTAGAACCATTTGTTAAACTCTTTATTTTTAAATTGAATACGTAAATTAAATAAATTGATTATTTTGAGAATAAAAGTTATTTGAATCAGTATCAAAAAAAATTGTTAACAAAAGTTTTTTAATTTTTCATTTCATATATTCAGTCAGTATTTTTCACACGTTTTCATATTCTTTTAAAATACCTCATTTCTTCAGTTTTTATTCGACTTTCAAGCCTCGATATATTAAAATGCAGATAAAAAATATTAATTTAACAACCATAACTCCGATTTAAAAACTTCTGTTGTTTTCAAATTTTAAAGATATTCTGGGATTTAGTTCAATACTTTTTTCAATACGGGCACTACAAAACGCGTTATCTTCCTTTAAGATATCAGGATCAAACATTCATGGATTGTTAAAATATACTTTAAAGTCAAAATTGTATCTTAGTTGAACAATGAATGGAGGAAAGCGTAGACAGTCTAGCGATATAATGGTAGACATGTTAGATAAGTGTAGGATATATACATAGACACGTTGGTGACAGCGGGTAAGTGTCTGTCGACATTGTGTCCTTTGAGAGAAGAAAGGTTTCTAGTATCTCCTTTTGTCTTCCTTCCCATACAACTTCATATACCAACACTTGTGTAGATACTCGGAGGAAACCATATTTCACGGATAAATGAGTTTCAGTTACGTATTCGTTCAAATATACACCAGTGTAAGGTTTAACCCTTAGATATATTTAACACACGTTCACTTTTGTAGAATATTCTAGTCTCTTGATTGTGCGTAAGGTAGTGGAATGACTTTATTTAAAACAGTGATTTTTAAGGCAGAATAATGCATGTATGTTATACGAGTATATTTGTATTTCCTACCTACAGAAGCTTCTTCTTCTTATTTCTTCAGCCATCTCTCCACTGCCTCTTCTAGTTTAATCAAAATGCGAACAATATCTTCTTCATCGTGTATAAGGTCATATGGCGTGTTTATGAGGTTGGACTATCCAGGAACAAGAAGGTCCAGTTGTCCTTCGATATCTTCGCAGGTCTTTCGAGTAGTCTTCTGTTGTATTTCTGTCTTCAATTTTGAAACTTCTATTGTCGTCCATACCTTCTGCTACGTCCCTCCCCATCTTATTATGTCCTCGACATCGCCTCATTTCTGATGCGTTCCCTGGAGATTCTTCCTGCAATGGAGCGTAGGTTCTTAATTTCAGTCACACTAAGACAGCTTTTTGTTCTTTTGGAGTTGACTCTTACTTCTATCCTATATGTCATAATGGGGCGGACACGCCTCTTATATTCTGACATTGCTGGTTGAAAGCATGTGTTTTTTCTGTATACAGTATTTCATAAGAAACCAACTGCGGCTATTGATTTATTGGTATGTGTTCGAACTTCGCTATACACTATACAGGTCATTGATGCTTAAGATCTCTATATCTATGTATGTGAATCGCACGACCTGCTCTATAGGGTTGTTTTCAATTACTAGTCTGCATCTAAGTGGCTCTTTTGATATTGTGAACAGTATAATATGACAGAATAATTAACTAATACATTAAACAAGATTAAAAAATATATTTTAAAATACATGCGATCCATTATAAATACAAATGGAAAGAATGAACGATGAATGTATTATTTGACAAAGCAAGTATTCAAGGCTGAAAGGACCAAGTCTTCTTCGTGCATGAAATAATCATCATGACTATACAAATATCTTGGATTGGAAAAGGTTCATAATAAGTATTAAAGATTGTGACGTTGCATGGGCATATTTAAAGCGAAAATCGAATATCCTTTATGGAAAGTATTGCGTTAATAAAGTACGTCGGTATCGAATTAGGATCATTCAAAAAATACGAATACGAAACATTTTATTTTGTTTATTCATAGTCAATTGTCTATTTAATTCTGAGAATGGGACGATTACAGTACCCCATATGCAGAGAGGTGGTGGTGGGTGTAGCAGTTTATTTATAATAATGAAAATAAATCGACTTGGTTCAACTTTGTTTGAATATGCTGAAACAGCTGTTATAAATTTAAATTTTTAATTTATTTTTCACGGAGTAAAATAGTAAATATTATGTAGGTAGGTATAAGTAAATGTTGAATCACAAGGATAATTAAATCCTCCAATGCCACAGCCAGAATTCATTCGGTTTGAAAAATATTATAAAGTATATACAGAAAATTCTGAGTCTATTTAAGAAAATTTCAGAAACGTAATCAAATTATTCGGAAATTTTTTTGTACAATCAGAAAATACTTGAAATTTATTAAATGAGTTTTTAACAATCGTATTTTTTCTGATTTATTTTAATTGTTACTCGAATTATTGGATAATTTACATACGTAAATAAAATAATCATAGAAATGTATAAATTAAACAAATATAATCTATATTTAATTAACATCGATCTGGAGTTCTGTTCCCAGTAGAGGAGAAATACCGGCAAGTGTTACTTCAACAAAAAATCAACAATCGGACAAATCGGATGTATATTTCCTTTCACCAAATTCATTTATGAAAAAAAGTTTTCAAAAATAATGTAAAGATAAATTTTCAATATAAGTATCCAAATTTGTGACTATCCAATTAAACGCTGCACGAAGAATCACATATTTTCGATCAATAGATTCATCCATCAAATTCATCAGGACAAATCACAGTAGGTACCTTATCTCGATATTGGTTCATTTTACCACAATTCGTCCATGTTTGGTTATAAATTCAAACAAAATATGTAAAAAAAATAATTGTTTGATTGGGCTAGTAAAATCTAATTGATGTTTTAAAACATAAGAATCCACACTTACTTACTTACTTAACGTGTCCGGGTAAACATTAGGCCTTTCCATTCCAATCTTATCTACGCTGAGGCCCTCAATATTTATCGAGGTTGTCTTGATATTGCGTCCAAGGGACTTGTCAAATGGTCCTGAAAAGGACCTTTTATAATTTTGGCCTTTGTTTTCCGGTAATGAAAGGATTGGCCGACTTTTGGTCGTTTCCAGGGGGCGCCAGATTGCTTTGTTCATAATTTGCAATCCTTCGTGGAGGCTCCTTTCTTGCCCCCCAATCCACACTCATAGTTGATTTCATTTTAATTAGTTATAATTCTTTTATATCCCAAAAAAAAAACACTATGAAGTGATTTATGAGTAAATATGTACTTAATGGGCCTAAACACACTTATTAGGTGTTATCCTATGTACCTATGAAAATGATACTTAGTTATAGGTCTTTTGAATTGAGTAGGTTTTGTAAAAGCCTACACATTTGCTGAAAAATAATTATTTTAAATAATATTGAAAAATTATTTCAAGATTGTACTTATGGCTGAATAATTCTTTGTGATTTTTTCGTTTAAATGTAATATGTTTTGTTTGTTGTTCTGTTCAATTACGTATAGCGTAGTATGTTTTTGTCATGTACGCCATATATGTACCTTTAACATAAAATTAAAATTATTTTTACTACTTCAGACTTTTATAAAAGTAAATAAATGGAAGGTTCATCGCATCTTCGCAATATCTACCCAGAATCCGAGAAATAAAAAACATACAATTGATACATCCAAAAATTTAAACGATAGCACAAAAATATAGTAATCGAAAAAACAGAACATTAATGAGATTAAAAACTGTGAAACAGTAGTTTGTTTCAGGAAATTAATTTTATTTTAGCATAGAAAGCAGAAGATTTGAATTTTTTTCTTCTTCTTTGGTTTCAATCTTGGGGAATGGTTGGCAGCAAAGCGATGCATTTCTTCATCCACACCGCTCGATCTTCGCTAGCGACTTTCATCAACTCTGTGTAGGAGGTATACTTCATGTCCATCCACAAATGTTATAAATATTCCCGGTAAGGACGCTCTTTGCCAGAGCCTTCAATTCTGCTAACCAAGCTCATCACTTGTAATTAGTCCCTCCAAACTATACCCAGTATTAGTCGGTAGGTCCACATCTCAAAGGCCTTCAATCTTTTATGGTCTTATTCACCTATGCACCGTATTTCACAATAAGAGACTCCAATTCTTTTTCAATTCAATTCAATTCCAAAGAGAATTCAATTTTTTTTACTTTGTGTTTTATTGTTATTGATAGATACGTGTCTTTTTTGTGTGTTCATTTAGTCATCCGATGTTGATTTGTTTATTTTTATTGTTTGTTTAATTTTTGTTTATACTAGATGTAAGAAATTGTATTTTTTTACATCTAAATAAAATATATACAATACAATACAATTCAGCACCAAATCTTTGACCGTCCGCCTCTGGGAATTGCTGGATACAAGCTATATACATACCTATGTATCAAAAATAAAAGTGTTTTTTTCAGTGTTTCAGAAAATGAAATAAAATGCAATAAAAAACAATAAAAGTTGCATTTATCAATGAGAACACGGCTGAAACACCATATTCTGCTTTCATGCGTCATGAGTATTCCTTAAGTTTAGTCCCGCATTACTGATCCCGTAAGTCATGCGAATCCCCCATTTGCGGAATCCCTCGTTAATAATCCAATTAAATTCATGCGGGATTGGATCCCCTACTCTCGCACCCATACTCATGACCTTTGGACTCGATTTTTTGTTGAAGGCGAGTTTTACTTGGTATATACGACTATGCTTCTCTTTAACTGCCGTCCCATGTGATCTTACTATCAAGATAGACGAATTCTTACGCATTCCTTAGATAAGAACAATTCATTTTAGCATTTATAAGTCTAAGGACATAATTATATTTTAAAAATATACATATTTAATGCTTAATTTATAATTTACCCGTGCATTAAAAGTGTAGTGATCAATGGGCAATTAAAATATAACCATACTATATGTAGGTATACCTACACCAGGGCGGCGGCGCGCGGCGGTGCATTGAGCTATTGATACGAGTACACTGTCTCATACTTGCTCATCTTGCTAGTAATGCAATTTTACTTAAAATTTCTCAATAGATATAGTATTAGTTTCGTGACAATGTTTCTGTGTGTATGGTGTATTGTGAAAACTTTTGTCCTCTGGGAATCTTATATTTGTTTAAGAATCTAATAGAAATGTACTTCATAAAAATGCATTTAGAGATTGTCAACATTTCAAGAAGAATAAATGAACGCTTACTCTGGTGTGGAGAGTTTAGTGTTGGCCACGACCCACTCGTTTAAATTATTTATTGGTTCTATTAAATTTGCACTTAACTGTATAAACTGTCAGTGCAAGCAAATAAATACTATTATGTGTTTGACACAGTTAAATACTATTAATGTGTATATTGAATATCTACCTAGGTACCAAATTCACATAACTAGTTTCAGAGTTACGGCCCGTTCCCACTTGTCGGGTCCTCTTGTGGCAATACATGTCATTTTAAATGGAGCTGTTCACACTTGCCCGATAGCGATATTTTATCGGAACCGACAAGACTTGTCGAAAGTTTTGTCAGCGCCAGAGCACCGATAAAAAATCGGATCTTGTCCCGCTCGCATAGGAGTTTGTATGACGCTGTTCACACTATGTCGGGTGTCGGGCCCGACAATCTCTCCCCACTACCGTTCCCCGCGGGTCACCTCGATCATTCGTTGTCGAAATTCGGTAGCGCATAGTGCTGTGTTTGGAAGAAAGACAACATTACGTAAACTATTTTCAATTGAAAAATATTATTATATTCATAAAATATTATTATATTTATAAAACGTATGGATGACAAATAATATAAATATAATCATATTATAATTATGATCATAATATAATTATGATGAAAATATAAATATGATAATAATATAATTATGATTAAAATGTTAATATGATAATAATAGAATTATGACAAAAATAAAAATATGATAATAATACAAAGATGACAATATTATAAATATGACAATAATATATAATAATAATATAATTATGATAAATAAATTATATAATTATAAAATAATTATGATAAAAATATAAATATGACAATAATATAAATATGATTATAATATAATTTTGATAAAAGTATAAATTTGATAATAATATAAATATGATATATCTTTTCATTTTCTTCTAAAACACCACATTGCTATAAAAGCTTCGTCGACGTCCATCGCGCACAGTCGCATCGTGTAGAGTGCCGAATATTGGCTCTACCTATGTAGGTATATCGTGGCCCGACATCCGACAAGTGGGAACAGAGGCCCGACACACGTAAAAAAATCATCCGACAACATCCGACTAGTGCGAATGGGCTCTTAATTGGCTTTAATATATGAAAAGTTTTTAGTAATGAATGAAATAGTTGTTGAGTTGTTATAAAATAAAATTAAAAAATGAAATAAATGAATCACACGTTGCGTGTTTAATATTTATGAATATCTTCATATTTCAAAATATATGAAATATTCATATATAGGAAAATAAACTCTTTATATTATTATCGTTTCTCACTTGATTGAACAGAAGACGGCGTTTTATAACGTGGTAACTTCAAAGTCCCACAATGAAATTTCTATTTCATTGATAAATAGGTAGCTTCTTTGAATGGAAATAAGACCGAACTTGAGTATCTTTAGATTTGTCAATATTAAACCTGACAGCAAATTGAGAACGTTTCAAAAACTAAAATATCGCCAACGAATAATAAAACAGAGAATTTGAGATTTTGTATTTTCCTATATTTATACCAATTTTCAGCGTTCTAGCTTTTATGGTTTCTGATATATATGGAAAAATGAAGTAAAAATTCAAAAGTGGTTAACCCCTGGCTGAAACACAAATTCAAAATTCTGAGTATAAAAATTTTGTTGGCATATAACTATTTATATATTCTGAAATTTTGGGCTCTGTAAATTGAGCGGATCAAAAGTTATAAGGGGACACACACACACCCACACCCACACATACAGACAGACACACAGACACACTTAATGTTCTACTCCGAATTCTGAGTAAATCCATATATAATATATAGAACATACATGCTGTGAAGCCTCGAAGTTGTTGTTTTTTTTTACTTCAAACTTGGAAAATATAGACCCTGCATACAAATTTCGCGTATCTTGGCTTGATACCATGTCGATATGTTAAGAGAAATAAATTCTCTGGAACAAATCGACATTTGGATAAAAGATTATCAATACAGAAGTGACATTTCCTCCTTGGCCTATACCGGAATTGTCCAGATACCTAATTAGCAAGATGTTTGTATTTCTGATTTTTTCTTTTGATGTCGATATATCCAGCGATATTGATTTGATTGAATTCGTAGGAATCAATTTCAGTAGTCAGCTTAATTGGTTCTGCTTATCCATACACAATCATCAATTAAAATAATTAATAATTAGTTGTCTCAAATTACATTAATAAATCATTTATTACCAACAATTAATAATAATTTTGTTGTATAATCTATTTATTTGTTACTCGTCTACGAAAAAATAATTAATTAGTATTTTTCCGGTGTTTAAGATATCTACTCGAATAATCATATTTTCCAAGCTGTTATTTTGGGCATAGTGATCGCGATCCGGCACCAATTTTAATCCGGTCGTATCCGGCCGGATCTGTACGGATCTGACGGATTTATCAAATTTATTTTTATTTATTTTAATTATTACCAAAAAAAAACATATTACACAAGAAAATTACATTAACAAAAAGAAATTGGGAGTTGTAACTTCTCAAACATAATACAAAAAAAAAAAACAAAATAACAATAAACCAAAATAGAATAATCATAGATAGCAAAAGAAAAACTGTAAATAAACTTATTTAACAAAAATAGACTGTAACAATGTACAAATATATATAAAAAAATACAATTATGAATAACTAAATAAGCATATAATATACAACAATGAATAGATTTTTTTTTTATACACAAACCCTCTTTATATCTTTAAAAAAATTCTTTAAATCAACAATATCTGCATGACTCTGCTCAGGCAATAGATCGTTGAACCACTATACACCAAGATACGTATATTGGTTTTGTGCGTATTCGTCATTTTTTTTAAATAGAAACTACATTTAATTTTTATTCCAAAATCAACTGTCTAAAAGATTATCAAGTGAGTGTATAAGTAAAATTATAAAAAAAATGTTTACTTCATACGAAATCAACTATACTAAATTATTCATTTTATAATTGATCAAAATTTACGTATAAATCAACAATAACATTTTTTTGAGTGAAGATAGTTAGGTATATTGTATATTGATTGTTCCCAGTGAGGTGGATTTGTGAACTTATATACCTAAATGTTAATAAATAAATAAAAAATTTAAGTATTATACAATATTAGTACCGAGAAGACCCTTTCTGCTACTATAAATCGGTTTCATGATTTTTTTAATTTACCCAATTGATGTGGAATCCGGTAGACTTGTAATGATGCCGGATCCACCGGAATCGGTTTTGCGGATTGGTATCCCTAATTGAACATCTAATATTAATCAACATAAAATTTACTTCAGCCACAAATTAAAACTAAAATATATTTTAACGTAAATTAAAGTAATTTTTCGTAATGTAAGTATTTTATTTAATGTCATACTAATCATTGAAATTATCGACAATAAATAATTACATTTATTATAACGCACATTCATAATTACGTAATGTATTTCGATGAACATAATTACAATATTATTCCCTTATGGCCAAATAATTTATGTGTAAGCATTTGTGGTGAACCAAACAGTGCGTGTAATTTGAGTTGGCTTTAAGTTGAATTTCAACATTTTTTTTATGTTAAAAAAACATATATCGCATGTGTACCTATAAATTCATAGTAAATAAATTGAATAAATGTGGTGGTCATAAATATTTAGTATTCTCAGCGAAATGATTTTTTTAAATTTTTTATGTGTTTCGAGTAATTACGGTTATCAATAATTCATTTCAACTTTACTAAATATTTGAATTTTAGGTTAGAGAATTTTTAGCATATTCTTAGAGTTATGGGTAATTTAATGAAAAAAAATTTAAATTTCCAAATTAATAACGAGTACCTACACAACCTACGGTGGGGTTATTGTATTTAATTAAAATAAATATACCTACATAAAAACAATTGACCAATAAGATTCTCTTGAATTGATTACCGTTAAAGGAAAAGGCTAAATCAAAAATATTTATCTGACAACACCTGATTACATCTTCCTCTCCTCTTCCTTTTGTTATCCTTTAGTTTCCTATTATTGCTATGAATTGTTCTTATTTGTTATCTTCTTTGTTTTTTTTACTTTTATTCTGCTATCTTTATTTATTTTGTAATGTGATCAACTTATTGCCATAGTACACACTGTTTTGTATATTTAACATTTACTCTGGTTGTTATGTTCAATATTACTGTCCTTCTAAAAGTTGGAGAAATAGCTAGACCTTGGCATCACAGAAGGGTTTCCAGGGAGGCAAGTCTGGTTCAACCTGCGAAATCGAAACCCCCGTGATTACCCATATCATGGATTTAATTTCCATGTGGAGTTCTATGACATCTAAAGATATTATAGAACTCCATATAATTATATCCATGATATAGGTAATCGTGAGGGTTTTGATTTCGCCTATTGGACCAGACTTGCCTATTGGACCACACTTCCTAAGAAAAACAGTTTTATCAACCTTTTACAAGAAGAAGAAATATGTATGTTTTGCTCATGGAGCGACAAAATTCCCTATTCAGCTTTTACCTGTAATGGTAAACAACAAATTATCTTCTCAGCTATTTTTTTGGTTTTAAATTATTGTGGTGCTTTGAAACATAATTCACTCGACATTTTTTGTTAGAGATGCCTCTATTATTACAAATAACAGGACGCAAAAAAAACAAATGCGTTTTTGTATACATGATAATTTGGGAATCGTTCGCAAAATCAACAAACACATTTAGGATGTGAATAAGCATTATAAATAGATTGTGATGATGTTTTTTTTTTAAATTTAGTCATAAAAAACTACCTAACTAATTGATGGATATTACGCCTCAAACACTATTTACATAAATGTCGTTATATTTCTTATTTGATAGATATAAATAATGTGTCAAAAATTCCTTTTGGGATTTGGCATATTTTTTAATTATTTTTATACTTACTTATAAGTCATGTTCGATCCACTGCTGGATAAAGGCCTCTTCTAATGTTTTCTTCTTATTTCTGTCTTGAGTTGTTTGCTGCCATCCGCGATCCGCATGCTGGACAATGTCATCTGTTCTCCTTTTAAGTGATCTTCAAACGTCTCTTTTGTCTCTATTTTAAAATATTATAGAACTCCATATGATAATTATATCCATGATATGGGTAATCGTGAGTGTTTTGATTTCACCGTTTGACCAGACTTGCTTCCCGGAATAATTCGCGTTATTTTTTTGGAAAGTGGGTATTATTTCTTATTACTTACATTGCTTATTGAAAAGCGGTGTTATTATTTCAGAATTGTGGAGTTATTTTTATAAAACACGCATTGTTTTCCGTAAATGGTGTTATTGTCAAAAAACGAACGTTGTTATTTTTTAGTAAATGGTGAAATTTCACTTTAGAAACACTATTTAACGACATTTTATTTTCAAAACACATTTATTTATATGTAAAAAAAAACAACTTTATTCATTTCATTAAATTTAAATTGGATTCAATATCAAGAATCGCCATCTAAGTAAATCTGTTTTTTAAGGTTTGTTCTTCTCTCTGCAAAAACAGCATTATAAGAGGATAGAAACCTATGTATATGAATTTAAATGGAATATTTTTTTCTTTTAAACTGCATATACGCAAACATTGGACTTTTGTCCCTTTCGGGAGTCAAATGATATTTTTATTCACAAACTTTATAAGGAATACCCCCTATTCAGTAACTATTGTAACTAAAATAGGAACGTTCTAAAATTGTAAATTTTAGATTTTCGGTCTTATTTCAGCGTTATAAAATATCAACTTGGACTAAATTGAAAAAAAGCGTAGGTACCTATATTGGCCGGAACTTTCACAAAAAGTTACTTAATTAGACGTATTATGAATAATTATGAAAATTATGAAATTTACATAATTTTCATAATCCAACTGTCGATTTGTTCAGGAAAACTTTGTTCTCTTAACATATCGACAATGTATCAAGCCAGAATACGCGAGAATTGTATGGAGAGGTCTACTTTTTTCACGGCTTTTCCAACTTTGAAGTCAAAAAACACCAACTTAGAGGCTTCGCAGCATATATGTTCCATACACGGATTTACTCAGAATTCGGAGTAGAACATTTCGTGTGTCTGTGTGTGTGTGTCTGTGTGTGTGTGTCTGTGTGTGTGTCTGTGTGTGTGTGTGTCCGTCCCCCCCTTATAACTTTTGATCCGCTCAATTTACAGAGCCCAAAATTTCAGAATATATAAACAGTTATAGGCTTACAAAACTTTTATACTCAGAATTTCGAATTTTTGTTTGAGTCAGGGGTTATCAACTTTTGAATTTTTACTTTATTTTTCCATATATCTCAGAAATCGTAAAAGCTAGAACGCTGAAAATTGGTACAAATATAGACAAATACAAAATCTCAAATTAGTTTATTCAAAAAAATTCCAAGGTTTCTCAAACATTTTTTATTAAGAAAAATATTTTTTTTATGATAAATTTATGAGTTTAACTGCCTATATTTCCAAAACTTTTACAATTATCGAAAAAAGCCGAAACACCCCAACTAGATTATTTAATTTTCTATAAAAATATTAGCATTGTAGTAGAAGATCTCAATTTTTTTAACCTTTTTTTTAAAAATTGAATTTAGTGACGACATCGCTTCATACATTATGTATGGCAGTCGCCTATACACAATATGTAAGAAGACATAATAGTTTGATACTTCATCTCCAAACATACATACATACCATCATGCTATTTTCATATTCTGGGTAGGAAAAAAGGATCTTCCTCCATACTATCCTATCTTGACATACATATGTTGTATAGAAAACAAAATATCTGAAAATATTCAATAATTTGTATTTATGGGTTTATAGTTTGGTACATATTCTTCAACTATACATACTATCGCTATCGACAGTTGGATCTCATGTGTTACATGCAACTAGTTATTCAAAATACGTCTAATTCGGGAATTTTTTAAGAAAATTCCGTCCAGTATAGGTACGTTCCTATTCCATTTAGTCCAAGTTGACATTTTATAACGCAGAAATAAGACTGTAAATCTAATTTCTATTATTGTTGCTTTCATTGTTTACAAATAAACTAATTTCTTAATAGATGGCGTAACAAAAAAAGGCTTTTACGTTATTTCATAGATGGCAATAGTAGGTATAGTTCCTAATTTTCATGTGAATTTTTTTCACACTCAAAAATTGTATTAATGAGGGAACTCAATAAGAAGGCATATTAATGAGCGTTGCGCAGGCGCATAAAGTGATCACGTAAACCAGTCGATGACAGGTCGTAAGCCCTGTAGGTGCCTCGAGTTCCTGGTTCTTCTACAATATCCCAACTTCATCTCTATTGAGATGTTAAAAAAAAAATGTCAATAAAAACATATGAATTTACATTAGCATAAGGTATTATTTATTTTGTCACTAAATTCTTGTAGTCTAATTTTAATTAAACTATACCTAGGTATTTAATGCATTGGCTGTGTTGATTTCACTCACAGAAATTTGAGTTTTTTTTTTTTTTTTTATTATTGAAACCAAACAAAATATAACAATATACAAACAATAAAAATATTACAAAAAAGTACAATTTAAATAAGTTATATGAAACATTTTTTTATAGTATTATTTGGTATATACCACCTCACTAGGCTGAGCCTGTACCGAGGTGGCAGAATTTTTTTTTTTTTGCGTTATATCTGACAGAAAAATTTTAAACTTGTATTTAACTAAAACTTGTTATAAAATATACCTATTATAAAAATAAATATATAAACTATTGTAGCTTGATCATGTTTCCGCAGTATATAATGCCCTTGTTTCTAATCCATGTTTCTATTGTTTTCTTGTATTTCAAATTATTCATCAACTGTATGTCCGTTATTTCACTTTTTATCTTATTAAAAATTTTTGTAGCTAAATAATAGTAATGTCTTTGTCCGAATGTCGTGTTTGTCTTTGGAGTCATGAGAAAATTCCTGCGTGTCGTCTCGTAATTGTGTTGCGGTGTAATGTGAATTGTTATATCTTTATGAAAATGAATAGAAATAATTTTGATATATAACTGTGGAATGTTGAAAACTGGAAAATCATTAAATAATTGAACTGTTGGATATGTAAATGGTTTTTTTATTATAATCTTAATTAAAGCTTTTTGTGCTTTAATAATGAGTTATATGAGTTACAATAATAATTGATTTATTCAGCCTTTTCGGTGGCTATTTGCTGTTTATTTTTTTACGAAAATATCCTAAAAGACCCAAATGTCAGTGTTTTTTTTTCTATAACATGAAAATTCGCGCAATACACGAAGAAGTGCGAGATTCGCGAATAAAATAGGTTTAACTGCAAACGCGTTTAATTCAGGTATCTATCTATTTTATTTTATTTATTTATTTATTTATTTAAATCCACACTGACCATGCAAAAAAAATTACAACAATACAACAGTGAAACATAGCACAACAAATCACGGGAAAATTCCCTGCACAATGATATATATAAAGTACACAAAAGAAAACAAAAAAAAAATAAAATGTTATTTTTCAGGCACGAGAAAAAACATTCAAAACACTTTAAAACCTAAAAATAACACCCGAAATACACAAAAAATACATCACCACAAACAGGATTCGGCAACAAATCACTTAAAGCAAAAAATAAAAGATTTCATACGATAAAAGACACAAAATAAGCAAAATAAACTCAGAAGTAAACAAACACAACTTGACAGCGATGAAGGTAGTCTTTAGTCTAGAATACAATCTATCAGTACCAACATCCAGTGGATAAGAACTATTCCACTAAGCAGTGCTTGTGTCGGAATAGCTTTACATTCATTTTAACTGACACAGTCTTTACTTATGTAACCCATTTACATATGTCTAACATATAATTATTACATATCAAAAAAAATCAAACATACAAATTATAATATAAGCATCACGGTTTTATAATCATTTCATAATTTAAAAAAAAAATATATCTTCAATGTTCATTTTACCTTTGTTGAAAATTCAAGAAGATAGTTTATTTTTCATAGCACTTAGTGACTTTCTATTATATATCTCAGAACCAATTAATTCTTTTGTAAATATGTTTAAAATACGAGGTTAAATAAAATCAAAATGTTTTTGAGCAAACGTGGTATGAGCTCTGGGGATGGGTAAAAGTCTGTGTCTAATATTGTAGGAATTTTCAACTCGAGTATATTGTGTTATATTGAGCTTATGTGAGTAAATGATTAATTTCTTGAGGTATAGCTGACGAATATCTAAAACTTCAAATTCAGAAAATAATGAATTAGACGGATATCTAAAAGGTTTTTTATTACTAGTTGCATGTAACACATGAGATCCAACTGTCGATAGCGATAGTATGTATAGTTGAAGAATAAGTACCAAACTATAATCCCATAAACACAAATTATTTAATATTTTAAGATATTTGATTTTCTATACAACACTTGTACCTATGTATGTATGTCAAGATAGGATAGTATGGAGGTCAGTCCTTTGATCCTACGCAGAATATGAAAACAGCATGATGGTATGTATGTATGTTTGGAGATTAGTATCAAATAATTAAGTTTTCTTAGATATTGTGTGTAGGCGATTGCCATACAAATTATATGAAGAAATGTCGTCACTAAATTCAATTTTTATAAAAATTGTTAAAAAAAGTTTGAGATGTGCTAATACATCTTTAATATTTTTTATAGAAAATTAAATTATCTAGTTGGGGTGTTTCGGCTTTTTTCGATATTTTTAAAATATTTGGAAATATAGGCAGTTAAACTCATAAATTTATCATAAAAAAATATTTTTCTTAATAAAAAACGTTTGAGAAACCCTGGAATTTTTTTGAAAAAATCGATTTGAGATTTTGTATTTTTCTGTGTTTATACCAATTTTCAGCGTTCTAGCTTTTATGGTTTCTGAGATACCTATATGGAAAAATAAAGTAAAAATTCAAAAGTTGATAACCCCTGACTGAAACAAAAATTCAAAATTCTGAGTATAAAAGTTTTGTAGGCCTATAACTGTTTATATATTCTGAAATTTTGGGCTCTGTAAATTGAGCGGATCAAAAGTTATAAGGGGACACACACACACACACAGACACACAGACACACGAAATGTTCTACTCCAAATTCTGAGTAAATCCGTGTACGGAACATATATGCTGCGAAGCCTCTAAGTTGGTGTTTTTTGATCTCAAAGTTGGAAATGCCGTGAAAAAAGTAGACCTCTTCATACAATTCTCGCGTATTCTGGCTTGAAACATTGTCGATATGTTAAGAGAACAAAGTTCCTTTGAACAAATCGACAGTTGGAATAACTCGAATGATACTCTTCTGGGCTATTTCAATGGGATAAGTGCGGTTTTATACGTTCCTCCCCAAACTATGATGCCATAACATAGTATAGATTGAGCAACTGGATAATAGATGAACTTAATGTCATCTTTTTTAAAAACATTGCGAATACGTAAAAATAGATATATTACTTTTCGAATTGCCGTGTTTGTTTCGTTTATAGAATACTTTGATGATAAAAATAGTTCCGCTAGGTAAAAAATTCTTTCTATGGATAAAAACATCAGGTGTCGGATCGGCCTGCAGTATATAATAATAGACACAATGTTGGTATAGAGGTGAATATATTAAGTAGTTTGTGTGTGTGCAGGAAGTAGAATATGGGTTGTGCTATTTCAGGAATTACGCTGTTGAATACTAGATGATGAATATAGGTCACTAGATTCTGCCAAACCCTTATTTGATTCCAGTTCAAACAGAGTGCACTGCGACGTCGCAGACTGACTGAGATTCTTCAATATAGTGATTCTATTGAAATAACAATATAATTTGCCTTTTTCCATTGTTAAAAGAGGAACCTTCAATAGGTTTCCATTGTCACAGAGAACAAAATTAATGCTGGATAAATTGCAGGTTTGATAGTTAAAATCCATTTGGTTGGAATAACAAAACTCAACCGGTATCGTGTAGAAAGTGCACATTCCCCAAAATAAGTATAAATGCTTGCGCTATAGGTAAACTGAATCGGTCGGAGCAAGATTAGAACTCGCGACCACTGGATTATTAATCTCAAATATATTTGTATAACTTTCTTTGGATATATTTCTTTTAAGTCGTTCGAAAATATTTCTAAGTCATACACAGCCTTGATAATTTACCATAAAGTCTATTCGTTTTGGACAATTCATAATAGACCATCGTAGTTTAACAAATAATGAAATTTTTATTTTTGAATAACACCAGCTTAATATTTTCTTTTTATATTAATTTATCATGAATAGTTAAAAATTATTATAAATATATAATTATAATAAATCCAACTCTTTCATTTTGGTAGGTAGGTACTGCTAAAATTAGTTAATACCAACTACTAACCCCTTGGAAAAATAATTGTTTAGATTATAAAGACTTAGGTACAATAAATCGAGAGACATGAATATAAACCATAGATTTTCATATAACATACTAGATGTCATATAACATACCTACCTACATAAGTATTTGTTGGCGAAATTTGAAACAACAACTTAATACTGGTTTAATTAATTTTTCACATGGATAGGTATTTCGAGTGTGAAATTGATTCTAATTATACACATAATATATGTATATAATGTTAATATTGTGGAAGCATTGATTTGAGCTTGACTGAGCTGAAATTCATTTTATTTTTAACCAATACTCATTTCATTGCTTCCATGGTCCAGAGGAGCTTTGGCGAATTTTTAATTAAATAAAATGCTTTACCGGAAAATAAATTGAATTTTGACAATACCTACTTTAAATATAAAACATACATAAATATTAGAAGCCGGAATACTTTTTAATGACTGCTCAAAATATCAGGTACATTTGTGATGGTATTTAGTTAATGTAAGGTACGAATTCATCGAACAAGTGGATGAATATTTATACTCAGGAAGCATGTTTCAGCGCGATGGAAGATTGGAAAAAGATATTGAAAGGGGAGTTAGGGCCCGCTCACATTGGATACGAATTTGGTCGTACGTAAACGTACGATGCTGGTCGTACGAATCGAG
This sequence comes from Molanna angustata, assembly GCA_963576475.1. Classification (NCBI taxonomy): domain Eukaryota; kingdom Metazoa; phylum Arthropoda; class Insecta; order Trichoptera; family Molannidae; genus Molanna; species Molanna angustata. The sequence goes on along the minus strand of OY754974.1, from coordinate 19,219,915 downwards.
TGCGCGCACTGGCTTGCTCACATTGGATACGAATTCGCATCGTACGTATACGTACGATACTGGTCGAGTGCGCGCACTAGATACGGCTTTCTCCGATTTTTGATACGAATTTGATCGTACGTCGACGTACGATGCTGGTCATACAATTTTATGTATTTAAGATTTGGTACACGGATAACAAACAATACACATAAACATAATATCAATCACAACAAAGCTACCGTGCATACAAAAATCACACAAGGCACAGCCTCTCTGTGGGTTAGCCAATTTTTTTTTTTTAGATAAAAATGAATATGTCCTTGTTAAACAAGTACATATACATCTTCCTACGTTCCCTAAAATAAGAAAATAAATGCTTGTGCTATAGGTGAACGAAATCGGTTGAGGTAGGATTCGAACTCGCGACCACTGGATTACTAGCCCAGCGCGCTAATCGCTCTGCCATCGACGCATCTAATTTTATTCCCATTTATTTATTTATTCATTTATTTAATATTTCTTCTCGGGCAACTAACAGATACTATGTCAAATATTTATTTAACACGCACCCAATAACAAGTTGCCACATTCTGGAGACTTACGATATTAGTCGTCTCACAGATCCAGACTGAAAACACAATTAAAAACTGTGCCTCCACCGGGAATCGAACCCGGGACCTTTGGATCAGCAGTCAGATACCCAACCAACTGAGCAACGAAGGCCGACAATTGTAATATATATATAGACAAAATTATCTTGTTTATAACATTTTATAATAACATATTCTCTTCACATAGCACAAAACATCACAAAACCTTGGGGTAAGCAAATTATAAAAAACAGGTAACATCACATGAAGAGAAATTTAAAATAACAGTTTACAAAGATAAAAATACCAAGTCATAAAAAAATATTTAGTTATTTGAATTCGGATCAAATTGCATAACGTAATCAGAAATCTCATAAACATTTGTGTCCAAAAACAAAATTTTTTGTATCCATTTATGTGTAATCAAAGTACGAACGGAGCAAAATATCCAAACAAGTTTGGATCGAATTCGTATGTCGGAACTATACGCACGTCAACGTACGACTAACTCGCACCCAGTGTGAGCACTCTCATAGTGCTCAAAGGAACGGGATTATTCGTGCGTTTTCGACGTTTTCGTACGTATTCGGACGACTGAATTTCGTACGTAAACGTATCCAATGTGAACATGTCCATGAGCGAACTCAGACGTCGTAACAATTCGTGCGTATACGTACGACCACAGTACGACTACGTACGATCACGTACGACCAACTCGCATCCAGTGTGAGCACTCTCATAGTGCATCGTAAGTATCGGGATCGTTCGTGCATTTACGTACGTTTACGCACGAGCGAAATTCGTACGAAAACGCATCCAATGTGAGCGAGGCCTTATGCTAACAAATAGATCAAATGGTGCATTAAGATCTGTAATAGTTGACTCAATTATTTCGAGGCAAGCAAAGCTCGCGGTACACAATGATATCGTTGTACCGACTCTAATATATGCTAGTGAGACACGGACATGGTAGAAGACGCATGAAAGTAGAATTAAAGCGGACGAAATGAGGTCACTAAGAAGAATGTGTGGTAAAACGATAGAATAAGAAATAAGGGTATTAGACGATAATGTATGATTGAAAGAGATATCGTGTCCAAAGGTGGTTTGGCCAAATAGAAAGAATGAGTGATGTCGATGACCCTCTGATAAAAAAAAATATAAAGCTGATGAAGGAGGAAAGAAAAGTAGAGGTTGGCCAAGGAAAAATTGGCACGATTACATAAATGAAATACGGAGATGTTCGAAATTAGAATAATAGAAGAGCATGTATGAAACAATGCAGGACGTGAATGAAGCGAGAAATGTATGTCAAGAGAGTCTGGCATTCAGCTATGAGATTCACCACCCATTCTAAATATAGTGCCTTTTTGGTGAGACGAGTCTGGTGTGTAGGGATGCACGCATGCGTCTTACTTCCTTTTACATATATGGTACTGAAACCCGCATACCTGATGCTGGTTACCCCGCATTGTCGGATATGTCGTGACGGTATGAATGAATGAACGTAAATAATCTTTTTTCTTTGCCCAACAAATATCTACTACCTACTGCCTTTTCTCTAACGTAATTATTTGTTGATGAGTCAAGAGTATATTGCAAAATGAATTGTTAGAACAATCGGGTATTTATTAAAAAATAATATTTGTAGAATCTACCGACTTTCAATTTAATATATTATTTTAAATCTCTAACAATATTTTAATTATTATTCAACTAGAGTAGGTACCTACCTATTTGTACGTAGTAGCAGACATTTGTATGTTTACGGCCGTTATTATAATTCTGCAAGCACTTCGTTATTAATTGTATTGTTGGAAGAACAATGAGATCTAACAAAGAGAGATGATATGAAATGCTGAAAATATATTTAATTTAGCCGCTATCATCTGGACCATAAAACGTAAATCAACTTTATTGCATTTTGAATAAATTTGTCATTTGGTCAGCAGCCGGTTTAAGCAAATACTCGTATTTCATAGCTTTTCTAAAGAGTGTAGAATATTAATTAAAATGTTTATAAATAGTTACTCCAAACACATTTGGTCCATGTACTCTGACGATAGTCTTTTAGGGTTAGCGACCACATAGGCGCAGCGTACCTTCTGATCATACATCAGACGGATTTTAGTACCTATTATATATTATATTATATGAATTCATGCGCGCGCGTCCGATCGTCGGCAATATCATCGCCAATATAGGAGATGAAAAACAACCCGTACGCTGCGCCTATGTGGACGCGGAGCTTTACAGACCGATACCGATTAGTACCTAAACATTAAACTACATGTAGAACTAAAGCAAGAGTGTTTTATTTATATTTTTAAATAATAGGTTAGTATTTCTATATTATTTTGTCTCCAAATAAACAAAATATATCAAAAGCATTACACTCTTTTCACAAACTTTCTTTTCACTCTTTCTATGTTTTCACACTCTTATACATTGTTTGTCGTCTCAAGGTCTCAAGGCTGAAGAAGTAAATTTCATTATTTATTGTCTTCAACACTAAGTCGGAAACAATATCCATAATAATAATAATAATTTTATATTAATAATTGACGAACTTACAATTAAGTTGTTGAAAAGTACAATGTTTTGATTTCCTCCGATTTATCTTTGTCTATCTAACTAGGAATTATTCCTGTTTTAAGACGAACAATTTTATCACAAATTTTGTATCACATCCACTTCAACCTAAATGCTTGTAATATTTAAAAATAAAAAATAAAAAGAAGACATATAGTAAGAAACGGAAAAGGAAGTAATGAAATAAGAAAGCAATGCATAAACAAATAAATAAGTAAATAATTAGAGCAATGAACAAAGAAGTGAAATTATTCTTATAATGTAATTAAATAAAATAAGGCCTTTGTCCAGGAGTCAGATATACAACAAACTGAGCCATGAAGGCCGAAAAAGATTATATTAGAAAAAATGTAGCTGGAATATTTGATAAAATTCAATGAATATTTTGCTTCTGTATTTGTTGACAGTTCTGAACAACCACCTGCAATGGATATCCCAGATTCTAACTCACAAGTATTCTTACACAAAGTCACTATCAATCCTATTCTGGTATATAACTATCTCACAAAAATTGATACTAGCAAAGGAGCTGGTTACGATAACATTCCAGCCCATTTAATAAAACAATGTGCCAATGAATTATGTCATCCATTATACTTAATTTTCCAAAGATCCCTTAATGAGGGTCATTTCCCAAGTATGTGGAAAAAAGCCCTTATAACACCAATACACAAAACTGGAGACAATTCAAACATCGAAAATTATAGACTAATCTCGAAATTGTGTATTTTCAGTAAATTATTTTAAAAAATCATTATAGATCAAATTAATCCTGAAATAAGAACATCTTTAACTATTAAACAACATGGATTCCTTAGTAAAAGATCAGTGGAAACCAATTTATTAGAATTTACCGACCATTCATTTTCTGCCTTACTCGAAAATAACCAGTTAGATACAATATACCTAGATTTTGCCAAAGCGTTCGACAAAATTAACCACAATATTCTGTTGTTTAAATTATGGAACTTTGGCATACGTGGCGATCTGTACAGATGGATAAAGTCCTATATAACAAATAGATCACAAGCAGTAGCCGCCAAAGGTTTCCAATCGTGTTTTGTTCCAATTCCCTCCGGAGTACCACAGGGTTCTCACCTGGATCCCTTGCTTTTCCTGATCTACATTAACGACATAACACAATGCATAGCTACCTCTGAAATAATTCTTTTTGCCGACGACAGTAAATTATATAAACAAATCTCATCTACACATGACTGCTCACTGCTACAACAGGATTTAAATAACCTTTTTTGCTACTGTGAAAAAAATCAATTATATATAAATATAAATAAATGTTTCTCAATGAGTTTCAGTAGAAGCAGAAATGTAATTAAATTTCACTACACTATTAATAATTATATATTGTCGCAAAAACTCGAAGCGAGAGACCTAGGCGTTATCCTTGATAACAAACTATCATTTATTCCTCATATACTTCAAAGCACGAGAAAACTCTTTTTGAAGTTGAGTCATAAAAAAAAAACAAAATTATAATGTATCTTTTTAAAAATTGTATATATTGTTGTATTGTGTATTTTTCTTTGTTATTTTTAATAATAAATAAATAAATAAATAAAATATTGATTCTGTCGTAAATAAAAGCTACAGAAACTTGGGTTTCATACAAAGAATAACCAAATCCTTCAAAGAAACAACCTCGCTAGTTCTTCTATTTAATGCCTTCGTTAGAAGTCATTTGGAGTTTGCATCAACCGTATGGAGCCCTAGTTACAATATTCACATCGACAGAATTGAGAGGATTCAGAGAAGGTTTGTTAAAACGCTTAATTTTAGAAAAAAAATTGACCGCCATGATTATGACCAATCTTTAAAATTACATACATGGGTTTATATCACTTGAAAAAAGAAGAAAGATATCCGATGTCTATCTGCTTTATAAAATACTTAACCTTGTAGACAGCTCTTACCTACTTCAAAAAATTTCTTTCAACTGCCCCATGAAAACAACACGCCAAAATCACCTTTTCTATACACCATACTGCAGAACAAATTACGCACAGAATTATTATATCAACAGATGCTTAAATTATTACAATAGTCTTGACCCCCAACCTGATATATTTAACTCCACACAGACATCGATGAAACGCCAATTACGCGCCAATTATTGGTTAAAAATCAAACCTACTTTCCTTAAACATTCATCCCTTCCTTATCAACGCTTTCCTATATCCATTACCCTTCCCTTTCCCCCACATACACTCACCATCTTACAATGACTACCCAACATTAATAATGTATAATAATTTAAATATGTGAAACTTTATAATTGGCTATTTATTTTGTATTCTCATTTGAAATTAAGTATTATAAATGTATAGCTGTTAAGTTTCCAAACAAATAAAAAATAAAAAAATAAAATAAAAATCATAAATGGCGAACGTTGCGCTATCACATAAAGCGGTCACCGATAGCGCAAAGCGATACAAGTTCATTTAGTGTCTAAAAAAATTAACCTACTATAGGTATTTTATTGAAATATTATGTTGCCGTGAAAACTTTGTGTCGTAAAATTTTGTTGTCACGAAAATCAAGTGACGTAAAACATTAGTGACGTGAAAATTTAATATATGACATTGATCTAAAATGTTGGAATCGTTTGTGCTGAGGGTTTCCTTTAATTTGAAATAATAAAGTTTCATTTAACGGCTGGAATCAATCCATTTAATTAGAATTACAACTGTTTTTAGTATATTTAATCTCAAGTTTAAATCGATACCGTATTTATTGCAGTCCTTACCTTCACCAACCAAAATGAAAAACTGATACAAACCATTTCAAGACGAACCATAAACATACTGTGTTGGGTTAAAACCTGGGAGATTGGATTTCTAGAAGGAATCAGGACGTTGTAATAAAACCTCATCGTTTTTATATCATTTATAGTTGTCCTTACAATATCATATAAATTAATAACACTAATTCACCACAATTATTCTTATTTTCTTGTCAAATCACGGTCTGCCTATTTGATATGCTGATTGTACCACACTAGCTATTCCCATTCATACTGCTGAATTTCTCAGTTCTTCTTTTGAAGTACAATCAGCAAGACTATGGAACACCTTAAGTGATGATGATATTACGACGTCTCAATCGATTTAGCTTTTTAAAAAAAGATTAAAGCTTTTATAGTTGTCTAATAACTATTAATTGACACTCCTTTCCTATCCTTTCTCACATCCCACAACCTCTAACTACCTAATTTCTTTGTTAATTTGATTTTACATTTAAAATGTTACATGTTTATCTTTATGTATGTTTTTGTTATGAATTTAATGTACCTATCACTGCACTATTAGGTTAGATAGGAGAAATTGCCTTATGCCAATAAACCCTCTATTTTACACATAATAATGTACATGAAGTATTAAATAAATAAGTAAGATAATCATGACGTCAAAAATTTTCTCTTGGATTTAGAATCCATTTATTAATTTTTATTGTAGGTATTTTATTTTTTATTTTGCAATTTTTGAGGGTAAATCAATTTTTGTTCATACACCTTAAACCACTATTTTAATTAATATTAAAAATTTCGAAGATTGCAAGAGCATGGTTGCAGTAAAAAAAATACAAAACATTTTAAAGATAAATATTGTTCCAACAAAAAATATACAAAAATGTAAATAAATAAATTCTAAAACTCAATGCTTCTTCTTCTTTTTTTCCTCTCTTAGACTCGAAGAATTAGTTTCATGAAGGGCTATCTCTTGCGAGGCTGAACTCTGAACTGAAAATAACTTATTTTTGTATTTTTATAAGATAATGTTTCAGTATAGGTAGATATTAAAATAAAATGTTTTCACTTGATATGTTTTGTAGATGAATAAATATATCTTATTCAGAATCTCGCAGATTCCCCTCGAATAGGTAACTAGGTCATTATCCTATTTCTGATGCAGTTCTTATTGATTTGTACATAGGTATGTCAAAGCGATATTTTTAAACATAGAATGAAAATAACTCAAAAGGCTACACAATTCACGATGAGAATGAAAATATTTGGAATGGAGAGTTTTATGAATGCTATATTATATAAAAGATATAAGGAAAATGATACTGCTTGTATATGAAAATAGTTTGTGTTTATGCTAAAATGCATATAAAAGGAATGTCATATTTAGATACTATCGAGCAATATACCACATTCTGATATTATATTCACTGCTAGCAATAACTGCTACAAAAACTCTTTATATAGATGCATAGCGGCGTGAACTTGTTAATTTTTGTACCAATTTTTTTTGTATTCTTATATCATAGTAGCACATTTTATCCTTCTCCCATCCTTTTTCCTTTTTATTTTCCCTTCCCCTTATTTCCCGTAACCTTTATTTATTTTATATTGTATTCATTTTGTTTCTTTTATAAGACGTTTGTCCCTTAAATAAATAAATATGAAGAATAAATTAAATCTTTCATCATACTTTTCCCCGTAAATTAATGTATTGTGATGTATTTTAAACTCTTTGAAATCTATTTAAATCATAATAGAGTGGAATCTTTTCTTTCCCAGCGACTATTTTAACGTCTAATAGCTAAGCTATGTAGATTGATTTATTGAATGTATTTATTCGTTTTTCTTTACGGCTAGATGCCTTTTATAATAAAAAATAATATGTACTGTAGTTACAGAGTTTTAAGAAAAGGAAATTGTAATATGATACAAGGTCAATAAAATCGGTAAAAAGTAGAAAAAATCAATTCAAAAATATATTGAAACCCAATCACTGGATGCAGTTCAAATATCTGACAATAAAAAAAGCAAATATTTTTTTCCTATGTATGCACGTAATAAATAAATTGATGCATAACTTTTCAAAGGCATTTATAACATTATTTCAAATTCAATACGACTATAAATGTTATGGAGTCATTAAGTCTCATTAATAACATTGTATATTATTACATATTATTTCACCCAGGGGAATTTCAGCTTCGGTCGAGAGAGCTTGCAAATAATTTCCCGAGTAATGTTATAAATTTAGTTCAGCCGGCCGAGACAAGCCGAGAGATGCCGAGTAGAGCCGACGACGGGCTAATTCGGATCTCTGCGCCGCGCTATGAAGTCAATTTGTATTTACTAAAGTAAATATTGTGGAAAATAATTTAGTGGATAGCTATATCTATATAGAATCAACACCGGCCTAATATATTATGATCAAAATAATTCTTGGAGATTACGGATCGTTTTATTTACTATCAAAATACCCCAAGTTTTCCGAAGAGAAATGTTAAATACATCAATATTTACTAACATCATATATGCATTTTCTCGTTTCCCAGACGATCGCCGAATAAAATGACTCACGATATATCAAATATAAATTAGAGGTTCTTTCAATAAATATTCTAGAACTTAAACTAACTTTAAACTAACTGGATTTATTTCATATAAAAATAATTACAGAAACTGGTTTACCTATTATTGCCTTGCAATATTATAATCTTTCAAGAAACCAAAGTTACGCAGAACTTCAAAAAAGTACATATAACAATTATATGACCACATATAATTTCGGCGAATATAAATATATAGTGAGGTATAGTGCAGTGTAGTGCAGTGTAGTGTAGTGTAGTGTAGTGTTGTGTAAGTGTAGTGTAGTGTAGTGTAGTGTAGTGTAGTGTAGTGTAGTGTAGTGTAGTGTAGTGTAGTGTAGTGTAGTGTAGTGTAGTGTAGTGTAGTGTAGTGTAGTGTAGTGTAGTGTAGTGTAGTGTAGTGTAGTGTAGTGTTGTGTAGTGTAGTTTAGTGTAGTGTAGTGTAGTGTAGTGTAGTGTAGTTTCGTGTAGTGCAGTGCAGTGCAGTGTAGTGTAGTGTAGTGTAGTGTAGTGTAGTGTAGTGTAGTGTAGTGTAGTGTAGTGTAGTGTAGTGTAGTGTAGTGTAGTGTAGTGTAGTGTAGTGTAGTGTAGTGTAGTGTAGTGTAGTGTAGTGTAGTGTAGTGTAGTGTAGTGTAGTGTAGTGTAGTGTAGTGTAGTATAACAAATCATGTGAACTTTTATTTTGGGCATATTCATAGTAAACCGCCACTCATAATTTTCAATATAAAACTCAATGTATTCACAGCCTCATTTATGCCAAATAACAATTTTATTAAAAATAAACTCGAACCATCAAAAATAACTATCAAAAATAAACTCGAACCAATAGTTGCACTTCATGACATGGAAATATATCAACTATCTCATACTGCAGTTAAGAAAATCTCCTTCAGACAGAGAACGAATAATGAGAAGTTCTCTATTGGTGGCTGTGCCTTATTAAAAAAAAATAATGAGAAGTTGTCTCCCGATACAATAAGTCTATTAGAAAAAGCGAAAAACTCTATGCAGAGATACAGATGAATATAAAAATCTAAACAAAACAATTCGAAGACAAGTCAGAAAAGATATCAGAAAATTCAATACAAATTGCATCACAGAAACTATCGAAAGAAATAAGAATATGAAAGTCCTAAAATCAAATTTGTGCTACAGCAGGCAGAATATAACAAAGATAAAGAACAAATATAGCCAAAGAAGTGAAAGATTTTTACAAAGAACTATACTCTTCCAGCCTAAGAAGACCTGAAGCAGAGAATAATAATATATTAAATGCGGGATCCGAAGAGATACCAGAAGTAAATCTAAATGAAATAAACATTGAATAACATGAAAAATAATAAACCTCCTGGAGAAGATGGGATAACTAGTGATATGCTGAAGATTGGAAGCAGTGAATTGAAAGAGGCGGTACAAATATTGTTAAATAAATGTCTAGGAAGTAAAACCAGATGACTGGAAAAATGCCGATGTTAAATTGCTGTTCAAAAAAGGGGACCAAGAGAATTTGGAAAACTATCGGCCGATTAGTTTACTCCCTCACTTAAACAAACTGCTGACAAAAATATTGACTAACCGTCTTACTCCAAAATTAAACTTCTACCAACCCGTAGAACAGGCTGGCTTCCGTAATAATAATAATAATAAATTTGGATGATTTGTAAAGCGCCGTTTTCGTGAATATCTCACCTCAAGGGCGCTGAAAATTGATTAGGATGTATCATTATGGCTTTGGTAAGATTTGCGAAAAAGGTATGTTTTGAGATTTTTTCTGAAGGTAGATATATTTTCAGTTTGTCTGAGGGTATTTGGGAGCTTATTCCATGCATTTGGTCCTGCCACAGCAAACGCACGATCGCCGAAATTAGTGGTATGCACCCTGTTTATTTCAAATAATTTTCCAACCATGGATGAAGATGCAGAACGAAGTGATGATTGTCTGTCGTTAATTGAAAGAGGAATGCAAAGTTCGGAGAGGTAAGTAGGAGCCATACCGTGAAGTGCTTTGAAGATCATGAGACAGAGTTTATATTCAATCCTTTCAGGAACTTTAAGCCAATGGAGATTGCGGAGATGGTGAGAGATGTGAGAAAACCTGGAGGCTCCGGTGATGAGCCTGGCTGCAGCATTGAAAACTGACTGAATTTTATTAATTTATTTTTTTGACAGATTCGCATATATACCGTTACAGTAATCCAAACGGGAGACAAAAAGGCGCTTACCAAAGATTTCATGGCTTCAGATGGGATACTCCTTCGGATTGACTTTAAACGTCTTGATTCAAAGAAAGCAGAAGATGACTTACGGGCCTTCACGAGTGTGGTTGGACTCTTAGTGGCAGTGGTATGAAATATGCATGGTGGTAGTTCTTGTTTTAGTCCGACGAGCAGCCGCTCCGGGGATGAACAGAACACTTAGTTCTATAACGTTCCCTATGGAGTGGGGTAGGTGACTTTTTACTCCGAGAAGTTTGACACAGGATTTGGGAATAATATCTGAGTCTTCGAAGGTTAGTGGGGAGGTGTCTATTAAATGATGACGTTTTCGCGTTGCTGTCCAAAGTAGTTCTGTTTTATTTGGGTTAAGCTTAAGTTTGTTTGATGACATCCAAATATCGATATCTTCGATACATTTACGAATTACGGTTTTAAGATGGTGAGCATTTTCTGGTGTGCAATAAAAGTAATGTTACCAATCGTCCGCATAACAGTGTGCTAATAGTCCATGGGAGTCAATGATTGAAAATATGTCTTTTGTGTATAAAATAAAGAGTAACGGGCCTAACACAGAACCCTGGGGAACACCGAATTTTGTAAGAGCGGGAGATGATTATAGATTATTGAATTTGATCGTTTGGTGCCGTCCTGTGAGATAAGATTGAAACCATTTATATGTGTTTTCTCGAATACCGTAAGTTGATTTGAGTCTTTCAGTAAGAATAGTGTGACCATAAGGGTTTCGGAACCACAGATCATATTCAAACATTGCGTTTACTTATAGAAAAAGCTACAGAATATATTATAAAAATTCATATGGCTTTTATAGACTATCTTAAAGCATTTGACTCTGTAGAAACCTGGTCAATTTTAAGTGCTCTTGAAAATGCTAGGCTTGATTCTAGATACATAAGATTGATTAAATATATAATATATATGAAAATACTACTATGGATGTAAAAGTGAACGAAAATCTGAAAACAGAAAAAATCAAAATCGAGAAGGGTGTAAGACAGGGTGATACGATATCCCCAAAACTATTCACACTGGCATTAGAAGATGTCTTCAAAACATTAAACTGGAACAATAAAGGCATGAAAATAGATGGCACATATTTAAATCACCTCCGTTTTGTAAACGACATAGTAATAACAAGCGAATAATTGTCTGAACTGGAAGCTATGGTAGCAGAATTATATGAAGCCTCTAGAAAAATCGGTCTGGATATGAACATAGACAAAACCAAGATTTTAAGTCTAACTTCACACAGTATTTGCATTGTAAATAAGACTATTGATGCTGTTGAAGAATACATATACCTTGGACATAAAATTAAATTGGGTAAAGAAAACCAGACCGCCGAACTGCCAAGACGTATTGGGCTGAGTTGAGCTGCTTTTGGAAAGTTGAGGCACATATTCGGTAACAAGGAAATACCGAATAACCTTAAAGCCAAAGTATACAATTCTTGTGTTTTGCCAGTGACAACGTACGGTCTTGAAACCATGTAACTTACTGCCAAAAGTCTCCACAAACGTAAGTGTACTCAACGAGCAATGGAAAGACAAATGTTGGGCGTATCCTTGAGAGACCGAATAAGAAACGAGGAAATAAGACGCCTGTCAAAGGTCACCGACATTGCAGAAAGAGTGGGAAGGCTGAAGTGGCAATGGGCAGGTCATGTGGCAAGACAGAGAGATGATAGATGAACCCCCAAAATTCTGAATTGGAGACCCTACCATAATAGAAGAGGTGTAGGGAGACCACAGAGGAGATGGACAGACGATATTGTCGAACTGGTGGGACATGGGTGGAAGCAGAACGCCCAGGATAGAGAGAAGTGGAAAACTCAAGAAGAGGCCTTTATCCAGCAGTGGTGTGAAAAGGGCAGAATAAGAAGAAGAAGAACAATTTTATTAAAAAAAAATATATAGAAACAATTAGAAATAATTAATGTGCATATACCTATATATATATTTCTTATATCGTAATGGGCTCCTTATAAAATTGCTCTCGCAATCGTGCTAGAACACTAACGGTGACAAAAAAAATAAATTCATCAATATTTCCCTTCCATGAGCATCGTCGTAATGGTAATTTTGTTTTCAAGCTTTATAATTTCCACGAAAATTTGTTCTTATATCACATTTTTAATTTGCTTTTTCGACTCATTTATAATTATGACGATTCTTCGCTGTTTTTGGTACCGTGATATAATATATTCGTTGACTTGCTACGAAAAAAAAACTTACGTCAGAATATTTTAAATGACTTTTACAGAAACAATACTTTTTCAATTAAAGTCTCCAAGAACGGCGAGTCAGTTTTGAAAACATTTACATAAGTGAATGTTGGCATTTAATAAAATATGTTTATGACAACTCAACGGCAGGGATCTCATAATATACGAAAATAACGTTAGCTAACGAACATCAACTACCAATTCAATTTGTCAAACGGTTTATTTGAAGTACCTAGCGAAACAGTTCTTAACAAACAAACTATATTTTTGTACTATGTGTGTTCTAAATTATTATTTTTTTACCAAAGTATTTACCATGAAATAAATCAATTAAGCACAATTAAAAATATACCAGATTCCCGTTTGTTATAATCTATCATAATCTATCGAGATACCTGTGCCATGAGGTCTCGAATTGATCTCTGTTCTGTGATTCAGAATTAAAAGGCAATCGCCATGGCGCTGTTGTCTAACGCGACGTCCTACGTATGCGATTCAAAGCGAACGCGAACGCGGCGCGGTGCGAAAATAAACAGTCGGTAACTTGTAACTATGAAAGTGTCCTATGTTACCAACCGCGGTCAAAAAACATTCGGTCTATAAATAAGTAGAAAATAGTTAAAAAAAAAAATTGTGACACCCTTTTAAAGCACTCTTCGCGTTGAAATAAAAATTATGAAACATATTTCGCAATAACAATTAAAGTTCAGGAATACAATATGATTCAATTTTATCAAAATATCACATGAATCAACCACATGGAATTTTAGCTGAAGCTATATCTGATCGGAAAGTTAGTTAAAAAACGATTGCAAAATTTCAGTACCTATAGATAGACAGACAGACAAGTGAAGTTAAAGAAAAGGGTGTAAAAATAACTCAAAAAATCAAACGTTCGGTCTTCAAACAAATACAAACAACATATTAGATTAAAAACACTGTATAAATAAATATTTTTCAATTGAATTATTACGTAGAAACATTGTACCTACATCAGTGCACATTGAATATTGACATCTTGTCATCACATATTATAATAAATGAAGTAAATATAAAACAGTAGAAGTAGGAAGAGATTTCTTGCGTAGAATAAAATCGTTGTTTATATCAAAAATCTTTCACGCATGTTGTAAAATTTATTAAATCAATACTGACAACTTGAAAGCTATGTATCAATGGATTTATAGGTTTTTTGTCCTTGGGAATTGTATGTAATGCCTTAAGGTCATATATTTTTTGTCAACAAGTTGAATCAACAGTCCTTCAAAATGTTTTCACTTATATTATTGTTGTATCACCTTGAACTCAATTTAACGGACAACAATGTTTACACCAAAGAAAAAAAAAATTACACAAAACTTTGATTACACAAACACGGTGTGTGTGTAATCGAACTTCGGGCTGTTTTCTATTGATTCTAATGCTATCGATTCTTCATTCATACATACCATTACAGCATATCCCACAATGTGGAATGACCAGCGACAGGTATGCGGGTGTGAATTTCCTAATTACAGGAAGCTCGACACGTGCCTGTATACCCACACACCAGTCTCGTCTCATCTAAGAAGGCACTACATTGATGAACATAATAATATGTGAGTTTTATTTTGCCTAAAAAGGCACTACATTGCTGAACATTATATGAGACTTGTTATTTTGCCTAAATAGGCACTACATTGCTGAACATAATATGTGAGTTGTTATTTTACCTAAATAGGCACTACATTGCTGAACATAATATATGAGTTATTATTTTACCTAAAAAGGCACTACATTGCTGAACATACTATTTGAGTTGTTATTTTGCCAAAAAAGGCACTACATTGCTGAAAAATAATATGTGAGTTGTTATTAATTTTGTCCGTTGTACTTTCGATTACCCGGCTCTTACGGGACACCAACGATGATAATAGAAGAGTGGAGGCCAACTAAAGCCGGTACTTCGCAACAAAAAAATTCCACGATTTTATAAAATGAAACCACTTGAACTCAATTCTACTTTAACTTTTTAACTACTCTCTACCCCAAGGAATATAGTGGGGAGTTATGATGAATTCGTATTTTTATCGTCATTTTTTTATTGCAGATTACCAAGTAGTATCATGGTGAGATTGAATTATGAAAGTTTCATGACATTGTATATGTATGTGTGGTAAGGGGTTTGACGGGAGGTTAACAGCCTGTCCCTGTAAAACACCACGAATACAGAGCCTCGAACAGTATTACGAAACCGAATATAGAGCCTCGGACAGTGACTGAACTTCGGAAACGACCTGGCAAAGAATTAATGGATTTGAGATTTGCAACATGAAACGTACGCAGTTTGTATAGAAGTGAAGCTTTAGGTGAACTGACAGGACAAATGACAAAGTATGGAATAGATGTGATTGCAATCCTAGAGACTCGGAAGACAGCAACATAGATCTATGACACAAGAACACACACGGTAATGCACAGCAGAAACGAAAGATATTATGAGCTTGGAGTGGCTTTTGTGGTCAGTAGAAGAGTAACGGATTGCATAATTTAATTCAAGCCAGTGAATGATAGAATATGTGTCATGAGACTGAAAACCAGTTTCTTCAATATATCGTTAATTAAAGCCCACGCAGAAACAGAAGACATGGATGAATCTATAAAAATCGAATTTTACCAGACACTGGAATGAATATAATATGATGCCATCCCTTCAAATGATATCAAACTCTGTCCGAACTTTTCTGTCAACATCCGTCGTGTCGTAGTTTTGGCATTTGAAAATATGATTAAACAGTTCCAAAATCATTTTCAAATCAAACGCACGCGCTTTGCGGTCGGGACCTTTTCAGAACAACCTCATTACTGTTGATCATTTTCTAGTCTAGCTGATATTTTAAGCAATTGAACATTATTGTGATCTTCGTCTTAAATCAAACCCGACCGGACGACATTACATGTGTTTGGGAAAGTCGCCCCTGTCGCCTCTCGTGTGAATATTTGTCGAATGATACATTTGTGTTGTTGGGTAAATGAAAGTTGTAAAGGTGATTGTCGTTTGAGTTATGTACATTATTTAGGTTTATGTCAGTGTATAGTAGATTAATCGGACATGTAGGCACCAATGGAATGAACTGAGAGCATCACGGTACAACCAATCGTGTGAAAGACAAAACACGGCTCACACAGGCGGCTACCGACTTTTCGATACTATTTTTTTTTATTTAAACAAGTTAATTGTAAAAAAAATCAGATATCATCCTTCCCGATGAAAAAGCATTCGATTCGGAGCCGATCATAAAAAAATAACTCATTCTTGGTATAAACAAAATAAAAAAAAATGATAATAAAATTACTTTATTCTTTTACAGATTCAACAACATAAAGAACGACAATATTTTACGTTTTCAATGATAATAATTATATACAACTCCAGAGCATCCACAGTTCTAAAATGGGAACCATGGGATATAAAAAAGGAATAGGCCAGCCTCAGAATAGATGGGCCGATTATATTGGACCCATCTACTTCCCCGTCTCTGGAAGTAGATGAGTCCAAACACCCAAAACACTTACGATTGGAAGTACTAAAAAGAGGTCTTCATCCAGCAGTGGAGAGACGGCAGAATAAAGAAGATGAATAAAATACAAAGGCAGAAATTGATGGACAATATTACCCTAGATCTGAACGTGCTGAATGCTTGTGATGACTGGGAGTCCACTGTAGCTGACAGGAAGGCTTGGAAAGCTATTGTTCAGGAGGCTAAAGCACTACCGGAGTTGTATGGCCATCGGAAGTAAGCAAGTTAGTAATAAAATACAAAACAATCAGTTGAATTAAAAATGGATAAAAATATATATCGCTTACAATAAAAAAATACAAAAATTGCGAAACAGATCAAAAAATATACAAAAATACATCATTAGTTATAAAGTATATTACTTAATAACCATACCTTTACTGAGAAAGATCCAGAAGTTTAAGAAACTAGAAATCCGTTTAAGAAAATATGTTTTCTCGATTGTGAACAAAACTCTGGCTTTTATGTATTTTTTTCCATTGTACCTTTACATGGCCGTTAAATAGTTGTATTCCAGTGTATCTATACATAACCGTTTTATAATTGTATTCCAGTGTACCTATACATGACCGTTTTTATTTTATTTTTATTTTATTTCATTTTAAAGAGTGCAAACAGTTAAATTCATATAATATATACAAAAAATGAGTTACCAGCATATAGACCAGTGAAGACTCCAGATATTACCAAATAGTAATCCTTTATATATCTAAGAGAAATGAAATTAAGTGAAGCAATCATTAAACGAACACCATACAATACTTATATTACGTGATTAGGGATAAGATGATTCCAATACACCACACACACCTCTCCTAAACTCTACCTTATTTAATAGAAATATGTCCAGGCCACCGAATAACGTGTTATAGGTACATCGAACAACTGCGCTGCATAAACGAATTTCGAGCATAGTTAGTGGTGCAGTGGGGCAACCTGAACAAGTGATTAACGCGAGTGACGCGCTGCGGACAGTTGAAGGGTACCTGCTCGAGCAAATTCGCAGAATTAACATCTCCATTTACGATCTTAAACAAATAAACCATATCAGTCTCCGTTCTTCTATTTACAAGTGTGGTGATTCCATAGTGTCGAGCAGCAAGCTTATATGTTTAAAAATTTTGGCTCGTCAGAAAGTCCAGATATCTTACGAATCTCCTCTGTAATCCCTCAATTCTATTTTTATATATGCAATATTGGTTTTATAATTTATTGTATTCCATTGTACCTATACAACATGATCGTTTTATTATTATTGTATTCCAGTGTACCTATACAACATGACCATTTTATAATTGTATTCCAGTGTACCTATACAACATGACCGTTTTATAATTGTATTCCAGTGTACCTATACAACATGACCATTTTATAATTGTATTCCAGTGTACCTATACAACATAACCGTTTTATAATTGTATTCCAGTGTACCTATACAGCATGACCGTTTTATAATTGTATTCCAGTGTACCTGTACATGACCGTTTTTATAACTTCAAAACATCCGTGAATAAATAAGGACTGGGAATTGTGGAGGAATTGTATCGCACTGACCAGGATCGTGAAAATTTCTTATAAAACAGGCCATATTATTTCTGATATTATATACAGTTTTACTTTATTATTTGCTTTATTTTTGTTTATAAATCATGTTGCTATCTAAAATACGTGCTGTTACGACATATGTATGAAATAAGTTGAAAATATTGTATAAAGTTGTTTTAATGTGATATATTCACCTCGGCTCTGCCTAGTATGCATAAAGATTCTGACATGTCACGCTAAGAAGAAGAAGAACACCTACAGTATCAAAAAGACCAATGACAATTAATTCAATGTTTCGGTTTTTTACAGTACGAATATCTCGTTAAGGGTGCAATGGAAATAGGATACCTTTTTATGCGGAGCCGCCCCTTTATCATTTCAGACGGTCGGTAATCGATTTCACGGCCGGGAGCTTTCTATCGTGAATAACGCTTTCACTGCTGCATCACTGTGACCACAAATACAGTTTATCATCGTGGGACTATATAAAAATACTTTATTTGTTTTTAATATATATTTATTTATTTCACGATTTGTTTACAACGCCACATGCGCAGGATACAAAGAAGGTTTTATGATGATTATAATAATGAATTTTAAATGTCAGCTCCGAGAAAACTCCGAGAGAGTTTTTCTAGATAAGTGCACTAATCTAGAACTTTATCTAAATATGGTGAAATTGGAAATCGTAAAGGAAATAACTTTTTATTTACATGCTGTTTCATCACCTCTGGATAAAGTTCTCGATAGCTAATCAAACACAAATCCTTTCTTGCGCTTTGAGCAAGTGCCAAGTTTATTTACCAAACGTCCAAATCAAATTTTCAACACTGAGAAGTACCTAGTGATTTTGTATGAAATATAGGTACTCATTGTATTTTTTTACTGTAGCATTTTTTTTTTCAATGGGATTCGAGATACCGATGCCGTCACAGTAGTCATACGACTTTCCACTCTGCCGCGATGTTCATTGTGTTCAACGATGTTCATTAAAATAATATGTTATCAATGGTCGATGATTTATAAGTGATTTGTACCTTAGTGAGTCTACAATGAATATATTATGCAGTGAGGTCCGGGAAACCCAAAATAAAAACACCTTAAAAATACTTTTTACACAATGTATTCTATCAGAGTATATATATATATATATATATATATATATATATATATATATATATATATATATATATATATATATATATATATATATATATATATATATATATATATATATATATATATATATATATATATATATATATATATATATATATATATATATATATATATATATATATATATATATATATATATATATATATATATATATATATATATATATATATATATATATATATATATATATATATATATATATATATATATATATATATATATATATACACAATGTATAATTTGGTTACCGCATTAGCGTCAAGCGGATATTTCTTCCAGGTCACCCGGTAGAAGTCCTATAAAATAACAACGCTCTAATGCGGCGAAATATACAAATACAGGGTGATAATAACAGCGTTTCGTTTTACAAAGTTACTGAAATGTACTCGTTAAGTTGAATGTGTTTATCAATGGAATGTTGTCAAAGGGAATACAATAATCAGTACCTTCTGAAAACCTTCTGAGTATATATTAAGTTTTTTAGTACAATTGACTTTGTAAATTATATTATTTGTAATTGTGTTAGTAACTTTGACTTTTCTATTTCGTTATTTTGTCATTTTAAGCACCATAGAATATACCAATTTCATTGTTTATTACTTTTAGCACCTTTATCGATTTCATTATTTGGAATTTCTATCACCTTTGACTTTATCTATATCGTTATTTGGAATTTTTAGAACCTTTATTGACTTCATTATTTGTAGTTTACAGTAGGAAATTTTCATAAAATACATCTAATTTGGTCAAACGGTTTTCTAATATGGTCAAACATCTAAAAAAACATGCGGGTGCGCAGAAGGCAAATTTGTGTTATTTGTTTGGTTACTTGGATCACGTGTGTGCGCAAATCGTACCCCTCCAACAACGTACTTGGAGATAACTATATCCTGTTATTGTTTCAGTGAAAAACAGAATAATTTCTAGCTAAACATAATTTTTTGTCTAATATTATTAAATTTATTTCTGTTTAATAATAAATTTAAAAATTAATTTAATAAATTAAGAAAGACTTATTTTGATTTTAAATTACAAGTATAAAGAAAAATTAGAATTGATTTAAATTTTTACTATATAAATTTATTTTTTAATTTATTTATTTTTTAGTTTCTTATTGTACTTCGTGGTTCATAAATGTACAAATTAATTTCATGGGTGGTGGCAGAGCTGTTTCAGACTGAATTTGTATTTGCTAGTAACAAAACCACAATGGATGCTGTTGAGCGACATACTATGGAAAATTATGAATATACAAGTGTAGATTCGTTTACAAAATAGCGGCAAAACGGGATTTTTTTTTTGTGGGCAAGAAACCCCTGGGAAGACCAAGGCAGAGATTGATGGACAATTTTACCCGAGATCAGCGGCCTTACTCTCCACTGCAAATCCGATCCCAATACGACCCGACTCGCTAAGAACCTACCTTTGTAACGGAGAATGAATGCGGTAGGTAGGTATGTTTTAATAGTAATAGTCGTTCATTTGAATGTATGCAGGTAACAGATAGGTAAGTTCTAAATGAAAAATTGAAATTGGGATCGGATTCAAGTTTCAAGAGTAAGGCTACTGAATGTGCTGAATGCTTGTGATGACTGGGAGTCCACTGCAGCTGGCAGGAAGGCATGGAAAGCAAAGTTTTGTTCAGGAGGTTAAAGCTCTACCGGAGTTGTTAGGCCGTGGGAAGTAAGTAAGTAGGTAAGTTTTTTACTCTCCACTACCAACTATGGAATAGTGGAGAGTCATGATTTCACAATTTTTAAGCATATTTTTTTACATCAATTTCTCAATGGGTATCATGTAGAGAGTGTATACTTTGAGTTTCATCGTGATGTTTTTGTGTGTATGCCGTATTCCGTATTACGTATGCCGTACTCAAATTTGAAAATTTGTGTCCTCTGTACAGCCCAAACCAAAAGATTGATGAACTTCATATTGATACCATATGTGTGAAGTAAATAAACTTAGAGCTGATTAGTTTTCCATAGACAACGGTTAATTATTTCTCTATGATTTTATCTGTTAAAACTTTAAAAATGCTCTCACGACCTGGAAATTTGAGATATTTTCATTTTGTTTGAATTATTTATGTAAAAAAATGAATTTTCACAAAACTGCATTCAGAGTTTGCCAACCTTAAAAGAAAAATATAATATCCTTTCAATAAGTATGTTTCTATTAATCGATATTTTGTATGAAAAATATATAGGAGAATTTTTTGTTTGGCTTGAGATATTTTAATTTTTACTCTCCACACTATGGAATAGGGGAGAGTCATGATTTCGCAAAATTTAAGCGTATTTTTTTTACATCAATTTCTCAACGGGTATCATGTAGAGAATGCACACTATGAGTTTCGTCGTGATGTGTTTGTGTGTATGGCGTATACGCCGTACGCCGTAGCATTTATCTTTTTTGTGTCCTCTCTACAGCCCAAACTATAAGTCCGATCGACTTCATATTAACATCATATGTGTAAAGTGCAAAGACCTAGAGCTGATTAGTTTTCCATAGACAACTTTTGATTTCTTCTCTATGAATTCATCATTTACGTTGTTTTTTTTTTGAGTCATCTTTGCAGCCCAAACTATAAGTCCGATTGACTTCACTTGAACTTAGAACTGATAAGCTTTTCATAGATATCATAAAATTTCTTCATATGATATCACGTGTCAAAATGCTCTAACGCTCTTTGAAACAAAATTTAAACAAAACAAAATTCCTGGTAGTAAAATTTAGAATGAATAAAATATTTCATATAACATAAGCATATTATACCATACTGAGATTGTCAATATTTGAAGAAGAAAAAACAAACGCTTTCTATGGTGTGGAGAGTTTAGTGTTGGCCACAACCCACTCGTTTTTTCAATTTCGTAATGACAAATACTAAACTAGTGCCGGTTGATTGAGTGGTAGCCTTATTCGGCAGACACCTTCATGACCTTCATTTCCCTCATTGTCCTTCCTACCTCTTCATCTCCAATACTTACTTTACTTTTCGTATGGTGTAACAGATTACAGTCTTGGTTCCAGTGCTGAGAGCCAGTCCACCGCCTCTGGTTTCGCCTCATGTATATCTTGGAGGCTTCCGTTAAATTTCTTTAGCTGGCACTCTTGGACCACGTGTTTCACAGACTGCTCAGCTCCACACTAACAGTCAGGATTATCTCTTTTTCCCCAATCAAAATCCTCTACACACTATTATATATTTTTATTTGTTATTTTTATTTTAATAAGTTCTGTATCTTTTTTTGTTTTTTTTTTATGATTCTATTTTATTAAATAACGTGTTTCTTTTTTGTGTATATTTTTGTCTATTCATAATATTGTTTTAATTTGTGGATAGATGTTTTGGCGCACGTTTTATATTATTGTTTTGTATATTAATTTCCTGTCGCTGTTTTCTATCCCAAATAAATAATAAATAACTATACGTCGCTTCGTAGAGAAAAAATATCGATATAGTTCGATATAGTTTTATTCATTTCAAGTCAGGTTTTTTCTGAAAATGCAAAAAATAAAAATATAAAAAACAACAACTTTGACTTTTTTTATACGTTTTTTTTTACTTTGTTGTCGATGTTTTCTGTCCTAAATAAATAAATAAATTATTTAAAAAATATCGTTTTGAACATAACTCTTTGCCATCGCGTCCAGGAGAGCTGAAGATCTCAGGTTTGTTCTTTGTTTTAAATCTTAACATATTATGTACATATTATCTATTTCAGGTTCCTGAAATGAGCTTACCTATGTTGCAATTATACAGTATTGCATAGAGACATAAAATTAATACTTATACAAAAATATACGTTATTTTACCTAGGTATCACCCATTGTTTTTTACTTGTTATTCTTTTGGTTTTTGTTTTTCCTTTGAAATACGTTTATTATTCACTAAAACTATTGTATTTATTGTAAAATTTATACCTACGATAAATATTTTGTAATGACATGCAGTTTGAGAAGAGCGTGCAATATTCAATTTGTTTATAACATAATATATACTTATGCATTTACACATTGCCAGTAAAATATATATAATTAGTAGGTTTTAAACCCGTTTTGCATTTTATACCTATATTAATAATAGAATAATATAATGTTATCTGTGAAAATATAAAAAGTTCTGCTAACATTGTAGTATTGTGAATTATTTAGCTCTTTAGCGACATCTATCGGTGGTGCAGTAAGATATTAGCAAAGACCACAACCATAAACAGAATAATTTTCCGTCTCAACTATAAGTTTCTTACTTTTTTTCATTTTCATTCATAAATATATTAATTGAGTAAAAAATACACGACTTGTGAATATTCTGAAACGCTATGTTACCGATCATTAAAATACGATACAAAACATTTTTATTTTAAAATTATAATAGCCTATTTTTTTAATATAAATTTTAGATTAAAGGTAGTATTTCAAAATCGTTAATCTGAATATAAGAAATAACTTATTTGTTGTGAATATTTTAACATCTCATGTAAAAAGCTTATGTACACAACATTATCCAATTTTTCATGTTATTGTCTTCGGGTTGTGTTTTGATTACCTAGAATATCAAAATTTACTAACTCAAATATATATAAAAAAAAAGTTTGTGTATTAATGACAAAGTCTTACCTTTTATGTGTGTTTTTGTTGATTAAAGCTTTATTTGTATCATAATTTAAATTAATTTACTGTCAATGATTGTAATGTACACATATACCTATGTATTAAAAAAAATTAATACGCAAGTGCCAATCATTGTTGTAAAATAAATATATAATTATTATATTTTTTAACAGATTTTTAATTATCTCAATAGAGACGAAGTTGGAATATTTACTGTAGGAGAACCGGGAAATCAAGGCACCTACAGGGCTAACGACCTGTCATCGGCTGGTTTAAGTGATCACTTTATGCGCTTGCGCAACGTTCACCAATTATGCCTCTTTAAATCCCTATCAATTCAATTTTTGAAAGTTCTATATATTGCAATACTGAAATTCTTTTCGCAATAATAAAAATATTCAATATAATTATTATTTTAAAATTAGTGATAAACAAAAAAAGTTTAATTATATGCTTAATATATCGTCGGTTGACAAGTGCAACTCATAAAGTACAGGTTTGTGGCTGAATGACTTTTATACACTACGATGTCCAAATATTAAAAACCTTTTACAAGAAAATAATCACCAAGTGCGTATAGCATTCCAAAAGAGTGGTATTTTATTTAGAGATATCATGAATTGCTGTTTTGCAAGTTTTTACGGCAGGAAAAACTTACTTTAATTTGCTTATCTCAAATTAGCTGCAGCTTCGCTTAATGAGTTTCTTGTCAACCGAAGATATTGTGATTATCCTTTCGTTATGTGCCATACACGTTGCGTTCGCAGGCGTAGTGAACATTACATACTTTCACTTGGACGGTAAACTTTTAAAGATTGAACTTCAAAGGTGTATATCCTGGGGATTCCAACAACTATATTGTCTGTTAATATAAATTTTACACACTTGACTGTTATCTCTGAAAACCACCACTACATAGGGTCCATTATAGTCAATCGTTGTTACTTGTTGTGGTGTCATTACACAGAAATAAAATCAGCTGTCATACTATGACGTAAGTTTGGCATTCGCTTGCTCTTTTGTAATTATGAGATTAAATAAATTCCTATCAAGGTTTTTAAAAGAGTGAATATGTCCTTGTAACAAGTAGTAGGTACCTCTATCCCCTAAATTAGACATTTATAAAAATGCTTGTCCTAAAGCTGAATGAAATCGGGCGAGGTGAGATTCGAACTAGCATCCTACGTTCACAATGAACGCCGGGTGCACTTAGTTACGCACTAAGCCGTTCATAATGACCGGAAACAAACGGTCGAAAAACACTCTGTGGCGTTCAAATTGAACGTCGAGTATACGCACCAAACGCTCGGTAAAATTGTCGGGTAAATAACATTCTGCACAGAGTTATAGTATTTGATATTTGAGATTGCTTCTCGGGCAACTAACAGGTGCTATGTCAAATATTAATTTAACACGCACCCAATAACATAAGTTGCCACGTTCTGGACGCTTATGATATTAATCATCTATAAGATCCAGACTGAAAACACAATAAAAACTGTGTCTCCACCGTTTCATAGTCTCTGTTGACTTCTATTTTATCTGTGAAATGGTGACTTCTGTTTGTTTCTGTGGTATCTTTTATGTCAGTTGACATTATTTATGACAGTATGCATTCTCAAAGAGGTTAATTTATAAATATATCATACAACAATTTCCAATACAAGGTCAGAGATAATTATTTACACCACTGCTCAATAGTTGTCTTTCGATGAAAATATTACCTACCTAAAAAGAGACATGAACTTATGATAAATTACATTTGAAATTTAAAACCCTCGATGCAGCGTTTAGATTGAAACGCCGCTCGAAAGCGTTCAGTGAGATTAGTGTGAAAAACGCCATAATCTTCAGGTACATTCGACGCCCGACGTCGAGCGTTGAATCTGAACACAGCCCTGGATTACCAATTCAGCACGCTACCCGCTCTACCATCTATTTTTTTTAAATAAAAATTATAGAAGATATGACATGTCCTTACAGTTTGCTAAACGCACCACACTCTTTAGCTGTCTTTAGCTTCGAAATTATTTAAAACATATTTTTTCCATCATCAAAAGGTAACTATGTACATACTCTGTAATAATTTATTTAAGACTATTATTTTTTTTAAAGAATGATTAGTAGAAGGTATTATATCGACCTTCTGTGAGACCAAACAATAAAAACAAAAATTGACACATACATTTCTTCTAAAAATGATCTTATCGATGTGCACCATTTCAGATTAGCTCAGGCCCTAATTATATCATTGATAATAAATGATTCCTTATATTAGAATTTCAATGTCTTTCCAGAGTGCATACTAATTATTTTTCAAATAATTTAAACTAGAAAATACAAAAATGTAGATTAATAGCATAATATGTAAGAAATATTACTCCACCATTCCATAGTTGTAGAGCAAAAAATACTAACTATGGTGTTTTAAAAAAAATTCGTTGGTAAAAGCAGCTTGCATCCTCAGAATGTATATATTTATCTCCTGTAAGTATGCTAGGCCTCAAACAAGGCGGTCTGATGATATAAGACGAGTGGCTGAAGGTGGATGGATGCAGTCTGCTCAAGATAGGGAGCTGTGGAGGCCTCAGGGGGAGGCTTATATCCATTACTGGACGAAGGAGGCCGGGAGAAGAAGAGGAAGAATTATGCTAGCTGTGTCTACCATTAAAAATACAGAAAAAATGTTTACTATGCTTTAGATAAATAAATAAACACTTCCTTGCACCCTGCTCAAGTGGTGAGTTTTTTGCCATTTGACATTTTTTTGTTTCCTACTAACCAATGTTTCCAATCCAGAGAAGCAAGAATTGCGAGAAAAATCAATTAAATATATTTCCCCTCTGCTTGGGATTGACGCCCGCGAGCCCGCAGAATCCAAACAGCTTACCAGCAGTGCCACGGCGGCGTTGGAACATTATCAGTCCAGAAAAGTTCCTACCTAAATCTACCACACTGAGTATTTACATTCCTACCTTTATCAGTTCAGCCCCCTAGATAACGTGTCATTTAGCTCAAGAAAAGAAACAAGAAAAGATAACTCAATGTATGGAAATGACCGTTGTCACGTGACTGGCAACTTGATGACACGTTGTCTAGGGGGGGCTGGAAAAGTATCTATCTTATTTTATCGATCCAAAAGAAACTACCTACTTAATTCATTTGTTAAGGTATCTTTCCAATATGTTCGAAAATTTTAATTAGGTACATATCCGGTTTCCAAGAGCAAAAAATCAAAACTATCATTGCCAATCTCTTCGATATAAAATATATATTATGTTTAAATATATTTCATGAAGCTATTCACTTCATAAAGTTTTATGGAAATAAAAAAATACGCATTGATTTGGGAACAGATATTATGTAATTCCATACACATTTGAGTGATGCTGGTGAACTGAATTTCAATTTAATACATGATTTAACAGACATACAGACATAAATCAAAATATATTAAATAAATATATTATAATACAATTAATATTTCTTATCAATTTCTATGATGATTTTTGTTTTAACAATTCAAAATTCAATTTTACGAGATCTATGATACTACTAAAAAATGTGTAAATATACTCTCTATTACACATAATAATCGAAAACCAAAAAATATTTTTAAAATTTTAGTGAACAAGAATATCAATATTTGATTTAAATTTAATCTTCTAAAAATATCTAAATGTTTAATTTTGGAAATATTTGAAATTGATAAATATTAATATTAATATAAGATTCATAAATATCATAATGTTAGATCGAAAATGAATCATGTTATAAATTTTCCTATTTAATAATTATTTTAATAAAAAAGCTTGAATAAAATCGATAATTTTTTTGTTCAAAATTTTTGCAAATGAAAAAATATGACATCTGATTTTTAAAAACGTCTTTCTTAATATTTAAAATCTTATCCCTTATTTCGAGCCATTTTCAAAATATCAAGTTCACATTATCCATAAATAAAATAAATACATCATTGAAAATACATAGAATCAAATATTATATAAATTAATTTTATTATTAAGGTAAATTGAAACCTTCAGAGTTAATTTTCACTACTAACACAAAAAATATAAAACTACTTTTTTTATATTTATCCATTAAAATATAAATAATTATGAAGTAATAGAAAACAAAAATAGTTTGGTGAATTGAAAAGAAGACAGTTTTTTCAATTATTTACGTTTATTGCTATAATAATAAATTTATTGATAAAAAAATAACTTACAACTTGACGCTCAAAATAAGCAAAAATGGTTTAAGTAAGTTATTTAAATTTTACAAATTTATAAAACATCAAGCAAAATGATATTTTTAGTTAATGAATATTTTTTTCTAATTTGGTGTCTATTCAGCATGAAACTTAAACTACATATTCAACAGAATACATTTATTTATAATAATAATATAGCAATGATACTTATATAGAAAAATATACATTATTACATTTAATTGTAATTTTATCCTTTATTGCACACCTAAAACAAGTTATGGTTATATTGAAAATCTTGATAAAAATTACATAACTTAACACAAATAACTATAGTTACAGCACAAAATAAATATCATTCTTAATTTTTTTATTCGGCTGCCTTTATATTTTGTTGACAATCAAAAATGCCGGGAAAATACTGATATTGTAATGTTTTCAAATCTTATTTTATTATTTATTTTTTATTTACTTTTTATCATACCATATTTATAATGACAACAATAAGTAGATAACTGCTGCGGCTAGCAGTTAATGAATAATTAAAAATCTCTATTCAATATGACTATAGTAAAAATGTTTTAAAGTTCAAATCATAAATATTTCCAAACACTGTCCTCTATTTAAGTGAGAATAAGCAATTTAAGACAAATTAGTTCAAATTTTATTTATGCTCGTTAAAATATAATTTCATTTTAGGTACTACGTGAAACGATTCCATAGTTTGTTTTAAATCAACTGATCTACATAAAGCTGCGTTCACAGTGATGTTTAACAAGTGATAATCATTACAAATCCATTGAAAACGCAACCTTAACTCTAGAAAATAAGTAACTGAAGGAATTCTTTTCATTTTTTTTATTTCTCAAGTTTATAAAATATAACATGAAATCTAATACTAGGTGTAAATAAAAATCTTTAAGAAATATTCGCTGCTTCATTGATTTGTACTTATTATGTAGGTACTCGATGCTATTTGTACAACGGAATTACAGGTTCGAAAAACACGAAACATTTACCTACAGCCACAGCGAATATTTGTTCCTGGTCTATGTTTTTTTTTTGAAAACCAAAAAAGCAAATGTATTAAGAAGGAAGAAAATATGAGTCGAACTGAATGAACCTATCAAAAACAAAGTACCTACATGCCATCGATATCGTCGACACGATTATCTACAGTAATATCAATTATGTGACTTGTTTATCATGTTTTGTTGCAAAATTATTCATTTTGGATTAATAAGAGTTATACAAAAGACACCACAGACTTGTGCGACAAATCACTCTATAGGGATTAATTTGTCGCACTGGTCCATGTAATCCTTTTTATGACAAGTGAATGGTAAACATGTAGCTTATTGACGGATGAACAGAAATTCCCGGCGCCATGTTGATATGTTTAATATATTGACGACAATGACACAAACTATTGAATAATATTGAAACTATGCGAGTGGGTCAAGTGTATGTGGTGTGAATTGCAGGGTCTCTGTTTATGTGACGCATCTCCGATGGTTGGAGTTGAGATGAATGATGGATTTGCGACAGCTTATGCTGATGGAGCCTCGCGCCTCCTGCGTCCGGGACCGGAAGCGTAGTTGGCCGAAGCGAGACCCATCAGATGCTTGGCAGCCATAGAGCCAGAGTAGCCGCGACCAACACCCAAATCCATACCACGTTTGTTACTGAAATAAATAAAGAAATTTTACTAAACTACCCATTTAAAAATCCATAAAAATTATCAACAACAATAAAGGGAACAAAGCAACCAAAATTTTTTTTTATTAAAATTTATTAGATAAGTGGGTCTAGAGTCTAATATGAGCGAATTTTGAAATGATTTATTGTCAAATAAAAATGTGACGCCAGCTTAACGTAGGATTAATTAGAGGATTTCACATTTTTTTGTGATAAGTCATATCACAATTCTAGAGTAACACTTACAATTATGAACTGGAAGCACGTTGGAAAAAAATAATTGAAAATAAAATCGATTTTTCGAATCGGTGAAATGAATTGTTTTATAATATTCTTATATGAATGTTAAAATTTTCATGCATCAATTCTTACAAAGTTAGAAATCGATAGAAAAAATATAACATTAATAGTATTTGTAAGTCTAATAAAAGTTTCTGAATTAACTCGGTGCCTATACTTTTAAATATATCCTCTCGATTTTCAAAATTAGGGGCCAAAGAAAAATTATACTTACGTAAGTGTTCAACTCTATATTATTATTTATAGGTGCCCCTTGAGTCTTGACTTGTTTGAACTCATAAAATATCGGAACAATTTAATAATAAGATTTTATTACAATAGATACCCAAAAACAAAATGAGTTGGAAAGCTAAAAACATTTTCCGATAATTCCTCGCTAGTTTTGAAAGCGGATAGACCTAGATGCGTAAATACAAAACCCATTACGATTATGAACAAGGCAAACCATTGTGACAAAATTTGAATCGGAGGTTATTGAAAATATATTTTATTTAATAATATGATAAATATATCCAAATAAAATGAAAAGGCGTTTTAGAGCTCATTTTTATTGACATAAACAATTCAATATTATTACGAAAAATAACCAAGATTTTGAAATTTAATTCTAGATTACGGATTAGTCTATTTTTACATACTGTTTACGCTTGAACCTACGCTTAAATGTATAAAATGTTTGATATTAAATAATAAACCTCATTTCAATAGGGTATAAATATTTTCATAACATAATAATATCTTTTATACCCTCTAACTAATCAGTTATATTATGTACCTATATCATGGTTTTCGGGATTCACTATCAGATACTATGTAAAACATTATTTCAACCCAAACCCAATAACAAGTTTTAACAAAGTGGACACATTTTGTTAAAAGTTGTGAAAAGATTTAAATACTAAGTATAGTTTGTCGATTGTCAATCCTTGATAAAGCTTCATATTCCTTATTACTTAAATATTATAAATACATCTTTCTATTTCGAGTCACATTGCACGAAACGCATCAATAATCACAGGAATCAGATGTATAAATAAACTAAACCAGAAACCTGTCAATACAACAATGACATTTTTTCAATGTTAAAGGCGATTTTTTGAATTTTTTCAATGTTATATTGTAGAATTCCATCTATTGTTATCAAATAATTACACATACCTATGAATTTTTTTCTTTTCACGTGAAGATTGTGAATATCTAATCAACAGTTTATGAATGCCAAGTTAGTTACTTCTCCCTCGTCGTACATTAGTTCATTTTTCCTTTTTGTGAAGGTGGACTATATCTTCGGAGGTCTTCCGATCAGTGTTTTGTTATTGGGTTCTTCCGTCTTTACAATCTTGACAATTTTTTTGTCGCCCATGCGTTAGACGTGGTTTCTCCGGAAGCGTCCTCTGCTACGTCCCCATGTCCTCGACACCGCATCTAGACATAATCGTCTCATTTCTGATGCGGTCCCTGAGGATTCTTCCAGCAATGGAGCGTAGGGTCTTCATTTCAGCCACTCGAAGACATATTTTTGTTCTGTTGGAGTCTGCTCATACTTCTATACCATATGTCATGATGTGACGGAAACACGCCTCGTATATTCTGACTTTGCTGGTGGAAAGCAGGTGTTTTTTTTCTTTATACAGTATTTCGTAAGCAACCAACTACATAGTTATTGCTATATAGACCTGTGTCCGTGCTTCATTATACAAGTCATTGCTGCTGGAGATCCAAACCTAGATGTTTTTTTAAAATATTTATTTTTTAATAAAAAGTTATACATTCTTATTTTCCCGCCAAACTGCAAAGCAGTTTTTTGGCATAGCAGATTCTCTCTTTCACATAATATTATAAATTTATAATTATTAATATTATAAATTTATTTAGATATGTGAATCGTATGACTTGTTCAATAGGGTTGTTTTCAATGACTAGTTTGTTTACATATATCATCGCGTTTTACCTATTTCTTACTGCAAAATTAAATTTATAGAGCATTCTTTTTAGATCATCTTCATTTTCTGCAAATATAATAGCTTCATCAGCGTAACAAAACATGTTTACTTACTTATTTTCCATTCTTAATGAAGTCACTTAACCCAAGGAAGTCACTTCTTGTACTCGAATATATTTTTATTATTGCATATGCGCAAACATTGGATTTTTTTTTCCCTGTCGGGAGTCAAAGATATTTTTTAACAGATTTTTAATTATCTCAATAGAGACGAAGACGAGTTTCAAAATTGAATTGATAGGGATCTCATTAAAAAGGCATAATTGGTGAACGTTGCGCAAGCGCATAAAGTGATCACGTAAACCAGCCGATGACAGGTCGTAAGCCCTGTAGGTGCCTTGATTTCCCGGTTCTCCTACAATAAATATTCCAACTTCGTCTCTATTGAGATAATTAAAAATCTGTTAAAAAAACTTCTTGTACTATTTGTACATTATGAGATGAAATAGGAAAAGACCGAGACTGTCTCCTCGTCTGATACCAGATTTTCTGAGATCTTAATCAAATAATTTTCTCTATCTCTTTTTATACTAAAAAATATTTGATTAGTTAGCCGAAACGATCATCTTGTAAAAAAGAAAAAATATTATGTGGAACTTTTGTCAATATTTTTTTAAATCTCCGTAAAATTATAAATAATTTAACTCAAAGGTATGTATGATACGAGATGGTTTGAATGAAAGCGTCTCGCTCCGCCTACTAAATATATATATTTATATGCTATACATACATAGGTCAGAGAGGATTATCACATTCCCTCTCTCTCTCCTGCTTCTGAAGCTGTTTCCCTTTCGTTTCTTTGTGTCTATGTATCCTTCTTTCTCTGTCTATTTCGGGGTATGAAATTTCAAGGGTAGGGTATAGCTCCTGTTTACTTATACTACTGTGGTTGAGGTATGCCTAAATCATCTATGACGTCAATTTTGTCAAGATAATCCTTGTGTTCGATTTTGCGTCATCCATTTGTTTTCACATTACTCCATCACGATTTGGAATATTTTTTAATATTGATAAAATAACGTACCTATAACAATAAAAATGCACTTAGAAATTTTCAGTCTTCGAAGAAAAAATATGTAAAGCTTAAACCAACTTCTGATGTTCTGGGTATTAATCATAACCCTAAAATATATAAAACTGAAAAATAGAATTATTTACCATACTTTCTGCATTTATTGAATAATGGCACGTTTTGTTTATTTTCCTAAATCTTGATTGAAAACAAATCTAATTTTTATTTGATATCCGTGAGAGAAAGTTTTGAAAAGTTAATAAGTAGGTACATAAAATGGATGAAGCGCCATCTTATTTTTTAAAACATCAATTTAAAAATGAGTGACGTCATAATAATAAAAAAGGGTATGATGTCCTTGTTGTGTGAGTGATTGAATAATAACAATATTGATCCTATGTAGGCATAGAGTTTAAATCATAGTAAGTACCTAGTTTGCCTATTAGATTTTTGAATAAGAATTTTCTAACACAAGATTAAAAATATTTTTTTTATCAATCATTATGTATTTTTAACTAACATATATTATTTGAATAAGATTTAATCTATTGTATAATGGCAATAGTTGAAATCTACTTAATAAAAGTAAATTCCGATTATTTCATTAACGTCCATTAAAATATGTACTTCTTTTATTAATGAATAAAATAACTGTCTGACTTACATTATTTATCTAAATAAATAGGTTGATCGTTTCGGTGAAGGCCTGTTCATTTGGTGGTGGTTTAAGTATTCTGCAGGAGAAACGGTCGTCTTGTTTTACAACAGTAAAAAAATGTAAATGTTAAACAATGTGTTTGTTTTATATCGCCAAAATTAAAAATACTTTCAGTAACTACATAAGTATATCTATATGTAATATTAAAAACGATTGCATATGTAGTGACCGATAATAATGTTACACCGTGAATCAATTTTACTACAGTAAAAGTAACATCGAAAAATAGTTTTACATTATGTATGTTTAAAATATGACTTATGAGCAGGCAACACATGCTCTTTAATATGTAAATATAATATATTCTAAATTCCTGCTATGAATGACCAACTACGAACCGTTTTTAGACTCCCTTTGCGCAGGTACCGCCCACCGCCATAAACGGTCACTAATCACAGGTATAAGTTGAGTCAGTCGACATACCCAGTGTAGTTATTAACAGTGTATTAGCAACATGGAAAATATTACCCCAAGTTCGTCACATTGATTTTTGCTTTCAGATACTATTTTTATAGCCTTAAAAATAAATCAAGTTCTTTTCTTAATTTTGTTGTCATTATTTTCTTTCACATAATCATTTTATGACATTCAAAATAAATTAAATTATTTTCCTTATTTATGTCATGATTTGTTTTTAAATATCTAAAATTTATGTAAATTAGAATAAAATCAAGTTATTGTTTAAAAATAAAAACACATCACAAAATTGACTCGAGTTTTTTTTACCCCATTTATTTACGCCGTTGCTTGAAGGTTGAATAGAAATGGTTGTAAAGCGGGGATAAGTACTCATAATGGGCGGAGACATGCGCAAATGCCTGGTCATTCTTAGCAGAAATAGAGTAGTACGTTCGCCTATGTAACATATGTATGTACGTTTCTTAAACACCTTCCCCTCCTTCTAGCAAAACGCTTACTGAAATTACCGAAATATATCATTAAGAAATAATACATTTTATATTATTACCACCACCCCAGAATCAATTTATATTTTATTGCCTAAATATAGAATTGGTATATCGACGTACTTTTATATTATTATGATTTATGACTGTATAAATGAAAATAAATCCTCAAAGGTAATTTCATTGAATGTGAAACCATACATCATTATTATATTTTATTATTTTTGTAACAGATAAGTCTTTTCCAGAATGATATAAATTAAAGACAAAGCGATCTATTACGTATAAACGTTTACAATATAAGCGCTGGGTTTAAGGTTAAAATAGTTGTTATTTTTTATTATTCATGCCAAGCAGGCAGAATAAGATGATACATATACACCTAATAATTTTTTTCATGTACCTACAATTGTATTTTATATTTACTTTTTTATATTTTTTTTTATGACTTAAAATGTGTACTTTTGTACTTTATTATTTGTATTTTTTATATTTTTTTTGTGCCTTAGATATTAAGAATTCACGTAGCTGAAATTTATGCTTACTTATTGCCTAGTATTACCTCAGAACAGGCTTTGCCTAGTGAGGTAATAAATTCCATTTATATATTTCATGAACAATGTTTTATATTTTACTTTATATTGTATTATGGAAATTAATAAATATAAAAAAAAAAAAAAATATGCTGGATGAGTGTACGATGTCACTGCAATCGGTCTAGTCCGTTCAAGAGTTGACACTCTCAACAACAGCTTTATCCTGGGGCAGCCTGTTCCAAGCATCCACCACTCTGTTACTCAGGAATTGTTTCAGGAATGTGGATTCTAACTAAACATACGTCTATTCAACTTCAGGCTATGGCAAGTGCTCATTTGATTGTGAGTGTAAATATGGGGCAGTCGTAATGATTGTCCATCACTTTGAATGTCTCTTGACACATAAAAATCTGGTGGTGTTCTCCATAGAAACGAGTGGGTTGTGGCCAACGCTAAACTCCTTACTCACAAGTCACTCCATAAAGTATTCAAATTTTGTATGGAAAACTTTCAGTGTTTTCATGAAATGAGCTTGATCAATTATTTTTTTTATTTTAATATTTTATTTTGATAACTTGATAATTCTTCAATGCCATTTTATGAAAGTCGTGTGTCTTATGTAGTCGTGTGTATCAATTTGAAGATATAAATTTCAAATTTTATGTTTCCCGAGCTTGAGGTCACTTCAAAATATTTGACGGTTAAAAAAATTGAGAAGCACTATTTAGATATCCTTCAAAATCTAATGGGGTCTAAACGAGTACACATACATACATACATACCATCACGCCATATCCCTTACGGGGTAAGCAGAGAGAACCGGGCGCCATACTCCTCTATTTTTGCATACATTCCTAGCTTCCTTTACATCCATGCATCGTCTCATACATGCTCGTCGATTATTCAAGCTTCTTATATTTCCTTCTTTCAAAATATCATTCACATGGTCATACCATCCCTTTCTGAGGCGGCCCCTACTATTCACTCCATCTCTTACACCCATGCATATTTTTTTGGTCAGTCGCTCATCATTCATTCTTTCAATATGTCCAAACCACCTCAAGGAATTCACTTTCATTTTATTTATAATACTCTTCTTCATCTTGCATTCCCTCCTTATGTTCTCATTTTTTATTCTATCATATATCGTTCTATTACATACTCTTCTTAGTGATCTCATTTCCACAGCAGTAAGCAGCAAACGAGTACATATTAGATATTATACATATTTGCAAAATTTTAAAAGAATCGAATGAGTACTTTAGTCTATAATGATAAAAGTAAAATAAACACGCCGTATGAAATATGATAATAAATGTGAATAAATATATGTATGTTATAAAATAAATAATAAAGTACGTAAACTCATGCATTATTTAACAAAAAAAAATTCCCGTACCGGGAATCGAACCCGAGCCTCCTGGGTGAAAGCCAGGTATCCTAGCCACTAGACCATACGGGAGTGTACGGAACTGGTCATAATAATAATATATAAAAAATAACTTACTTTTGATTTTGTTTAAGAAGTGTTTGTCCTATTCTTGCAAGAATATCCATCACCATTTCGGGATATGGATCAGAATTTGAATCACTGTAATATTGTGGTATGCTGAAAAAAACAAAAAAAAATTTATTCCAACCATTGATCAAGTACTTTATTAATATATTACGCGTCATATTTCATGTTTTTAATTTAATGATTATTCATCATTTTTGAATAATAATATAATAAGGAAATTGGTTGTCGTATGGTACCCATAAATATTTTTATATGCAATAGGAACAACATCAATTTCATTTATGCTATAGACATCTATGAACGTAAAATAGAACTAAATTGAATTAATATAAAGCTCAGAACGCATTGTATAACACTTGGTATCTTTATCATTTAGTTTAGCTTCTGCTCGCTAGATGACACTAGTACCATTTTTTATTTTTATTTAAATATTAGACAGATTACAGACCAATAATCTAATCTTTTTACATTTTTATTTTAATATTTTGTTAGAATATTTTTTTAATGGAATAATGGGTTCAGTTTTAAAAAAGACGGATTAAAATTAGAATGTACATTAGTCATTAAAAACAAAAATGTGTTCATCATAAGTGTCACTTAGGTACTATAACCATTTTTTAATACATTTGTGAAGTTCTTTTGTCAAATTAATTTCCTTTATATTATTCAATCTTCAGACTAGAAAAAACATATAAATAAAATGAATAAATTTGACGTTTTCAAAATTGTTTTTATTTTGGTAGCAAAATAAATTTTAAATCCTATAGTAGGTAAATAAAAATCCGTTGAAATCGCATTATGCATCAAAACAGTAAAAATGTTCTTCTTCTTCTTCTATAAGAGAGGAGTTTCATAGATTCCACACTAAACCTCATTTGGAAACGTTCACCTTTTCCTTCTTCAACTTATGACTGTAGGTAATGTAAGAGAAGACAATGGAAGGTACCTACCTGTTTTCTTGTGCTTCGGTGACAATGAGGCAGGAAGCTGCCAAGACTACAGCTGCAGGAAGGATCATGCTTTGCCAAACTTGCATCTTGTGGGATGTTTATTTATTTAACTGAAACAAAAAACACAATTTTAAATTTAAAAAGACGTAGGTACCTAAGTCTAGCAGAACAGGAGAGCATGTAAGAGACGATAAATGGACGTGAATGAAGCGATACATATATGCCAAGAAATATTTTCAAGTCTGGAATTCGGTTCTATCTGATTACCCCAAATAGGGAAATGGCGTGAATCCCATACCTACTGTGACATGAAATTTACTAAAATTACCATAGTAAATACCTACAGCATTTCAAATCAGTAAATAGTATGTTAATTTGTTATATTGGTACAAATCAAACAAGATATCATATATAGGTACTTGTAAAATTTGTTCATTTTTACAGACCGATCGTTCAGCCAGGTACCTAAGGGCCTTTTCACCGATAAAGGTAAAACATAAAATAATTCCTTACATGTTACATCATAATGAAATATATATATTTTTTTATTTATTTATTTATAATAAACATGCAGATTTTTATACAAAAAGTGAGGTTTGACAACAATAATAAAAGTAAAATAAAGCATTCAAAACAGAGACAATGGAATGATACACATATTATATAGCAGACATCCATACCATCGACACTCTGTTTTTATCTCTCCAATATGCTATGGATAATCCCTGTGTTAAATTGAGAACAGTCTTAGAATTTAGTTATTATTTTCACTCATTTCAGCATAATAGATCTCTCAGTTCCTTTTATAAACACAGGCTCTCTCCATATAGACGTTAAAAATAAAAAAAATAAATACTATCATCAGTTACAAAAAAATATGAAGTTGGAAATTATGATAATAATAAAAGTAATGTTACAAAATCAGTATCAGTTATCAATAATATTTATGAATATTAAAAAACATTTTTTCTGGATAAGTATGTGCTATCATTAATTTATTTAAATTTCTGTTACATTAATATAATATTTTAATCAAACAGGTGCAAATCGTACATCACATTATTTTACCAATAAATTTTTAATTGTGTCAAAAAATTTAAGATAATTAGTCAGGTCCTAATCACGTCCATGAATTAAATCAATAAACAACGCTTAAAATAAACTTCTATTATTATTTCCTGGTGGTTGACTGGTAGAGATTGCCTGCGGGCAATAAGACCGCCACGTTGTATAAATCAATAAATTTCTTTTATTATTATTATTTCCTTTAATTTACACTTCGAAAGGTAGCAAAAAATTTATTCAAATAATAATTAATTTCATGGCAGAAAACACAGGTTAGTTTTGTTTACAGAGTAAAGTTCGTCGGACAAAAATAAAATGGTCGTGGCGCAAACAAAATAAGTTTTTTAATAACAAAATAAAAAAAAATATCCAGGAAAAAGTTCCGTTGTTATTTAAATTTCCCTACCTGAAATGTGAGTATTTAACCGAAGAATTGTTCTGTTGGCGGTCTCGCGAAAAAGTTGTTTGATAATATGAGTCGAAAAACCTTAAACCTTGTATAACTTTCCTTGTGATGACGTCCAACTTTTAGCGTATTATATTTTCGTCAATTATTTTTAATACCTAGCTTTGAACTCTTTGAATAAGTACCTAGTATCAAATGGTGCTTTTTTGACGTAATTTAAAATAAACTCACCTAATTAAAACTAGATATTTGTACCTACTCATTCAAGTCTACATATTACCTAAATACTACCGTCCCATACCGTAAATATATAATGTATCGTACAACTTTGTTTTAACTCCCTTATGTAGGTGGAGAAATGATTGACTCATTAGGTACCCGCTTGTAAATTAGAAATAGTTACTTGACAATAATTATTTCAAGATTCATTAGAACACATACATATTCATATCATGGAAGTAGACGGTATGTAACTCTGCATTAGAGCTTTAGAAATTTGTATGCAAATAGTAGGTAGTTTCTATGGACGTACCTTTATATTTAGAAGTAGGTACATTTCCGTTTATCTGTTTTGTTTGTTTCTCCTTACTAAGCAATTTTGTAAAAATTTACAAATGATTATGT
The DNA here is from genome assembly GCA_963576475.1 of Molanna angustata. Classification (NCBI taxonomy): domain Eukaryota; kingdom Metazoa; phylum Arthropoda; class Insecta; order Trichoptera; family Molannidae; genus Molanna; species Molanna angustata. The sequence goes on along the minus strand of OY754974.1, from coordinate 19,180,101 downwards.
TCGCTTTTAATAATTTTTGGATTCATAATTACGTTTTTCTATTTTATGCTTATTTTAACAACGATAGCAGGGTTATCGTTGAAATTTTTGAATTATACAGTTGAATTAAAATGTATTCGCACACATTTTAGTAATATAATGTGAATTTATATTTATTTTTTAGGATCGGTTCCGTGACGTGACCGACATCTGGAACTTGGATGCTTGCAATCCGGTACTATTTGGAATACATAGGTAATAGGTAGGTATACATATTTACTATAAAATTCCATAGAAGTGAAGTGGCAACAGGCCAAAGAAGAGATGAGTGGATACATCTAGAAGAGACAATAAGAGTTAAGACTTATAAAAGTTAATGTAATAAAAAGGTTGTACCTTTACCTACTATGACAAAAAATGTTACAAAATATTAATATAAATAATTATAAAACGCAATAATTCGAACTAATGACACCGACACAGATGTAAAAAACTAACCATTCATTATTGGTGCTAAGATGGTGGACGAGTAAAATTAGTTATTTGTTTTAAAGTTTTTCATTAGATTACATTTCAGCTCGATATAAAAAATATGTATCCTATAATCCTATCAAATATAATTCTCAGATTATTTTCCATTTTTATGTTATTTGTATTGAAACATTAAAACAAAATAAAATAATTTATTTTCTTTCATCAAAATAGGACGATAACTACGTCAATTTATTTCATAGGAAATAAATGTTTTTTTTAATATATAGTAGGTACATAGATATCCAATTTTCCGATAGGATTTAAAAATAATATCCTCGGGATTGAATTGTTATTCATCTGTGGGTACATTACCTAAAACAGTCTTGTATTTTTTAATATGTGCCTATTCAAGATATAATAAACATTCCATTTACATATATCATGAAGCCACATCCGCAACGAGGAAGGCTGAGAGAACGTATAACCACAACTTTTATTTTACAAACATTCATGCATCGTCTCGTAACATTTGTAATTCAGATTATAAATTATGTTCTCTTATTTAAGATGTCCTTTATTTATATACATGGCAATTTTTTATATAAATATTTCATCTAACTATAAATTCCGTTATACTAAATTTATTTATACGCTGATGATATATTTGATAAGTTGATAGCGTTTATGTCATTAAACAGTTCATAAAAGTATATATTATTTATCAACTTTTGTGTTTTTAATCTGTTTTAGGAAAAAAGGTACCTCCACGAATTTTCGAAATTCCGCGAAAGTTATATTTCCCATCCGGACATTAATTACGGATTTTTTTTATTTATTTAATGATGTGCCTATATATTTATTTACTTACTTATAAAAAATCATAAATATACCGATCGACTAAACTGGTCTGGACTTAGTGGAACCCATCCATGATTATACACCTCGGTAGGAGGTCCAAAGCTTCAGACGTGTCAGTAAAGTCAGGTAAGCCTGCTCTGATTTGAAGAAGTTATCGAATATGATATATCCTTGTCACAAGTACATATATAGATAGTTACAAGCATATGTTGTTCTGTCATCGCGTATCAAATAATACTTGGAGAGGATATAGAGTAAATCCTGGTTTAGTTCCCCAGACACATTGTTAACTGTTAAATGTTCAATTTAGATTAGACTTGTCTTTGACACGTTAGACATATGACATAATATTATTATTTGATAAATCATAATTTGGGGTTAAATTAAATATTTCTTATTCGTAAATTACTTCAATATCTATCTTGTTTTGGTTGGATATTTTCTATTCATTTAGATCTTCGCAACCCACTCTAAAGTTCACTTTACACGAACACGATCAGGTTTTCGGCGGGATTTTCAACGCGATGAGCAAAAAAATAGAACGTGTTCTATTTTCAACGCGATTTTCATCCTTTTTGGTAAAACAGAAATATGTAAAATTATTCGCTGTCAATACCGACGAGTCAAAATGGCTGCCGTTTACGTTGACTTTTACGTGTGACATTCGCTCGCGATGTATTTTGTTTATTTGGAAAGTGTCGAAACTTTCGATATACTATATTATAATTTTTTTTTTTTTAAAAATGAATATGTCCTTGTTAAACAAGTACATATACATCTTCCTACGTTCCCTAAACTAAGCATAAATGCTTGTCCTATAGGTGAACGAGATCGGTCGAGGCAGGATTCGAACTCGCGACCACTGGATTACTAACCCATGGATAATATAAATAAATAAATAAAAGGATAATATAAAAATTATATGTACATAATTGTGTTCGTATAATTGTCCATAATCAAGAGGAGATTAAAAATTGAATAATATTTTTTTTCCATTCAAATACGCCTGCCAAATTATTCGGATGTCTATCTTCCGTTAAATCGATTACTTATCTGAGTAATGGTATATAATATGTACTACGAAAGCGTGACATTACAAAAAATAACTTTCTATTTATACCAATTGTAATAAATTAATACTACCAATATAAGTAATATACCTCTACAGGTATTAAATATCACCTGACGAATGCTAAACATAATGGAATCCAGACACAAAGGCCCAGTTCCACAATAGGAAGAGAAGATAAACTCTCTCACAGGACAACAGTTGTTCTTGCTCGTTCATAAATGAAGTTTAATCCTTTGAATTAAAATGACATAATCATAATATATTATACTCCAAATTCATGAAACGATCGATTCATCTTCTTAACCACTGTCGTTAAAATGCAATAATAACCCAGTTTTATAATTCCATTTCAATTTACTTTAGCGAACATTTAAAAAAAATTACATCAAAACATTATATTATTATAGGTATTACAAGGCACAGCTTTCAGTTCATAGAGCCCTGGAGACCTCATAGTTATTACGACCAACACTTTTCAAAACACGAGTATATCTCTTTTTGAAGGAAGTCATATTATAAAGTGTTTTAATCTCTTTTTTGCTATGTATTTTTTTATGTAAAATATGTCTTTTTGTAATAATAAATAAAATAAATAAATAAAATAAAATAAATATTATAATGTTTAAGGGGGCATATAAACCTAAACACCCCAATTTCAAATCAAATTCCTCAAATATGTTATTAAACAGTGTGTTTTTAGAAAAAAATAATGTACCTAAGTGTTTTCAACATTTCTCTAGTGAATGTTCGTCACACAATTTTAAAATTCAGCTTGAACTTCCCTAAAATAACATTGAAATATCCTTTTTTACAGCATTTTTTTAAACCTACTCCATAAATATGTGTCGAAGAGAAATAAATCTTTTATATGCTGAAAGAGTGCATAAAATCAAAGTGAATGACCGATAAAGTTTTTTCATTTCAAATAAGGTTTGTTCTTAAAATACAAAAAAATCGACGTTTTTTCATTTCAAATAAGGTTTGTTCTTAAAACATAAAGAATCGAAACGACTGCCAACTGACCTTCGTAACCCTTTGAAAGTGGAGCCAGACAAATTGGATCATGGCTACACATAGCTAGTGATATAAATCCACACATAGATTTTTTAAAAATGCAGAGGTGCGTGCCCCGCCCGGATTCGAACCGTCGACCTCACGCATGTGTGGCGACGCCATTACCGCTCGGCTATCACCACTACTCCTAAATAGAAACCGAAATAATAGTATAACGCTGTGGCATAATATGAGACATGAATAAAAAGCATGGATTAAAGAACAATTGAAAAGTATAGTTAAAAAAACAGCACACCAACAAATCAGTTGACATGGTAAAAAACTTTTCGCCCCTGATTTCATGTCTAATTGATAACTTCCTTTTTTCTGAAGTCGTCTAAAAAGATAAATTCGTGGACTGTAATTAATTTAATAACTTGACATTGAAGCGCATCAGAGAAGTGACAAAGATCTCTTGAATAAATTCATTCGGTGACTCTTTTCTTATAAGGTATGGATGCCATATCTATGAAAGAAATTTTCTTATAATAGGTATGGATGCCATATCTATGAAAGAAATTTTCTTATAATAGGTATGGATACCATATCTATGAAAGAAATTTTCTTATAATAGGTATGGATGCCATATCTATGAAAGAAATTTTCTTATAATAGGTATGGATACCATATCTATGAAAGAAATTTTCTTATAATAGGTATGGATGCCATATCTATGAAAGAAATTTTCTTATAATAGGTATGGATGCCATATCTATGAAAGAAATTTTCTTATAATAGGTATGGATGCCATATCTATGAAAGAAATTTTTTCAATGCTTTAAAATTTGTCTTCCTAAAAAATGTAGGTATGTAGATGTTCGCGTAAATAAACATAAAATATAAATAAATCTCCACCCTCAAAAGTAAGATCGCGGGGGCAAGTCCGGTCAAATGGTGGAATCAAAACCCTCATGATAACCCATATCGTGGATATAATTATCTTATATAGTTCTATAATATCTTTAAATACTATAGAACTCCATAAGATAATTATATCCACGATATGGGTTATCATAAGGGTTTTGATTCCATCGCTTGACCGGACTTGTCCACAGAGATGGATGGAATACTTCTAATAAATTTAAACAAAATGATTTATATAATTTCAAAGTTCAAAGACGGGATAAAAAAAAACGGTATTTTATAAAGATTTATTAAGTGTCTTGAAATTGTAAAAAGGAATAGAAATTAGAGACGATGAAAGAATATTAATAAACTAAATTATGTCAACATAGGATAAGACGACATTCAGTTCTCTCATCCTACCCCAGGAGGGACACAGCGATATGTGTTATATATAAAATACAGTAAGTATTCCTTATTTAAATACGTTATCCGTTGTAGGAACAAGATATGTTTAAACATTGTACATTAAATTGTAATATAAGTTTGAACAAGACAGGTAAACAAAATATATTTAAATCCAAAGGAGATTTAAGTCTATTCAAGATTATTGAAGCAAAACAAAATCTAATTATATTCCAAGTCATGTTTAAATCCATTGCTCTTTCATATTGTTAAGAAGACGATTATCTCGGATCAACTCATTAAGAATTTGAATAGCATTTTTTATAGCGTTTAAATAGTAAAATATTTTGTTCTGTACATACGCTTTGACTGAATGATTAACTTTTTGCTTGAGATACCTATATGTAAGGTTAAAAAAAATTAACCCTAACTATAGCATGTTAATCAATCTCTACATTTTTACACACTGATACCCATTTTATTATAAAAAATGACACATTTTGACTAAAATATGTAGTTTTTAATAAAATCCATCATTATGGAAATATCAAAAACAAACAAATGCATTAATAAGAAATGTATAATAATTAAAAAATATATGTAAATAAACTTACTAATATCTACTTACTGTGATATCTAAAATTATATATTTGAAAAAAAATATGCCGATGTTGTTGATATTGATGACAATACTCAATTCTCAAATGCACAATGTTATATGAATACATATCGTTTTCGTTGCATAATAATTTTAAAAACAAAATTTCAATAATTTAATTTTCCAACACGAGAAAGTATTTGCTGATTTCAAACTATTAATACCTGAATTCTATTTCTTGTTTTATATTTAGACCATACATATTTTAGCAAACAAAACATAAAATACCTTTATCGCATGCAGACTACAGGTGAAAATATAATTTAAATTGTATCTTAGTGTTATATATTATTATTTTATTTATTTATTTATTTATTTTTATTTATTTATTTAAGATTTGGTACACGGTTAACATACAATACCTATACATAAACATAATATCAATTATAATAATAAATCAACCGTACACACAAAAATCCCACAAGGCATAGCCTGTCTGTGGGTATACCAATTAAAAATATTCAAAATTATTTCGTTAGTAACATTAGTTATTTATAAAAATAAAATATAGCAAATTGCTTAGGCAGGAAACAAGTGCAAAAAATATAAAGTATACAAATTATATATGAAAAATATACATACACATATTTATATACGAAACATCAATAAGTTTACATGAATCAGCAGACTGACAGCGGTGCTACCAAATATTATACCCGCAGTCGATAGTAACAATACTTGGCAAGTACAAGGATATGCATGTCGCAGTCAATCTACACTTTCTAGTTAAAATTGAGAATTTCCAATAATGATTAAAAAAAAAATAATAATAATAATATAAAAAAATCATTGAACTTTTACACAAGAGCAGAATATTGAGAAAAAGAAAGACATAAGTGCACCAAATTGAAAACCCAACAAGTAAGAAAAAAATAAATACAAATTAAATTATTATTTGTTTCCTTTTTTGCATTTATTCTTTTGTTGTTGTTGATGCACAATTTTGTCATAGTTTGTAATCTGATTGGTTCGAAGAAATTGCCTATTATGTACAGACAGATATAAAAAGGAAAAGATAGGTCGGTAGGTATGTGGATTGGATATACTCAATGGATAAAACTGTGTGATGTTATACTACCCCCTATTCAGTAACTATTGTAACTAAAATAGGAATGTTCTAAAATTGTAGATTTTCAATTTACGGTCTTATTTTAGCGTTATAAAATATCAACTTGGACTAGGTTGGACCTATATCGGCCGGAACGTTCTTAAAAAGTGTGATATATTGATGTTGCGCCTTGTATCAGACAATAGGTATAGCGTGTTAACGATTACCTACATACGAATAAAGTATTCGGGAATCTTCGGGGTTTGATATAAGGCAAGGTGGGTGGTTTGTGGGGGTCATTATTGATCTACAATAGGCTCTCACGTAGTGGTTAAAAATCGAAACTAATTATTGTGCTTCACTCTGATATATATTTGCTGTAATTATAATAAACTCTGTTGATTGTTAAACGCGTGTTATTTATTTTATCTGTGTACAAAAACTACCAGATACTACAAAAAGTTACTGAATCAGACGTATTATGAATAATTATGAAATTTTCATCATTTTTATGATTATTCAAAATACGTCAAATTCAGTAACTTTTAAAGTACGTTCTGGCCAATATATGTACGTTCCTATTCCATTTAGTCCAAGTTGATATTTTATAACGCTGAAATAAGACCGTAAATCTGAAATCTACAATTTTAGTATGTTCCTATTTTAGTTACAATAGTTACTGAATAGGGGGTACTGTTCTCTCTGTGTACCCCATTAGACCGTCACCAACGGGATAAGACAATCTATGTAGGAGGTGGTGATTAGACAGAACTTAAAAATAAGAACCAACTCGATTGAACTACTGCGAAACCAATTAATGTAATCCAATTCTAACACCGACATCAAGAAGGTAGGTAGCTATGTAGTACAAATAGATAAACCTATGATTAACCCGGTGATTTTTTGTTTATCTTTGTCTGTTTGGTTTGTCCAATTAAGCTAAGTAGATCTGGAAAATGTACAAAGTACACAATCTCTCATTGTTTGTTGTTTATCCAATTGGATTGACCAATACCTACGCATTCACAGCACATGTTTTCCTATTAACGAATATTGTCCGCAAACGACTATATTATTGTATCCCCCTCACGTAATTGCAATAAATAATCAAAGAGTTATAGTGTTTGAGTTCAATGTTTGTAAACAAATTGTCTCGGAGGATAGTGAATTAAAAACATTTTATTATAAAACACAATGTGACAATTCGACGAACGAATTAGTTTTAGCGTAGGTATTGACTATATCGTTAAGCCTTCTTCATGCAAGGATACTAAGATCACGTCTGGAATATATTACTAGTTGCATGTAACACATGAGATCCAACTGTCGATAGCGATAGTATGTATAGTTGAAGAATAGTACCACACTATAATCCCATAAATACAAATTATTGAAAATTTTAACACATGTTGGTATGTATGTCAAGATAGGACAGTACGGAGGTCAGTCCTGTTTTCCTACCTGGAATATGAAAACAGCATGATGGTTCTGTATGTATGTTTGGAGATTAAGTACCTATCAAACTATTAAAACTTCTTACATATTGTGTATAGGCGACTGACATACAAATTGTATGAAGCAATGTCGTCACTAAATTCAATTTTTATAAAAATTGTTAAAAAAAGTTTGAGATGTGCTAATACAATGTTAATATTTTTTATAGAAAATTAAATTATCTAGTTGGGGTGTTTCGGCTTTTTTCGATATTTTTGAAAAATTTGGAAATATATGCAGTTAAACTCATAAATTTATCATAATAAAAATATTTTTCTTAATAAAAAATGTTTGAGAAACCCTGGAAGTTTTTTGAAAAAAAAGATTTGCGATTTTGTATTTGTCTATATTTGTACCAATTTTCAGCGTTCTAGCTTTTATGGTTTTTGAGATGTATGGAAAAATAAAGTAAAAATTCAAAAGTTGATAACCCCTGACTGAAACAAAAATTAAAAATTCTGAGTATAAAAGTTTTGTAGGCCTATAACTGTTTATATATTCTGAAATTTTGGGCTCTGTAAATTGAGCGGATCAAAAGTTATAATGGGGGGACGGACACACAGACACACACACACAGACACACGAAATGTTCTACTCCGAATTCTGAGTAAATCCGTGTATGGAACATATATCCTGCGAAGTCTCTAAGTTGGTGTTTTTTGACTTCAAAGTTGGAAATGCCGTGAAAAAAGTAGACCTCTGCATACAATTCTCGCGTATTCTGGCTTGAAACATTGTCGATATGTTAAGAGAACAAAGTTCTCCTGAACAAATCGACAGTTGGATTATACCTACGTACTAATATCTCGGCTACTTACGATGCGATCTTGGTATCCCCGTTTGAGAAGGCCCTATGTATTCAGAACATAATTTTTAAGTTAATATGAAAACATTTTGTACATAAAGGGCCTAGGTTGCGGCTCTAAGGGCCTAGGCAGTAAAGGCGGGGGTGGGCGGCCGACGCTGTTGTGCCCTCGTCAATTCTGTACTTAGAGAAGAGCAGGACGAACGCCTTTAGTCTCGCTCGGCAGTGACTCGTCAACTGTGGCGAATGTTGTTGTGTGGTTCGGGCACACCGCCGGCGCAGACGTCGGGTCAGACACCCTGTGTTGACAACTAGACGTCAAATCTGACAGGTGATGATTGCGTCGGATGCCCCCGGTGTTAGCCCGCGGAACCTTCGGACGCCAACACGAAGACCGATGCGTCGGGATATAAGCCTAGGTTGCGGCTCTAAGGGCCCAGGCAGTAAAGGCGGGGGTGGGCGGCCGACGCTGTTGTGCCCTCGTCATTCTATACTTAGAGAAGAGCAGGACGGACGCCTCTAGTCTCGCTCGGCAGTTACTCGTCAACTGTGGCGAATGTTGTTGTGTGGTTCGGGTACACCGCCGGCGCAGACGTCGGGTCAGACATCCTGTGTTGACAACTAGACGTCAAATCTGACAGGTGATGATTGCGTCGGATGCCCCCGGTGTTAGCCCGCGGAACCTTCGGACGCCAACACGAGGACCGAGGGGTCGGGGTACAAGCCCCTCCGACTTGAAACGGAGTGTTCTTAGCGGCCGATTTCGAGACCAATCGGAGGCCCTGACGTGTGTGGTTGGATTCTCGGGGGCAGTGGTTGAACCCGATGGATGGTGGATATTTTGTGTTTGTCCGATGTTGCGGCTGCGTCCGGTGGTGAACAGGGCCAATGAGCTCTATAGCGTCGCCGGCGTGGAAGTGGATCGCGATCTCCCTCGATGTACATAAATACGAATTATGAGAACCATACAAAACGAGTGGGTAGTGGCCAACGCTAAACTCCTCACTAACAAGTCATTCTATAAAGTATTCAAATTTTGTATGGAAAATATTTAGCATTTTCATAAAATGAGTTTGTTTAATTATTTTTTTATGAAAAATTGATAATTCTATAATGTCATTTTATGAAAGTAATGTGCCTCTTTACTAATTTTAAATAAAAAATTCAAATTTTATGTTTCCTGAGCTTGGGGTCACATTGAAATATTTGACAGTTAAAATAATTGAGAAGCACTATTCAGATATCTTTCAAAATCTATTGGGGTCTAAGCGAGTATTAGATATACAAATTTGCAAAATTTTACAAGAATCGAATGAGTACTTTAGTCTATAATTGATAAAGTAAAATAAACACGCCGTACATAGCACACACACACACAGATACATTGTGATGAAACTTTCAGAATACAATCTCAGCATGATACTAGTTGATAATACTCAGTTGGTTGGGTATCTGACTACTGATCCAAAGATCCCGGGTTCGATTCCCGGTGGAGACACAGTTTTTAATTGTGTTTTCAGTCTGGATCTGTGAGTCTCCAGAATGTGGCAACTTGTTATTGGATGCGTGTTAAATTAATATTGGACATAGTACCTGTTAGTTGCCCGAAAAATAATATATAAATAAATATAAATAAATAAATAATATAAATATAAATAAATAATTTAGATGGGTCGGTGGCAGAGCGGTTAGCGCATTGGGTTAGTAATCCAGTGGTCGCGAGTTCGAATCCTGCCTCGACCGATTTCGTTCACCTATAGCACAAGCATTTATGCTTATTTTAGGGAACGTAGGAAGATGTATATGTACTTGTTTAACAAGGACATATTCATTTTTGTTAAAAAAAAAAAAAATAAATAAATAAATAAATAATCTACAATAAAAAAATAGCATTAAAAATTGCGAAATCATAACTCCCCACTATATCCCCTTGGGTTAGTGAGGAGTAAAAAACATCGAAAAGGTACGTTAAGAGGAGGTATTTAAATGTATTTATTTTAATTTCCTCTATAATGTTATTTCGATTTCCATTTGAAACAATAAAATGTTAATTATTTGAGTAAAGACGACAATATTAACTGTATATCAAATAACAATCCATATTATGAAGCTATTTCATACCAAATAACGTAACTCAAGAGGATCATAATAAAATATCCTATAGTTTTATATTAAGATTACAAAAATATCTACGAAATCGATATTTTTGTACAAACAAATTTCAAAAAAGTATAAATTTATATCTGAACCACCTTCGATTCGCAGATGACATTGTGCTTATCACCGACGACCTAGAAGAATGGAAAGGTATGATAAAAGAACTCCATAATGCTTCATCGGAGGTAGGCCTAGAGATGAACATTTCGAAAACTAAAATCCTGAGCCCATCCAACATAAATTTGAAAATTAATAACAACACAGTTGAAGCCGTTGAAGACTACTTATACCTGGGGCACAAAATAAAACTGGGAAAAGAAAATCAATTAGCAGAGATACCCAGACCGGGCCAGACGAATTGGACTAGGTTGGGCGGCCTTCGGTAAACTCGGTCACATCCTGAAAAACAAAGACATTCCAATGAATTTGAAAAGAAAGGTCTTTGAAACATGTATCCTCCCAGTGCTAACATATGGATTGGAAACAATGACACTAACTGTCAACACAATATACAAACTAAAATGTACGCAACGAGCTATGTAACGGCAAATGTTAGGAGTGAGCCTCCGGGATAAAATAAGAAATGAAGAAATAAGACGCCAAACAAAAGTCGTTGACATAGCAGACCGTGTTGCAAAGTTGAAATAGCAGTGGGCAGGGCATGTTGCAAGACAGGGTACCGAGAGGTGGACACCCAGAATACTAAAATGGAGACCGTGGGAAAATAAAAGACCGGTAGGGCGACCACAAAAAAGATGGGTGGACGATATCATTCCGGTTGCGGGAAGAGGTTGGCTGGGGGAAGCACAGGACCGAGAGAGATGGAGTTCATTGGAGGAGGCCTACATCCAGCAGTGGAGAGATGGCTGACGAAGAAGAAGAAGATAAATTTACTGTCTTGACCGAAAAACACAATGTTTTTAATCTAAATAATTATAAATATCTTGCGCAAGTAGAGAGTTTATTACCATAAGGAAATTTCTTCCAACTTACCAGTGTTTTCATCCCAAAGAAGCAATATTTGCGTGAGAAATGATTTTAAATAAAATTCTCCTCTGTTGGGAATCGAACCCAGGACGCCCGCAAACCAAACGGTTTACCAACTGTACCAATGCGCATACGGAAATAATGATTTTATGGAGAGCTCTAAGATTCTTATTTTTTAATTCATTACGTGGATTATATGTATAGATATGTTTATTTTAAATCTACAATTATTGTGATTGTGATAAATTTTCTCACCCAAGATATTCGTCATAAGACAGATATGTAAAATATAATATAACAATATATATTTGTTATAAATTAATAGGTATAGCGTGTTTTTAATATTATTATTAAAAAACCTTACGTCGTGCTTCACAGTATTAAAAATATATTACCTAAAGAACATTGCATTCGCTATTTCCAGTCACAAATTTGTAGTTTAATATTAATGGAAAATTCATTCGCCAGCAATTTTCAAAGCAGATGCCAGAAAATGTGTATCTCGGCTTCCTAATTTAAAACGGTGCATTTAGTTCCAGCGCTCAATCCTAGATGGCATTCAAATAGTGTTTTCCAAACGATTCCATTTTCGTCGCTTAATTACAGAAAATGGAAACAGTGGATATTTTTCACAATTTATAAATCAAGAAAAATCAATTTCAGCTCCCATTTCATATGGATATACAAGTGAAACATTTTCTATGTAGAAATACAGTATTTCGGCGTTAATATTATTTTTATTCAAATACAAATGATTGGTCATATCAATACATACATCATTACATACACCAGTTTAGATTGTGAAATGTTTTTTCAGTCTTTGTTTGAACCTTTTAAAATCATTAATCTGTTTTATTTCATCTGGGAGGCAATTGAAATTCTTTATTTCCATAAAAATATAATTGTTTTGCATTAGAAAAATATAGGAGACCACAACTACCCGTACAAAGGTTTTAAGTCAATTACTTCTAAGGTAAAATTTTTTTCTGGACTTGGGGCAATATGAGTGGAAAATTATAGCTAAGTAAAAAAAAAATAATAATTATATATACCTACCTATTTGCATGTTTTTACTTGAGTTTATGCAATTGCTTATTTTTTTTTATATATCGATATTATATTATTTGAACTTTCTGTCCATTCATTAATTCGTATAAATTTTTCAATTTCTATAGTCTAATTTGTTCAGTTTTTATATCATCAATGTATATAAAACTACGTACCATTCCTTTCACTACATAACTTTTTTGAGCCTGATAAATTAAATGAACATCAATTATTCAAGAGTTAATCTCGAAGGTATAAAAGTATGAAACTTAATCAAAAAGAAATTTTGATTCTGGTGAAATCGGAAATAATTTTCCTTGGAGAATTAAAGAATTAGCTCTCAGCTGCCTACACTACAAGGAAAGGTTGAAAAAACAGATGTTCTTATCAAGTATGGACGTGATATCGGAACTTGAGAAATTCATAATTGAAGTCGATCAAGGATAATAGGAGCAAGTTGTTAATAGTATAAATAAATACCATTCAATACTTTTATGAAAGGTATAAATGTGATTATAAATATCTGATATATTTTTTTTGTTCAGTAAATGGAATACAATCGTAGATTCGACAAAACTGTAACCAGAATAATCTTAAGTAGGTTATTTTGACTAATTCTTATGTCGGATATCTACCTGTCATGTCATAAGGTATTTTTTGAGTTAGTAAAAAATGGGTCAGAGACAAAAAACTTCATCATTTACCAAAATAACATTCTAAGTGATTTTATTTTATAAAAAAATAATATTTGTTAATTCACCCCGGAGATACGCCGCAAATCAAAAACAGAGAAATAAATTTGTAACATTATGGAAAATGCCTTTGGGTTCTTAAACCGAAGGAATATTCGAGATCGGAAAAAACCGCCTTAATAAAAAAATATTTACTGATAGCCATCTGAAATTCTGAGACTTGCAAATGAATATAGGTACCTACACTACCTACTGAAGATTTTTTTTAACTAATAAATAAGCCTGGAAATGATTTATTTTTTAGCCTTTAAATTATTACAATAAATCTTCAAGTTAAATATTCATTCATTCATACCATCATGACATATCCCATAATGTTGGATAACTTGCGACAGATGTTCGGGAATCCATTACCATATGAAATAAGGCACGACATATTCTTGTCTCACTTAAAAAGGAAACATTCAGAATGGGTGGTGTACCTCACTGCTGAAGAGGGTGACTTGAATTTGCATCGTTACTACAAAACGAATCATTTTGAAAAAAATAACCTAGTTAGTTTGGATATTAATAAAGAAAAATATACCTTAACTTTTTAATTGTGTTGTGTATATATTCTTGTAGGAAAATAATAAGCATACCCCGATACTTGACATATATCTTAAATTTCTAAAAAATAAGGTATAGAGCATTAAATTTTTTTTATAAATTAAAGAAGATCAAAATATCTGGAAAAATACGATGTAACGCTGCAAACCAAAAAACTTTTATTACGCAATGGCACTGAATGGAAAATAAATGTTTTTTTTAGGTTTACTTACTAAACCTGAAGCATTAATGCAATGATACATCATATTTTTCTAGATATTTTTGTCTTTTAAAAAAAATATGTTGTACTACGCCTTATATTTTATTAAAAATATAAGATACACGTTGAAAATCGGGGTATTCCATTAATTTTCTACAATAATTTATACAGAACGTTATCGTAAAGTAAAGGTATTTTTTTCTTTATTAATACACAAACTATCTAAATATTTTTTTCCAATACGATTTGATAAGAAATAATGATGGTATATCAAATTGAAAAAAAGGTACGTTGGCAGCAGTCCTACCATTTACTATTATTATTACTATTTCAATATAGGCAATACGACCATTCAAGGACGATTTGTGCCATTTGATAAAATTAGAATTTTATTTAAAAACAAACAAAAAATATGTGAAATGCCTTTTTTGCCTGTTGTATTTTCGATTAATCGGCTCTTACGGGACACCCGAAAATGATATTAAAAAAAAAGGGGAAGCACTATTCTGAGCCGTTACCTCACAGGTAAATTAGAAAAATAAAAAACAAACATTATCATAATTCATGAGATTGAAGTTATAGATTTTAATATGTATGCATTGAACATTTTTCAATAGTTTTTAAATATGCAAAGAAATCACTAAATATTAAAAAAAAAACATTTCAAGAGTATTATTTTTCGAAGTAATCGTTGTTAAAATGTTATAAAATGATCAATAATACATGAATATTGCTTTTGGTTCATTATCATAAAAGTTTTTAAATTTCATTGGCCATAACGTATCTATATAATATGTTTTTCAGTTCGATAGTTAAAAAATGTAAATTAATGGGACGTTAATTCAACCGTCAAACCAATTCAGAAGAAAATTTAAAGCGTCGTATTTTTTTTCTAATTTATGCTATTAAGTTATGAGGGTTTTTTTTGAATAATTTAGAACGAGGGTCAGGCATGTAAAGGAACGGTTTTTATAGGCGGCTCAAAAACTAAATTATTATTTTTATCAAATCAAGTCTAAATTGGCGTTTTATTTGTTGTTTTAAATTATTTATCTATTTTTTTTTTTACAAAATATGTTTTTTATAAATTTCAAAATTATGAATCGTTAAATTGATGATAATAATATAGTCGAGAGATACTTTTTGAACTATAACAATAGACCGATTCTGTACTTACTATTAGGAACGAAATATTTTGAAATTTGTCCATTTCATACCGTGATTTATTCGTCTTATTGCATGCTATGAAATGGTCGATAGTCTGCAAATGCAAAGTGGATGATGGTGGGTGTATTTTATGTTTAAAAGTTAAAAAAAAAAACGATATTCCAAAATGAGTTTTTTGAAAAATTGTACAGATAAGATTATTATGAAAAAAATGAAGCGTTGTCTATGAAAAACAAATCAGCTTCGTCTTTCGGAGGTCAGATATACTCTCCTCAAACACGAATTATAAAGTATAATAGAAAGTACCTATAATTAATCATATTGGCATAAAACAAATTCTAACGATTGAAATTTTTTTTCATAAAATGACATCATTTGAATTGCTTAAATGTGCACGAGGCAAATTGGGGAATTTTATTACAGAATGTCGGAGAATTAAAATTCGAAACGCAAACGTAATAAGGACGACTGTCAATTACTTTCTCTCAATTTTTTTAGGATGTCAACAGTTTTCTTTAATTATTACAGCTCTTGTAACGATGAAGAGCACATAGATACATTTGTGAATCTATACACATCGAATGCTGCTACAAGACACATATTAATTGTATCATGTACACGCCTAAAGCAAACTAATAAAAATAAACGATTCGGAAAAGAAATGAAAAAAATTGGTTGACAGAAATTGAATTACTCGTAACAAACAAAAAAATGTTTTTATTACTAACGCAAATGAAGTAATAAATTATACCACTTTTTATGTTGATCCGATAAGTTTTCATTTGGTTGAAATGTTCAAGATTGGAAGTTGTTAATTTCACATACGATATAAAATTATAAGTGGTTTAAGATAAGACTACCAAATGCACTTAGATACAATTAATAAGAAAAAATCTGCAAGATAGATTAATCTTTCCACAATTATAAATTGCAGAACATTTAGTTTTACCTTGACAGAGGATCTTGAGTAACAAAATGTTGATGGGCATCAGAAAAGTGACAAAGAACTTTGGAAATAATTAACTAAATGAGAGCGAACTAATGATAATGTGCCGTATCTATAACATAATAGTTTGAATACTTTGCGATTATATTTGGAGACCACAAAATTCGCAAGACCAATGGAACCTTGAAAAGGCCCACGAATGACGATAAGGAATTTCAATCAATAGAACATATTTGGATGGAAAGACTTCTACGGGATGTGTTCTGAAGTTTGTTCATGTTTAACGAAGAGTAAGAAATATTGAAAAGTTTAGTTAGATTTTAAAATTAGCGTGTCCTGTGATCATTTGAGAAGTCAGGATTTGTTTAGGTTTAAATATATCAACTTAAGTAGGTACTTGAATCAAATTTTTCTTAACAGTAAAATCGTGTTTGTAGGTGAAAGTTTAGCGTTGGCCAAATCCCTCTTATTTTAATATGATAAGTGAAATTGTGATGTGAATGGCTGATCAATATAATGAAGGTATATTTAGTAGATACATACGTTTTAAATTACTCTAGTGGAGTTTATTACTCAGGCAGGCGAGGCAGGCGTAGGTCAGGGGAGGAATTGTAATGTACAGGGATTCACGACGCCCCGTATTTACTACGTAGTATATACCTCTATATTTAAATTAAATACAGGTCCGAAATATGATTTACTAAAACAAGTTGGCCAATTTATAGTACGAGCAACTCAAAAGTAAGTGACAAACTTCTCATTAATACAGAATTCTTTCGAAACTACGTCCAGAACCAATTGCAAACGATTTCTAAAGCATTGTTAATGTTTAATGTATTCCTTTCCGGAAAGTTATGACGGAATTACAAAATATTATTTCGAATTATAAAATATTTATGTACCTGCCTATTTATTCTCCCCCCATTACGTACGAATCCCAAGTATATTTTCAAAAGTAAAACCAAATTATTTTCACAAACATACTAGCGGTCTTATTCATAATATTTTCTTATGTTGTTATGAAATGATATAACATACACTATGTTATAGTTGTCGCCAAATAACTTAAACTTTTAGCTGAGAAGGGGGGCGATTTGCACATAAATCAGCGAAGCGAAAAAGACAATTCTGCGCTCTGCGCAACCGGAAGGTCGTTCAAGATGTTTGGCGAATATTATAATAACAATGACGTTGCTATGGTGTTGTTTGATCTGTCAACGTCGTAATTCATTCATGATTTTCCAATAACATCTCACATAGTTCAGCAACCACCCATTCTGAATGTAGTGTCTTTTTGGTGAAACGAGACTGGTGTGTGGGTATACATATATGTGTTGTTCTCCCTTTTATAAGGCAATGCACACCGGACACCTTTCGCTGGTTACCCCACATTGTGGGATATTCCGTGATGGTATGAATGAATGAATGAATGATTTTCCGTTGATTTGACATTTTTCAATGATTAATAAAAAAACACTATGGTTTCTTATAGTACGCGTAATTTATTTTAATCTCGTGAATATTATTTAGATATTTATTTGAAAAAAGACAGCAAATACTGGAGCAATAATGTAAAATTTCAAATTCATTTAGCCATTTTGATTAAAATGATCTGTCAGCAGTGGTTATGTCAAATATCTATGCTTATTCACGAAATGAAACAAATGGTACGATTGATCATCTTTATAACGTTCTGTTTTTTAATTGATTTATAAAATGGAATAGAATGTTGAAATTATAATTAAAATATTGTGAATTTTTATTATTTTTGACGAATCAAAAACATAATAACCTACTTACGCCGCTTCACAAACGTCAAAAAATACTGATATGTAACCATTGGATATATTCGGGATTAATCGTAAACGTTCGGTTCCTATAATTTTATTATAATGCAGTTAAAACTGCCTGGGACTGTGTTTACCTTACGAAGACGTAATGAAGACGTTGCGTAGCATTTTTCCTTACATTATTACTATGAATATTGATTTTATTTGTGACGCTGTTATAAACTGTTAGAAATCAATCTTAAGTAAAATAATAATAAAAAAATACAAATAAGTTATTATGAATTGGGCCGTAGGTAAATACTCTAGTTATATTGAATTTAGTTAAAAGTAAATACATAAAAGTTTTAGGAAATTAATATTCACTAGTTATTTTCGTAGAAATATTGTTATTCGACAATAATGGAGTCTGGCACATTTTAAAATCTTATTTATTTATTACAAATCACCTGTTTAATCATTTTCAAAAGATAATACTAAGAAAAACATCGATACACAAATCAAAGCGAATCGTGAACTTATATAATGCCCTTAGTCCTGCACTGCCATTTCAGGCTAAATAATGTGTGAATTTTATATATGTATGTTATATAAAATCTAACACAATGTCTGTAAGTCATTTAATCTAGTTGAAACTGACAATGTTGATATGACTCTTTTAGTATGATAATGTAAGTAAAATAACTCCCTATCAACTCTTATTATTTCAACACCTTACTAAGATAATTCTGTTTCATCTCAAGTTCGGAAATAATTATATAATAACAATATACATAATACTCTGTGCCCCTTGTAAGCTTCAAGATTAGGGGCTAAGAACCTTTCTGTTAAATATTATACAATATCATATTCGACTAGTGAAGAGCAAGACTATCAATGATAATTTTATCACTTCAGAAGTACTTATATTACGATTTCATTCTGAAAATGATATTATAATTAAAAAAATACTAATAAAGTTGTATCAAAACTCAGTTCCACGCAGGTACATACAATAGAAAGTAATTTTGTTTTAACCACTTTGAGTAACTTATAGTCTAACTAGTTTTCAGCTCTGAAAACTAGTTAGACTATAAGTTACTCAAAGTGGTTAAAACAAAATTAATTTGCACCAAAATTGTATTATTAGAAATCTTTTAAAATTCGTCACAAGTCATAGCTACGTATGAAGATAGAAAGTAATTTGTTCAACTGAAAACAAATTATTTTCTAATATCCTATACCTACTCTTGAAAATGTGTTATATATTGAATTTAGAAATAAAGGAGGGATCGAAAACATTTTGATTTGGTCGTATCAGTAATATAGAATTTTTGGTATCATCGACTTTTATTAATTTCATACATATTTTCTTCTTCTTCTTCTTCAATGGCTCTACAGCCCATATCGAGCCTTGGCCTCCAGCAACTTCCTCCTCCAACCTCCCCTGTCACCTGCTGCGACCCTCCAGTTTGGCACATTCAGAAGCTGGGATGCGTCCCTCCCAATATCATCTTCCCATCGCAGCTCGGTCTCCCGACCTTTCTTTTGCCACCTGGGTGCCTCTCTAAGACTCTTTTTGGTACCCGTGATGATGGCATTCTCTGAACATGCCCGGCCCATCTTAGCCTGCTTAGTCTTATATGTTCAGACAGTTTGGGTGCTTTGTAAATGCTGTACAACTCATCGTTGTATCTAATTCTCCATGTTTGTCCATCATTCACGGGTCCCAGGATTTTACGCAGCACTCTTCTCTCAAAGATGTCCAGCATCTCCGCAGACCTTATTGTCAGTGTCCAAGCCTCACACACATATGACACAACAGTCCTGATGATTGTTTTATATAGGGTTACTTTTGTCTTTCTATGGACACTTCTAGACCTGAACACCGGTAACAGAGAGAAGAATGCTTTGTTACCTGTCATTATTCGTCTTTTTATTTCTAGGGTATCTACATTATCTTTATTAATAGTAGAACCCAGGTATGCAAACTCCTCTACAGTTTCAAAAGTGTATTTTTCTTTGAACGTTATGTTGCTTTGTAGAGCGTTTCTAGCATTTCTAGTTTGCTTCATTATTTTGGTTTTATTTACATTAATTTGCAAACCTATTTCTGCTGCTGCTGTTTCAAGTGGGTCAAAGACTTCCTGTAGGGCTGCAAGGGATCTTCCGATAATATTGAGGTCATCTGCATAACCAATTATTTGAGAACTTTTAAAATATATAGTGGAGCTGGTGTTAACAGATGTTTTTTCTGATAGCATATTCAAGAGCCAGATTGAACAGTGTAGGTGCCAAACCATCACCCTGCTTGAGACCCTGGGATACAACAAATTCTTCGGTCATCTCGCTGCCAATTTTCACCATGCATTTTGTATTACTCATTGTGGATTTAACCAGCCTTATAAGTTTTGTTGGGATCTTAAATTCTAGTAGGATGCCATAGAGCTTTTCTCTGCTTATGCTGTCGTAGGCCTGCTTAAAATCAATAAACAGCTGGCATATATCTACGTCAAATTCCCAGCATTTTGTAAGTATTTGCCTAACTGTGAACAGTTGGTCGCTGGTGGACCTGTTTCTTCTGAACCCTGCTTGGTATTCTCCTATAATGTTTTCCGCATAGGGCTCAATCCGGTTCTTCAATATGGTGGCAAATACTTTATATGCGGTGTTTAGCAGCGAGATGCCTCTGTGGTTTTCACACCTCAATTTGTCTCCTTTTTTATGTATTGGGCATATGACACTCATCTGCCACTCCTCAGGTATTTCCTCAAGGGACCATATCTTTATGATCAGTTCGTGAAATAGCGTTTGCAGGTGATCGCTGCCATATTTGAGTAGTTCAGAGGCAATGTTATCTACTCCTGGTGATTTATTGTTCTTCAGGCTTTTTATTGCTGCCTTTGTCTCCGCTAGTGTTGGTGAGTTCACTATCTGATCATCCTCTAATGATATGGCTGTTGGTTGAGTTCCTGTGTCTGTATGTGGGTTGAGTAGACATTGAAAATATTCCATCCACCTATCTTTTATCATGTCCGAATCTGCTATAATATCTCCATTTGTGTTTTTACACAGGGTTGTGTTCGGCTTAAATCCTTTCTTGAATATGTTTACTCCTTTGTAAGCTTCACGAGGATTATTGTTTATGAAGTCTTGCTCTACTTTCAATAGGATATTATTCATATGAGCTCTTTTCTTTTTTCTTAGGAGTTTGTTAGTGTCCCTTCTGGCCTGTTCATATAACTGTCTCTTAGCTCTTGTCATACATATTTTATGGTGCTTTATTTATAGACGATTCTTGATAATACCTAATATTGATTTCACGTGTTACACTACGGATATTTCTCTAAGCACATTTCTTATAAAGAAATGATTTACCTTCAACAAAATTGCAACATTCACCTTCTTTCGAGAGGACATTACCGGTACAATAATGCCGAAATTGGTCTAGCGTATTTTGTACATCACTTTATTCATAAGGTTATTATTATTCAACTGAAAATATTATTTTGTTTCGCAAATATAGTGTAGGTAATTATGTAAAGTACAAAACGCTGTTCAAATATAAGCTAATAATATGTTATATTTTACGTGTGAGTTTTATTACATATCATAATAGAATTAGCCATAACAAATTATATCTCTTATCGAATATCTAAATTTAATCAAAACGAATGAGGCATGCATAATACGTACATAGGATGTAGGTATAACCTGACGCAAAATAACAAGCTTTGTTTGAAAAATATCAAGCGAATTCCAGATTTTTTGATATATGTGCCGAATCATACGGAAAAATAATTTCATATGCCGACGACACTGTACTCATTTTTAAAGAAAATTCGTGGAAAAATGTAACATACTTAGCCAATAAAGGTATTAATAAACTCAAAATATGGTTCGATGATAATTTACTTTCATTAAACTCAGAAAAAACAGTTTTCGTTCCCTTTTGTTTAAACGTCAATGAAATAACGAATAATATCAACATAAATATAATACAAGAAAACGTAACTCAAAATAAAATAGCTAAAAAGGACGAAGTAAAATACCTTGGAATAACCATTGATAAAAATTTAAAATGGAAACACTTCATAGAGTTAACAAAAAATAGAATGAGAAAGTTAATTTACATATTTCTACAACTGCGTAATATACTGACAATCCAAAATTTAAAAATATTATACTTTGCCTTTGTACAATCTATTCTACAATATGGAATCCTTGGATGGGGTGGAACGTATAAAACTAATTTAAAACCGATTGAAATCACTCAGAAACTGATCATAAAAATAATCTTAAAGAAACCAATAGACTTTCCCTCCAATGAAGTATTCAAACAATTTCGTGTACTAAAGCTAAATAATTTATATAAAAAATATACTCTTTTAACAACATTTAAAAAATATTATAGTGAAATACATGAAAACAACAATAGAACCAGATCGAAAAATAATATTGCTATCCCTCGCGTCAATACATCTGCAGCCCAGCACCACTTTACATACCTGGGAATAAAACATTTTAATGACCTTCCAGATGAATTGAGGAAAATGAAGGAATATATACAATTTAAAAATTCTATTATAAAACATATTAACAATTATAATTACATCCAGTGATGGATTTTTGTTTTGTTGTTTTTTTTTTTATTGTATTTTAATTTTTTTATATTTCCAAATTACGCCAAATTGTTAGTGTAATTTTTTTTTTTTTTTTGGTGTTGAGTTGTGTGTACTTTTTTTTTGATGATATGTTATGTGTATATATAATTTTTTGATGTTGTCTGTTATTATATAAGAAATATTGATTTTGTTTTTGATGAGTAATTTATTTGAATTTGTTCTTGATGTAATTAACGTATTTTTATTGTATTCCAGTTTTTGCGGTTAGTGGTTTTTGTTTCGTGACGGTGGACGGTGAACGGTGAATGCCTGCTAGTGGGGCCCTGTGAACGGCAAATGCAGTTCGCGGTTCTCAGTATGCGCTTGCGTATACTAGAGTATGCTCCATTGGTGAGGGTTCATCCGTAAACTGTTCACCAGTTCGCGTAATATTAATTTAAATATATGCGTGTTATTTTTAGTAATATTATATGTTATTGAAATAAATGAACCGATAAAATGACTGTGCTCCTCCCTCGAACACGAGATTTGATCTCAACTGAGGGATGAATAGATATTAAATAATTTAATTTTAAGATACTGTTTATAATTCTTTTTATCATTAATGTATAATTGTTAAAATAAAAAAAATAAATAAATAAAAAAATAATATTGATATTTTGAGAAATGTTTTGTAAGATCGTAACTGTATGTTATTTCATATTTACATTTCTTGTAATTCCCTGTATAAACTTTAATTCAAAATGACCGCCACAATGTGAGATGATACACTAAAAACATCATTACATCTTATGTCTATATTCTATTTTATATCATATTAAGATGAAGAAAAATTGGAACAAAAGTACACCCAGGGCATACGATTTTGACAGATAATAGTATTTTATCAAGTTGGTTAAATTCAAATATATTTTGTCTTTTTTTTTTCGTTTTGTTATGGAGGTATTTATTTTATTATAAGTTTATTATTTTTTCAATATGTATTTTTGTTATCTCCGTAATAATTAAATAAATAAATAAGTAAATAAATTTGTGAATACAAAACCCTCACGGAAATCCAGGCACACACCCTCAAGAGTGTACAATGTACATAACTACGCTTTAGAAACTTAACTTTCAGTATGAAAATCAAAATAGTGTTTATTACAATGGAAAAATATTATAATAACCGTATATATTTAAATACATAATACAACACATTAAAAATTCAATCATAAAACACAGAAAATGATACACAGTAAAAAAAACATGTTGTCCTTTACTAGAGTCCAAGCACTCGTGTATGAAGGATTCGCGTATATGAATTTAAGTTTTGAATGTTTCTTTTTTGTGAATAAATAATATTAGTGAAATTTAATATAAATAAATAAAATTGATGACGTCACAATAAATGTTTACTTTAAGCTCAAGGTTTGCTACATCACCGATTAAGGAAATATCATTTCATTAAAATATCTTGGGGCCGTAATTTAACAGACTAATTGTCTAATTTAGCCCACTTTCAGTCTCTAATTGATTTTCTGGTTTGAAATTAACAGTTTACTAGACGAATGGCGAATTTCTTACCCGTTTGTAGAATTAAATTCACACATTACCGAAGCAATATTGGCAAAACAAAATACTGGAACAACGAATTAATTTCTTGGCATTCAATGTATATTTAACAACAACGCAATGCCAAGTTTAGTGAACGTTTATCCGCTAAATAAGCTTTAATTACCTTCTATTCACTCAATATAATAAAAGCTCTTCTTAACTAGATGCTGGCATGTATATTAATTTACAAATTATAAAACTCTAATTAAAGCCTTTGGGATAATAACACACTTATATACTTTGGAGTTACCCCAGAAGATGCGCAGAACCGAGGACAGTAGAAGTGTAAGACCTAGAAAAAAGACCCTACCATCATGTGGAACAATTGCTGAGGAAAAGAAGAAGGTATAATAATACACTTTCGAATAATTTAAAAATGATTTTCGAGATAATTTAACAAACTAAAAAGTACAACTCGAAAGTGTGTATTACATGAATCTGTTCGTAGTCACATTAAATCATTGTGAAATAATATTTTTTAAAAAGTGTTTAATTTTATATTTAAATAATAATATAAATATTTTTGCAAAGCAGGTAAGATAACATCTTACATAGTTCAATAATGAGGTTCACCACCCATTCTGAATATTGCCATTTTAGGTGAGACGAGAATGGTGTGTTGTGACATGTGTCGTGCGTCCTTTTATAAGGTAGTACACACCTGTCGCTGGTTACCACACATTGTGGGATTATACCGTATAAATTAAATTAAATATGCGCTCCTAATGAACATAAAAAAATTATAAATATATTAACTTCAAGATATAAAAATAATTTTAGAATCAAATATAATTGAAAGAGTCAATATACGTCATTATATCATTGGGTATCGCAAAAAGTTATGCCCATATTATGTTATGTGACATCCAAAATATAAAAAAATCTGCTCCGTTTTGGTATGAAAAAAATCTCAATGTATAAAATATACATGCATGTAAAAGAAATATAAATTTGAACAAAATTCTGATTTTACGAACAAATTTTCCTTGAGTCTTTCTAACATTATATTTCTGAGGTTCTTCGTAAATTTATTTTTACTGTGCTAAATATTTTTAAGTTTCCTCTTTTTGTTAATTGAAGTAAACTAAGGGAAACATCAATTAATAAATCCTCACCCTTTTGGCAAAAATCAACTACCGAAGATTTTCGTCGGCCATTTGAATTCAATGGGATATTAAGATGACTTCAAGTTGAACCAACCCTATACCACAAAGTAAACTATATAGGAATCCAGTATTTATCTTTGACAAAAAACATTCAACAGTCTCTTAGCAAACTCTTATTAGTTACGAATACCTTTGTATACCTACCTGCTTTATACCAGGAAATTTACAGGGTCGAAAGTCTCTTCAAAAAGCTATTATAAGATATGCCTGATATTATCATTTCGTACCTAAGCAAAACTTCTGGAGTCGATCATATTAGAAAAGGTTAATTGCTTTTAGGTGAACCAAAAGTTATATATCAACCAATGTCTCCAAAAGGTGCCAAATTGTTTCTGGATATATGTGAAATTTTTATCTGTTTAATAGTCCCATTTATATAAGAACTCCTTTTTTTCAAATTTATTTATTTTAAATAAATTAATATTATTACAATACAATAATATGCTTCAAATACTGTGTGTGTATGTGTATTGTGTATACTTGTTTATGTGCATGTTACTGGTAAGTGTGTATTAGCGATGGTACAATGAACACCTCACTAGGAAATCCTGTGCCGAGGTGTTCATTTTTGACCAGTGGAATAAATAGTAGGTACATAGTGTATATTCATCTTTGATTAAATTATACGGTGTTTTAAAACGGAAACCAATTTGAATGTTATGTGGGTGTAAATATATAGACGTGTACCTACTGTTTAAATATCTAGTTTTCAAAATATCCATGAATGTGACCAGAATAAAAAATATATTTGATATTTTTACTATTCGATATTTTTATTCGTCTTTTAAAAATATTATATAATTTGTATTAGAACAAGGATTTGCTGAGAGAAAAAAAATCTGCTAAGTTCACAAGATTTACAACTAACAACGAGTAATATTCTGGAGTAGATCGGAATTTAGATTAGTACGGTCTGGCATTTGGATTTTTATTTTATTTTTTCACTAGTTACACGTATTATGATATTTGGAATTCCATTACGAAATTAAGCTCTCAAATACGAAAAATATGATCATTTCACAGATCATAGAACATTACATTAGAAACAATTCACGACAGCGAAAAATATCAGAGTGTAACCATAAGAACAAATACTTATTTGTGTTTTTTTAACGTTGGCAAGAAATGATACAATGAAAGAAAATAACCACATTTAGTTACACATGGCCCTGGGCAAGGATCATAATTATCCTATTCAAAAAAAAATGGTACAAATGTTTGCTGTGTAAACCCATATCATTTTTTTCCAGTTTATCGTAATCCCATACAGTTTCTTTTGATGTGGTAGAATCGTTTTTTTTTAATTTAAGATAATTTATAAGATATACCTACTTGCCATCATGCTAAAACAATTTTGTATAAGTACATATTATAGGTATTCGTTTTTTATGTAATATGTTCATACCTATCAGATGGCTTCTACATGCAGGAAATTGATTATTGGATACTCGAAGTTGATTAGTATCAAATTCAATATTCTATTTTGGTTACAACCAATGTATGTAATTTTCGACTTTACTACTCAATGACAAGAAAATTTCTATGTTGTCAATAGAAATTCAATTAATGGATTCGATTTCCAGTTGATTCACTAAGATCTAATTTAATTTATGATTTCTGGCTGAATTGTTTTAAAGTATTTTTGTTAACACTGTGGAAGTATCGAATAATTTAAATGAAATAATATTCGTACACAAGAATACCATTATGCGAATCAAAATCAAATTTTGAAATACAAAAAAGGTAATTTCAAACAAGTCAATATTCTCGCTTCTTTGGGCTAGAAACACTGGTAAGTTGGAAAAATTGCGTTCTGACATTAAATTTACCACTTTTAAAGGATGGAAATATCTGTTGATTATTCATTCATCAAAATATATCTCATATCTTACATACATACCATCGCGCCATGTCCCTTGCGGGGTAGGCAAGGAATAACGAACGCCACATTTTCCTATCCTGCAACGCATCCATCGCCTCGTCAACATCCATGCATCGTCTCATTTATGTTCGTCTGTTGCTCACGCTTCTAATATTTCCGTCCTTCAGAATACACGTTACACATGAGATCCAACTGTCGATGTCGTTACTATATAACATATATGTTTATATGTTAGTATATATGTAGATGAAGAATACGTACCAAACTATAGAACCTCAGTCCAAATTATTTAATATTTGAATATATTTTGATTTATTTTACACAACATGTTTATAAGGATAGGATAATGTGGACACACAGACAAACTATGTAAATGTTCTACTGCGAAGTCTGTTCATCCATATACATGGCAGCCTCTGAATTTGTGATTTTTGACTTCAGAATTGGAAAATCCACGGAAAAACTTCATTACTCCATTCAATTGTCTTACACTGGACTATAGTTAAACCTGTTAATTTATTACGAGAAATAAATTAACATCAGGAACAAATCGACAGTCGGATAAATTCTCTTGAACAAATCGACAGTCAGATAAATTTTCTTGAACACATCGACAGCTGGATAACATTATTCCCAACAATGAATATGTAATAATAAGATCAACAAAATATTTCAACAAAACAGTATTTTCCTGGAATCATAGGATAGACTTTAATGTTGTTTCATCAAGAATTCTGTGTAAACAACTCGGTACGAGCTATGCCTAGTGTTGTGGATATGTACCTACAATATAATATGTATATTTTTTGTAATAGGTAGTAAATACTTAATTAAATAACTCAAATAATACTAAGTGAATAAGGTAGGTTTTAAAAATAAAACGAAGCTAGTTCGTGCTATGTGTTTGACATAATAAGTACCTACCCATGATTTTCCGTTACATTTACTTACCTAATTTTGTAGGTATATCCGTCGCAAATCGTTATATGAGAAAAAAGGTTATATGTATCATAAATTAAATATCGCAAAATTTACAAATTTTGTGAATGAATTGGACCAAAAAATATATTTATGATATTTCAAAACAAACCTAAATGTATCCACGTGAAAAATGATCTAAAGACAAATGTATTCAAAAGAGAAATTCAAAGTTTGGGTTAAATGATAAAATTGATACTCGATGTACCTAAAAATAAAACAAATGGTTGGAACAAGTGATTGAAAGAAGACTGTTGAAGAAATCAGACCAATGAATCCAATTATATCAGGTTCCAGTACCTTTAAGGTGAAAAAGATCGATCAAAGACTCATGAAACTTGACAATATGTATTAGATATGATGAAATCGCCAAGAAGAAACATAGAAGATGAACGATGGTCAGAAATGTGAACGTAAATACAGGAAAAAGGGATATTTTTAGATTAAATATTTTGAAGTGGTTGACATTTTAATTTATTAGGTTGCATACTGTCACATACGGTTGCACACAGTTGCAAGGTTGAATCAATTTAACCTGCTTGATACACGCGGTATCCAATATAGCTTTGGACCCTTCCAAAATATTTTTTTTCTGTCGTTATTTTCTAAATTTTTGATCGACAAGAAAGACAAATTTATATAATTGAAAGACATACAGTTGAAATCATGGATTATTCAAATAAAAACATGCAGGATTTGTAAAATATTATTTAAAAAAAATAAAAAAAAACATATAAACCTTCGCAATTTGTGCATAATAGTATGTCAAAGAATATTTGTAAAGACAGAAGATACAAAAAAAGTATTAATTTACCCTGTCGATAAATAATTTTAAAGAAACTCCACTACATATTATATTTATATTTCGTAACGATTATATTTATATTTCGTAACATATTTCATAAATTCCCATCAATAATCATGGTAACATTTAATTCTTTACTGAAACAATATTTGCTTTCATTATTTGATTCATCGTCTCTTGTCTGTTTCTTTAACAACCAAGGTTATCCAACATATACACATAAAATTTTGTTTTCGTAAATCCAAAATCCAGGAATTTGTTTTAAAATAGTTTCAGACTTAAAAGAAAACGCTAGTAACTACCCAGGCAGATAAAAATCATGGAAAATTAGAAAAAGTTTTTTCGAAAAGCGGCTCTCGACAAAAAGAACAGGACGCAGGATTAGAGAGAATTATCCGAAGCTAATTACCTACTGACCATGGTCCATAACTGACTTACAACTTTTTTCCTACTCAATCAACTTGCTTGACACTTAGTCGCAAGAACATTAATAAAAAAAAAACATCTTTCTATATACCAACATCCAATACAATGAAACATGAAACGTGGGTATGTACTGATATTTTTTTGGATATTGGATTCTTTGAAGAATTCTGTATTAAAACTACAATACCTCTTCTGCCATTTATTCTGCCATTTTGTAGATTTATTCCTGCTTTATCTACATAAGTTAGAGAGAAGGGCGACAATTTATTTTTTGAAAATGTTGCACATGAAATATGACTCAATTTGAGGTTAGAATGATAATTCAATATCATTGTCCCACTGTTGCAATTTTTTTTCTGAGATCTTTTTAAATGGTACACTAACATGGATTGCTTTGACAATTTATGTTTCAGTTTTTTTGCTAAAAAATACTAAAATTTTGGTTAAAAAATACTAAAACAATAATATCTGTTTCAATAAATTTTAACATCAAGTTGAATTTAACTTATAATAATAGTTTAATCTATGGGCTCTTTATACAAATGTCAAGAATTATGCAAATGAAAAATTTTCTATTTTCAAAATCAATATTGCTGATCGCCATGGCACATTTGGTTTGGCTCCTATGCGGGAGTCCTGGGTTCGATCCCCAGCAGAGGATCCCCAGAGATTTATTTAATTCATTTCTCACGCTACTCTTGTTTCTTTGGGCTGGAAACACTGGTTTGATTTGTTGGAAGAAATTGCCATATGCAAAAAAATTCGCCACTTTCGCAGGGTGCAAGGATGTGTTTATTATTATTATTTTTAATATTCTGATAGGAACCAAATATTTTTTGTCAAGTTGTAGTTATGACCACCAATTAGAAATATTAGTATAATGCAAATAGAAAAAAATATGAACACATTTACTGTGCCTATCAACAATCGTTAACGATTATGGAATTTTATATTTCATTTAATTTTATGTATTTTCAATTTGCAATAAACAAAACGGCGGGAATGTTAAAAAATATTAAATTGTAATTTTCAGGATTTTTAAATGTATGGATTGAATTCATTATTCCATAACATTATCCATGTAGTTGCATTATGTACTTCGAATGTCTATAAATCATTTCGCTTTAAGATCTCAGATCAGATGCTATGTATGTACATTGAAAATCACACTGTGACACAGTACGATCTAAAAATAAAGTTTAAAATGGAACTTTAAGCTTAAGCGAAGCTTTTGTCTTCACAGCTGGAGACTGCGGCACACAGCGGACATTATAGATGTAGTCAATAGAGGACCGACAGTGAACAACACAGCTTGCTTGCTGTTATAAATATAGGCTTTGTGAGCTAAGCGCATTAAGCTCATATTATTATTTTTTTTTTTTTATTTTATTTATTTATTATGTAAACAGACAGTTACATTTACTTATTTTACTAACATACATAATATGACATGTGAACCAATTAAGTTTACAAGTATAATCGTTATTATATTTACAAAAAGAAGTAGTTTTGAGGAAGGGAGTAGGAAAGTAGGAAAAGGGGAACACACGTACACCACCTAACCACGAAGCAGTAATCTAGAAATTGAACATTTAAATACGTTTAAGGAGTTATTGAAAAGGTCTATTTCATTAAAGAACACGTTATAGTTACAACACGTTCTATATATGTAGGAGTTCTGAGCATAATTAGTACTACAATTAGGTGGCCTAAATGTATGAGTCTTTCTAGTAAGCCTATTTGGTGCATGAAAGTTTAATTTAGATAATAACTCACTAGAATCCGTTATACAGTTCACCAACTTGTATAAGTAAGACATGTCAGCTACAGTTCGCCGGGCTTCTAAGGTAGTTAATTTATGATATTGGGCTGATTGTGCGGGATCAACAAAAGAACGTCTGCTTCTATAATCTAAATGTTTTAAGAATTTATTTTGTATATTTTCCAATCTGTTTATATGCGTGACGTAATGTGGGTTCCATACAACAGACGCATATTCAATACAATTACGGACATAGCAACAGTACAGTGATTTTAGAGTACCCGTGGACTTGAACGGCCTTGATACCCTAATTATGAAATTCAATTGTTTAAAAGCCTTGTCTATAATATAGTCAATATGGCTTTTAAATGTCATCTTCGTATCCACAATAACTCCAAGGTCCCTAATTTCATGCTTTCTAATAAGAATCTTTCCGTTAATTGTATACTCATGAGAAATTGGGGTTTTGGAGCGCGTAAAGGTGATATTATTACATTTTTCAATATTAAGAAATAATTGGTTATTTGAGCAATATACAGAAAGGCGATTTAAATCTGCTTGTAATGCGATTATGTCATTCCGGTTGCATATTTTCTTGAAAATTTTCATGTCGTCCGCATAAACGAGGAAGTTAGACGAGCGGAAACAGCTAGATACATCATTTATATACAAACTAAATAGAATTGGTCCCAAGTGAGAACCTTGCGGCACGCCCGAAACACATTCACGGAATTCCGACCTACAATTATTAATTGCAACGGCTTGTAATCGATTTCTCACATATGACGACAACCATCTCAATAGGTCCCCGTGCACACCATAATACTGCAATTTATGTATTAATATGTTATGATTGATCTTGTCAAAGGCCTTCGAGAAGTCCGTATAAATGGAATCAACTTGTCCCCCCCCTCCAATTGACGTTAAAATGTATTCCGTATACTCTAGCAAGTTTGATTCGACTGATCTACCCGGAAAGAATCCATGTTGATTAGGCATAAGAAATGGCCTTATCGAAGGCATCAGCTGTTCGACCACAATCTGTTCCATCACCTTACTGAACACACATAGCTTAGAGATCGGTCGATAGTTTTTTATGTTACGCTTATCACCAGCCTTATAAATAGGTGTGACAAATGACATTTTCCAAATTGAGGGAAAAACACCCGAACTGAATGACAATTTAAAAAGTCTACACAATGGGTCTGCCAGCTCATCAGCACAGTTTCTAATGAAAAGTGAAGGAATACCATCCGCGCCTGGCCCTTTATTTAAGTCTAGACTTTTAAGTTTCTTATTCACATTCGATAATTCGAAATGTATACTATAAATATCTAATTCACTCTTACATAGAACATCAGGCAAATCGGCTGCGCCCCGTACAAATGTGGAATGAAAAAAGTCACTAAAGAGTCCAGAAATAATTCTTGTGTCACTTGAAGTTACTTTATCGTAAAACATATTCAGTGGATACGAAGATTGGGGTTTTTTAGATTTAATGTAACTATGCAGGAACTTTGGGTCACTTGAGATAGACCTTTCAGTTTGTTGGATATAATAATTATAGCATTCTATCTGCAAGGATTTCTGTCTAGTTCGCAGTAGTGCAAACTCGTCATAGTCAAGTGGTAATCCTGTCCTTTTCCATCTTTTGTGAGCTCTCAGTTTTTCTTTGACCACTTTAATAAGGGGTTTTGAAAACCATTTTGGGAATTTATTTGACCCCGTTATATGCTTAGTCGGAACAAATCTTGTAACGCAGTCGTTTAAGATGGTATAAAAATTTTCTGTGGACTGGTCCACGTTGTTAGTGACGAATTGTGCTTCCCAGTCTACACCCAGTAGATGTTTCTTAATAGATGTGTAGTCTGCCTTATGAAAGAGTTTTGCAATCCTCGGCAGGTCCTTCACAAAGAGTTCAGTATCCGCAACAAATGTTATGATAAGGGGTTTGTGATGGATATCCACATTGATCAATGGATCTGTGCATTCTATAGTATTGCATATGTTAGTAGTCAAAACCAGATCCAATATTCTACCATTCGCATTAATAATGCCATTATATTGCTTTAGAGTGCTGTAAGATAAAAGATCAACAAAGTGAGAACTAGTAGCGTCATAATAGTTACAGGGAGATAAAGAGTTACATGCATTGGAGCATATCCAGGTGATATTAGGTAAGTTGAAATCTCCGACCAATATGAACGTGTCGTCAGGATAATTTAACATTAGATCAGAAGTGTTATCGAAAAATAGTCTCAACATATTAGTATAGTTATTACCCTGTGGCAAATATACACAGCATAAATTTATACTAGACCCACTATTTGACTGAATTCCAACCCAAATATCCTCACCACCAGTACACCATTCACTATTCTGTTTAGCGGACAGGTTCGATTTCACAGCAATAAGCACACCACCGCCGAGCTTTTGACCTGTATCTTTATAATCTCGATCTCTTCTGAAAACATT
This sequence comes from Molanna angustata, assembly GCA_963576475.1. Lineage (NCBI taxonomy): Eukaryota > Metazoa > Arthropoda > Insecta > Trichoptera > Molannidae > Molanna > Molanna angustata. Next base: position 19,146,127 of record OY754974.1, on the reverse strand, counting down.
GTATCTAGTATCGAAAAGTTCATTGTCATAAATATTTTCATTAAGCCAAGATTCTGTAAGACATATTACATCGTAATTATTGCTCAGTACATTATTCAGAAAAGTATGTGTTTTTGTTCTAAGACCTCGGACGTTCTGATAATAAATCTTTAATTCCATTTCAAAAACATAAAATATAATATAAGCTTAGTGGAAAAATCACCATTACGCGATTTTGGGACGTACGTGTATGAGGAGAGAGTGGAAAGAGAAAAAAATGTAAAGGGGTAGGAGATGAAAGAAGGAAAGGAAAGAGTGTGAATGCGAAAAGTAGTAGACATAGTATTAGGAAAGAGCGATTGTGCGATCGAGGGAAGGGAGACATACAATTTAAGAAAAAATACATAGTAATTAAGTATAGAATCAAGAAATAAAGAAATATTATATGGCAGTTCATTGAGAAGCGTTTGCTGGTTTGTGTATAGTCACAGTATTTTATTCAAGTCAGAAGCCTTTTTTATAATTATAACAGGTGACTGGGAGTTCTTCCTTATATATATGCAGCATCGCTTTATCCAACAGTACTGATAATTCTTGATCTTGGTACTGCTTCTGGCTTGTTTGAACAATATTTTATTAGTGGGAGTAAGATGGTAGTTTAAAAATATTCTGGATTCGGCTCCATTGTAGTTCAGATCCTTGGTAGTCAAACCTTTGTTTTTTCGAACATTTGAGATAAAATTGTCAACTATATCTCTGTTTTTAAATTTCACCACTATCTTATGGGGAGTATTTTTGTGCTCACTCCACGAAGACACTCTATGGCAGAAGACGACATCGGAATCAGTTAAAGCAACATCCAGCTTTGATGCAATTTTGTTAATAACTTCCTTTATGGATTCATCCTTCACCACTGGTACACCGGAAATTTCCAAGTTACTTAAACGTTGATATTGCTCTCTATCGTTGCCATCCCTTGTCAGTTGTTCAATCGCAGACCTGAGTGAAACAACCTCCTCTTCAAGAGCCTCCTCTCGGTGGCTCTTTATACTAAGGTTCTCCAGTGTAGCTTCAAGAGATTTCATTCTTTCCTCATTCGCTTCAATTCTTTTCTCGATCTCATCAATCAGATTCAGCTTAGAATCCACAACCTTAGATTTTTCAATAAGCATGTCCATCATTAATTTACTTGATTCAACGTTAGCCTTAAAGGTTTGAAACTCATTAAAGATCATAGAAAAATCATCTCTCAGCGACGTTAGCATCAGCATTAAATCAGCATTTGTTGGTTGCAACTGGGCTGATTCAATAGACTGTGTGCCGGTATGGCCGACAGGTGTTGATTGTCCCTTTGTTATGATGGATATACTCTCAGAGTTTGTTGCGGCCATTTGAGGAAATTTACACCTTTGACATTTCCAAGTATGTTTCTTATGACCCATCTTTCTGAAATTTTGCTCGTTCATACCACAGCAGGCAAAATGAAAATTATGTTCACAAGCCTTGCAAGTAATTATTATTATTATTATTCACAAATGACACTCAAAGATGCAGTTTTAGACATGTTTGCTCTCCCTTTATATGTACTTGAATGAATCTATTGATTCTTCGATAAAACAGATAAAGCCTTTTTTTGTACGAGTTTACTAGAACGTATGTATGAGCCGGTCTAGGACACTTGGCTGCGGGCACTTGGGTGCGGGACACTTGGGTGCGGGACACTTGGCTGCGAGACACTTGGCTGCGGCGGACATTTGGCTGCGGGACACTTGGGTGCGACGGACACTTGGGTGCGAGCCCACTTGGTTGCGAGTCCATTTGGTCGCGACGGACACTTGGGTGTGAGCCCACTTGGTCGCGAATTCAAAAATATTTTTTTTCTGCCTAGGGCTGAAGTTTTTCGTGCTGATTTTTGTAATGCTCTTTATCATATAAGTAGTTGATATACAAGTAGGTACAACAACAGGAACAGGCAACAACAGTAGGAAAAACAACACAAGTAGGTACCTATATACAGACATTAAAAATATAAAAAAAATTATTTATTTATTAAATCTTCTTGAAATTATAATTAGTACACTGGCGGGCTTATTGCCTAGTGGCAATTTCTTCCAATTTGTACTTATGTTTGAAATTGTAAAGTAAAAACAAGGTTATTAAGCCAAATTATTTTTTACACTATAAAAATATGAGAATTTTTCATACACACTAGTTGCATGTAACACATGAGATCCAACTGTCGATAGCGATAGTATGTATACTTGTATAGTTGAAGAATAAGTAAGTACCAAACTATAAACCAATAAATCGAAATTATTGAATTTTTTTAAGATATTTTGTTTTCTACACAAAACATGTAGGTATGTTTGCCGACCGCCGTGGCACTGTTGGTAAGCCGTTCGGTTTCTGTGCGGGCGTCCTGGGTTCGATACCCAGTAGAGGAGAAATATATTTAAATTCATTTCTCACGCAAATATTGCTTCTCTGGGCTGGAAACACTGGTTAGTTGGAAGAAATTGCCATACGGCAATAAACTCGTCACTTGCGCATGGTGCAAGGAAGTGTTTATTATTATTGTGTATGTCAAGATAGGATAGTATGGAGGTTAGTCCCTTTTTTCCTACCCGGAATATGAAAACAGCATGATGGTATGTATGTATGTTTAGAGATTAAGTATCAAACAATTAAGTCTTCTAACATATTGTGTATAGGCGACAAAACAAAAAATATAAAAATATATTTACTGATATATATATTTACTGATTTACTGATATAAATATATTTACTGATATATTTACAAAAAATATATTTACTGAGAAGAACAAAACTGTATATTTTATAAAAATAATAAACATTATAGTTTCTGTTGTATCTTTTTATTTTTATATAGATTCTTTTTTGATATTCCTTTTCTTATAGATTTGTAGGCCGATATTTAATGCAGGATGTGGCACTTGTAATTGGCTGACCAGTTTTGTAGTAGCTTGCCCTTATTTGATGAAACAACGATGTATAGGAACTTTTTAGCTGTAAGTGGTTCTTTAAATAAAAATAAATAAATAAATATAAAGAGCATTACAAAAATCAGTACGAAATATTTCATTCCTAAGCAGAAAAAAATATTTTTGATTTCGCGACCAAGTGGGCTCGCAACCAAGTGGGCTCGCACCCAAGTGTCCGTCGCACCCAAGTGTCCCGCAGCCAAATGTCCCCCGCAGCCAAGTGTCTCGCAGCCAAGTGTCCCGCACCCAAGTGTCCCGCACCCAAGTGGCCGCAGTCAAGTGTCCCATTCCGTGTATGAGCATTGTCCAACTGTCGATTCGTTCATGATAATGCTCTGAATGAATCGACATTATTAAGCAAAGATGCGTGTACGAAGGAACATTTTGTATGGCGTAGTGGACATTTTGCATGCTAATAACACCAACTAGAGGCCTCGCAGCATATATGTTCCCATACATGGATTTACTCAGAATTCGAAGTAGAACATTTTATGTGAGTTTTGTGTGTGTGTGAGGGTGTGTCTGTGTGTCCCCCCCTTATAACTTTAAATATATAAAGCCCAAAATTTCAAAATATATAAACACTTTTATACTCAGAATTGTGAATTTTTGTTTCAGTCAGGGGTTATCAACTTTTGAAATTTTGGTTTATTTTTCCATATATCTCATAAAAGATAGAACGCTGAAAATTAGTATAAACATAGAAAAATACAAAATCTCAAATTGTTTTTTTTTTCAAAAAAAAATACAGGGTTTCTCAAACATTTTTTATTAAGAAAAATATTTTTTTATGATAAATTTTTGAGTTTAACTGCCTATTTTTCCAAATTTTTTAAAAATATCAATAAAGCCGAAACACCACAACTAGAAAATTGAATTTTCTATAAATAATATTACGATTGTATTAGCACATCTCAATTTTTTTAACAATTTTTATAAAAATTGAATTTAGTGACGACATTGTTTCATACTATTTGTATGGCAGTCGCCTACACACAATATCTAAGAAGACTTAATTGTTTGATACTAGTCTCCAAACATACATACATACATACCATCATGCTGTTTTCACATTCTGGGTAGGATCAAAGGACTGACCTCCAAACTATCCTATCTTGACATACATACCTATGTAGGTACATGTGTTGTATAGAAAACCAAATACCTATCTTAAAATATTAAATAATTTGTATTTATGGGTTTATATCTGTGTTTGGTACTTATTCTTCAACAATACGCACTATCGTTATCGACAGTTGGATCTCATGTGTTACATGCAACTAGTATTAGAAAATGTTTTCATCTAAAAATATTTATTTATTTGAATTTGTCTACAAGAAATCGAACAGTCAATTTTAAAGAAGGTGGCAACGTGAAGACTTAGATAATTGTAGATATTTATTCTGTAACTCTGCAAACGACGATTTCAATTACTCTTATGTGTTTAAAAATATCATGCCAACACAACATATTGGCAAATATAAAAAAAATAAAATATAAACAATATATATTCATATTGGCAAAGCTCATCGTAGACCATTGTTCGTTCACTGGTGAGTAGCATTCGCATTAACAATATCAAAAAAATAGAACGTTAAATGGTATCTATATTTATGTTTTGTGTGTAATGATAAAACAATTATGGAGATTAATCAAGAATTGAATGTTTTAAACATGAAAACTATAAATATAGGTAATTCTTATGATATTTTTTAACAGATTTTAATTATCTCAATAGAGACGAAGTTGGAATATTTACTGTAGGAGAACCGGGAAATCAAGGCACCTACAGGGCTTACGACCTGTCATCGGCTGGTTTACGTGATCACTTTAGGTGCCTTGATTTCCCGGTTCTCCTACAGTAAATATTCCAACTTCGTCTCTATTGAGATAATTAAAATCTGTTAAAAAATATCTTTGACTCCCGACAGGGAAAAAAATCCAATGTTTGCGCATATGCAATAATAAAAATATTTAATTCTTATGTTTAAGTGTAAGTCAATTTTTCATGAAAAAACACACAATAACCCAAAATGAGCCTTATTGGACGGTAAGAACTACAATAAAAATCATTGAAAGGTCGAGATTAAAGGGAAACTTTATATACCTATAATTCAAAACTCACTTATGCACTAAAAACTCGATTCGAACAATTTCAATTCCAACAAACTGAATTAATTCACTTGATGTGATCATAAAATCAAATTTGACAAAGGCAACTTATGCCTCATGAAACACGAAAAACCTTAAACTTAAACGAAAATTACGTAACACTTGATTAAACATCATATCTTAGATACATTACGTTACCCGAAAGATCGTTATAATATTTTATAAACGATAAATAAAACATATTATTATTTTCAGTTGAAAGAAAGTAGCCTTTTAGCTTCTGAGAAACAAATCGCCACTTCTCCACACGTTTCTGCCATTTGTTGAGACCAGCAAACACTTAAACAAGACGGTAATGTGAGCGCGTAAATAGCTCTTTGAAAGCAATTTAACAGAATGAAAACAATTTAATTGTTGAGAAAAAAATTTCCCCCCAAACGAGTATTGTGAAATGTCTGAAATTAGTTTTAACGAGTTGAGATTATGAATGAAATTAAAAAGGGTTTTTCGATTACATCTCGTAATACTGTTTGTAATTGTAGTTGGTGAAAAGTCAGAAACTTATAATGGCCCGATAATATTTTTGTAATTAAATATATTGCAATACACAATTCAAATATTCTGTAAAGGATTGTAATAACACAAGGTATGAGTTTAGCTATATAACTATAATGATTATTTTCAATTATTTTACATTTGTAAACGCCTAGGTTATAATAATATTTACGACAAGAATTTTTTTAAATTATTTTGTAATAAATAATCAGATCAAGTTTAAAATAAGAAAAATTTTGTCGTTCTTGTGGATTGAAACAAAATGTCGTACCTTTGTAGTAAAAATGATATTTCACTAAGTTCCACCAAAAGAATTTATAACTTTTCCTTCTTTTATATTGTTTTTTTTTCAGTTATGTCTAAACCATTTTTAAGGTATATTTTTATTATGAAATATTCCATTTCAAATTAATTTAACATGCTTATTTGGCCGAAGTGAAAAAAAAACATAATTTAGATTGCGTATCATATTTTTTTATTTTTCATAGCTACTTTAAAATAAATATTATTTATGTCACTTTTTTGGTAAAAAAAGTCATTATTTAGACAAAAAGAATAACGTCAAAAACACTTCACTAAGAATATTATTATCAACATAAAGGATTTCTTTGATGAAAGATAATTCTCGTAAAGATACTCATTTTTCTCCAACGATTAAAAACAGAATAAAGTTTTTCTTGTTCTTTGTTGAGAAAAAAAATGAATGATAATTCCATGCGCTGTACCTTAATCACATTTCAAAATTCTTTGTCGTTCAAATGATATAAAACAAGGCACTTTTGTGTTTAAAACATATTAAAGGATCATTAAAATGCTAAGATCCACAATTTGATATTGTGCAAAATTGAATATAAGTCGAAAGATTGAAATAATTGTACATATTGTAAAAACAAAAAATTTTATTTATTATTGAACAAAAAATATTTCAAATAAAATATTGATTCTTTAGATAACTCGGTTTTTTTGTATTTATTTTGTATTTATCGTCATCACACGGTTAAGTAAATACTCTTCTTCTTCTTTGTCGGTCGTGGGGTCGGCCCTCCTCGTCCTCATTCGCCAAGTCCTTCTCTCCTGTGCGTCTCCTTCGCGCAAGTCTGCCTCCCGCAACTCTCTTGTGATGGTGGAGTGCCACGTTGTCAGCGGTCTGCCTGGTCTTCTGGCCTGCACTTGGATGTCCATCGCTCTACGTATCATATTTTCCTCTGGTCGCCTTATGATGTGTCCGTACCATCTCAATCTACTCTCGAGCAGCTTATCGGTGATTGGGGCCACACCAAAGCTTCCGCGAACGTGGACGTTACGTACTCTGTCCATCATAGTCACGCCCCCCGCCCATCTCAGCATTCTCATTTCAGCTGTGTGAATGCTCTGCTGGTGACTCTTCTTCAGTGCCCAGCACTCGGCGGCATATGTCATGGCAGGTCTGATAACGGTTTTCTAAACCTGGCCTTTTATTTTTATGGGCATTCTACGATCACAGAGCACGGAAGACAATGACCTCCATTTTATCCATCCTGTGTTGATGCGATGGACCACTTCATCCTCGACATCTCCTTGGTTTGACAGGTATGAACCTAAATATTTGAAGCTGTCGGTTTTTGGCAATGGTGATTCTTGGAGTGACAGTGTTTGGTTAATCTGAGGCTGTCCTGAGTAGAAACACGGCATGTATTCGGTTTTTGTGCGGCTTACTTTAAGGCCATTTGATTCAAGTGCTTCTCGCCAATCCTCCAAGGTTTGCTGGAGGTCTTCTATTGACTCGCTTATGAGAACTACGTCGTCAGCATATAATATGTTCCAGCGTGCCCGTTTCTGTATGCCTGCTGTGAGGTGGTCCATCACCAGGTTGAACAGCAATGGGCTCAGGGCTGAGCCTTGATACCGACTCTTATGTCAAATGGTTCGCTTATACCTGCTGGTCCTTTGATTTTTGTCCTGACCTCCGTGTACATATCAATGAGCAATGTGATGTAATGCTCAGGGATGCCCTGGGATCTCAGAGCCTTCCAAATTATCTTTCTAGGGACTCTGTCAAACGCTTTTTCTAGGTCTATGAAATCCATGTGCAGTTCCTTTTTGTTATCGCGATATTTTTCCATTGTTATTCTTATTTTTTGAATAGCGTCCCGTGTGGATCTTCCAGGTACGAAGCCACACTGGTTTTCTGTAATTTCAGTCAATTCTCTCAGCCTTCCATTTAGCACTCTCTCCCATATTTTGAACGTGTGGGAGATTAATTTTACAGCTCTATAGTTCTCACACGGTCTCGGGTCTCCCTTATTCTTGTAAAATGGAACCAGATAGCTGCTCCTCCAACTGTTCGGCATTTTTGCCTCCATTAGCACGGAATTTAATAGTTGTGTAAGGAAGGAAACTCCTTTTTTACCTTATTGCTTCTACAGTACCGCTGGGATCTCGTCTGGGCCCGTTGCCTTTTTATTTGCCATTTCGGATAAAGCTCTTTTAACCTCATCCTCGGTAATCGATGCGATGGGTCCCTGTAGCGGAATTGATTGGTCGTTGTGTTGGTGGGGAAACTCTTCATTCAGTAATTCGCTGTAGTACTGTTTCCATCTTCCCATGATGTCTACGTTTGATGTTAACATTTGGCCAGTATTGCTCTTAATGTATTTGACCGTCTTTACGTCCAACGAATCTGTCACTCTGCGCCTTGCCACTTTGTAGATTTCATCAGAATGTTTTGCCCCCTCAAGCTCTTTATAGAAGGTGTTATTTGCTGATGCCTTTGCTCTAGCGACAGCGCGTTTGGCTCTTTTCTTCGACTCTTTGTATTGCGCTCTGTCATCTTCATTATTGGTTGCCTGCCACTGCTTGAACTTCAATTTCTTCTGTCTTAGCTCCTCCTTTACCTCCTCATTCCACCAGTGTGTCTCACGGTTATCTGCAAGAGGGCCCTTTGAGATTCCTAAGAAAACCTTTGCCTGCGACAGACATTCGTTCTCGAATGCCGTCCACATCTAATCTGCCCTCTTATCCGTGAAATCAATTTGGTTAATATAGTCCTTGAGTCTTGTGCAGAGTGCTCCACCTTCATGTCCATTTAGCTTGTACCATTTGATTTTTGTTATCCTTTCTTTTCGGATCCTTAACTTTCTTGGCAATTTAAACTTGGCAACTAGTATTCTATGTTGTGATGTTAGTGGCTCCCTAGGGATCACCTTGCAGTCTCTGAAGTATTTAACGTTTGGTCTGTTAGTCATAATGTAGTCTATTTGAGTAGTTCTATTATCATTCTTGTACGTAATCAGATGGTTTTCAGGTTTCTTAAAAAATGTGTTTATTATTGCCAAGTTATGTGTGGATGCAAACTGCAGTATATCTCTGCCCTGCTGATTCTGTGAGCCGTACCCATATCCTCCGTGGTTTACTTTATATGTGATTGGGGCAGATTCTCCCACATGCCCATTGAAGTCTCGAGACACAATAATTTATTTGCTTATTTTAGGGAACGTAGGAAGATGTATATGTGCTTGTTTAACAAGGACGTATTCATTTAAAAAAAATGCAAACTCGATTCATGTAGTAGTAGTAGTCATATTAAAATAACAACTTATGATGAATTAAAATATTCCTGTATAGTTTTGACTTCATGAGACGTCATTACACCATGTTTTTTATATCAAGGTTTTTAGTGATGTCGAAATATTAATCTATCAATTTAATTCATACAATTTTTTTCTCTGATCTTGTCTAAAAATATTTTTTATATAACAACCCTAAAAAAATCCAATCAATCTTTTTATGGTCAAAGCGTATGCCGATAGAAACGGGGCAAAGCGCTAGGAAAAAGGAACCCTTCAGTTCAGTCATCATTTGTAGATAATTATTATATCAAATATGTTAGATTTGATTCAAAGATTTTTTACAATACATGATTATCTCGCTTGTGATACTTTTATAATTATAACTACATAAATATAATGCTATGTAACCGAATTAATTGTCATTTTTACCTTATGGTAAATAATATCGTTAACACGCATATCACACGACGCCTTTTAATAAATTGAAATTAGGTATATGTCGATAGTTTAAAGCACATAAAACACACAGAGTTAATATAAGTACATTACATTACATTACAAGTAAATATATAAGCAACAAATACAATAATAATAATAATTATGACATTAAAAATAAACAAGGAATACTTCAAGAAGAACTATTATTAAATTAATTCAAAATCTCAAACTTTGCTTTCTCTAAAATGTCAAATGTGGATATGTGTCTTCTGTGCATTAAACCATCGATGTGTACTTTTCCATGTTTTGTATTATCTAAAATTTTTGTGTTGATATAATATTTTTTCACGACATCTTATGACCTTAGGTATCGTACAAAATAATGTATGAACAGTAAAATTGTCAAAAAGATCTGCTATTGGAGTTTTGAATTCCAATAAAGTAGGTAGGTACCTACCTGTAAGGTTCAACTTGAAAATTGGTCATTTTAAACGTTTTTATTTTTTGAAAAGGCGTGTGGATCTACTTGTATATTGGAAATGAAACACAATAATTAGAATTCGATTGGAGTGAATCGATTCGAGTTGAAGGAGGAAATGAGGTAGCCTTTTGATGAGATTTCGTGTTTCCTATTCGCGAACAGAAGATTTTCTTTATCTGTTTGGTGGGAGAGACGCCATTATTCAATTCGAGAAAAATTCCCGCTGGATTTAGCAAGCGACGTTGAAACTCTTTGCGACATTTTTTCCAGTAGTTTTATCGGGAACTAATCCGATCTCTTGTTGAGGTTGCCTACATCTCGGTTTTGTTCCAGATTAAAGATACTTTTTTCTTGGTTTATTCACGATTGTTTCTCATTCACTCGTTCATAATAATAGAACACGTTAGTATATTTCGTTAAGTCAATTCAATTTTGAAAGATTTTGATATAGTATATTATTTAGAATTATTTGTACGGAAACTTTTTTATAGATCAAAAAACTAATGATGTATTGTATTAGTTATGTGTGAAATAGTTTGGTACTCGTGCAAATTGTTTGTAGTTTTCTCTACGAGTCAATCAATGCCTAAAAGAAATATTCGTAATTTTAAAATCAAATATACCTATAATTATTAAATGTACTACATTAACAGGACTGCTGCCAACGTACCTACCTATTTTTTCAATTTGAATTTGCATCATTACTTCAAAGCGAATCATTTTGAAAAAATAACCTAGTTAGTTTGGATATTAATAAAGAATAATATACCTTAACTTTTTAATTATGTTCTGTATATATTCTTGTAGGAAAATAATAAGTATACCCCGATTTCTCACATTTATCTTAAATTTTCTAAAAAACTATAAGGTATAGAGTATTATATTTTTTTTATAAATTAAAGAAAATCAAAATATCTGGAAAAATATGATGTAACGTTGCATTAATGCATCAGGTTAAGTTAATGAACCAAAAAAACTTTTATTTCGCAATGGCGCTGAATGGAAAATAAATGTTTTTTAGGTTTATTTACTAAACCTGAAGCATTAATGCAACGTCACATCATATTTTTCTAGATATTTTTGTCTTCTTTAATTTAAAAAAAATATGTTGCACTACGCCTTATATTTTATTAAAAATATAATATAAACGTTGAAATTCGGGGTATGCCATTATTTTTCTACAAGAATTTATACAGAACATTTTAAAAAAGTAAAGATTCATTTTTCTTTATTAATAACCAAACTATCTAAATTATTTTTTTCAAAACGATTTGATAAGAAATAATGATGGGATATCAAATTGAAAAATAGGTACGTTGGCAGCAGTCCCCCTCTTAAATTTATCATTTTAAATCAAATACACAATAATAAATTGAACTTCATTAAATGAATCATTTTAAATCAAATCAAATACGTAATAATAAAATTTACTCAATTAAATTTATCCTTTAAATTCAAATTAGATATTTTCATTGAATAAAATCATGTAACAGCCGAGCATGCCATAATAATCAAGTTGAAAAAATAACAATTATGTTTTTGCATTTACGATGGAAAATTGTCAACAAATCCAAATGACAGCTGTGTCGGTAATCCGACTGGTGCACCTCTGTGGACGCACTGCCACAAACAAATCCGTCTGATGCGCTCCGTCCGATACGACCCCTGCGCCTGTATGGACGCTAGCCTTTAAATGTACCTACTAAATTAAATTTACAATGTCAGCATTGTAATTACTCGAGTCAAACATCTAGGTGTCTAGAAGGGTATTAACGTAATTATTAACGAATTTATTCTTAAAATTAAGTTCACTTTTGCAAGGATAATTCGTTAAGATAATTGAATTAATTTCAAGAAACTATCATAGCTATTCGCAAATAATTCTGTCAAGGCACGGGAAACAAAATTGTATAAATGAAACGTATAAGCTATCAATTCACAAAGCACTGTTTTCAGGGTGAATTGCCTAATACAAAAAAAAGCTATCAATTCTATAGCTATTTAAATACCCTCTACATAAGTATGTCAGTTATTTATAGTAATACAATATAATGAGTTGTTTTATTTGAATAATGACATTCTTAATACTTCGAAAAATATTTTTGAACTTCTGAAGAAAACTTTTGAATGAAATGCTTAACTAAAGTATAAGTAAGTTCACAGATCAAATAAAATCACAAAAAGTACATTCAAACATTGCTGGTTTTACTTTCAAGATATAGACAATCATCTACATGTACAAACACAATTCTCATATGGATTGCATTATACCTACCTGTGAAAGGATATTTTGTACGAAAGTAAATTTGACAAAAGGCATGAAGATTTATATGAATAAAACATACTTATTTTAAATTCAGATGGCCTCCTCGGGGAATTTACGAGAATTTCTCGGCATATTTCTTTTGATATGACAATTTCATAATTTGCTTATGGACTTTTCTCTATGAGCCCAAAAAAACAATTTAATAAGGTTATATAAAAAGAAGGTATGTAAATATACAAATACATTTCAATCTATGTAAATATACATATGTATACATTTCAATCTAAAACGAACTTACAAGGACACGTATACGTAGGTATACAATATTTATGAATATTTTTGCATATTGTACAATTTTTTTTCCTTGATCTTATTAATTCTGTGTATTTTTTCACGTTTTATCACACAAACTAATTTCTTTATAATTACGATTTTTTTTATTTTCAATTTTATATTTATTTTTTGAAAAGCTACTTTTTTTTTTTATTTATTTTATTAATAAAGAATATAATTACAATTATCATGTTATTTTGCCTAATCCCTTAAGGGGATTTTTGGCTGTGATCTTAATTGTAACAATTTTATAATATGCAAAAAATATAAAAATATGCATATACGTATATATACACATACATACATATAAACTTCAATTAAAAACTAATATTGTACATGTATTTATATACTACATTTTTCCTACAAAGTCCGGAACAACCCGCGCTCACCCCTTAGATCAACCATCGAGGATTTTTGTGTAATATATATCCTTTGGCTTTCTTTTTGAATTCCTCGATGGATCCACACTGCTTCAAGCTGGCAGGCATGGGGTTCCAGACCTTGGGCAGCAGCACATCTTCGGTCCTACGTCCATAGTCATTGTTGAATTTGTTTGTACGTAAAAGTTTGTTGGTCACTGATCTAGTTTGTCTGTCGTGTGTTATTAGTAGTCTGTCTTTAGGTCTCAAAAAATGCTCAACCAGAATGCTATACTCCACTCTCCTCTGAAGAGACAATACTTTAGATCGGTCGAAAAGGCATTTATTTTTCCTTTTTTAACTTTTTAGTTTTTTTTTTAGTAATAATAATTTTTAGGAGTCTTCTTTGTATCTTTGCAATCTTATTTAGAGTAGTTTTATATGCCAATCCATATGACGATATTCCATATGATATTACTGAATCACAGAGGGCCATATACAGCAATCTGGCCGAGCAGAAGGTTAATCTAGGTCTTATTATGTTGAAAATTGCTGTCATAGTTCTTAGTTTACTGCAAACATAGTCAACTTGTTCTTTGTAGTTTAAGTGTTTGTCAATGATAAGTCCTAAATACCTATATGATGTGACTTCTGTCAATGATGGGCAGTTACAATTATTCTGAGAGTTACTATGCAAACATTGATGATTATGTGATAAAATTTGTAATTTGTGCGTGGTCTTGTTGTTACAGGAATGGATATGCAGAAGTTGTGTTTTGTTTTCACTTATTGCTAACCCTTTATCATGAGCCCATGCGCAAAGTCGAGTGTAACATAACTGCATTTCATGTTCGGCTTCGATAATATTTTTGGAGGATGTAACTATTGCTGTATCATCGGCAAATTGATATATTTTACAATTATTATTTTTAACTATATCAGTCATGTCGTTGACGTAGATAAGGTATAATAATGGTGCGATTATTGACCCCTGTGGTGTTCCGATATCTAAATTAAATGAATCACTAAACCCAACCAACTATATTTTAAACCAACTATATTCTAAAATGTATATATTTTAACATATTTCTCAAATGGACGCATTCAGTAAAGCAATACAAGTATTACCTACAAATATTCATGTAAAGCAATTCATTCAGGTTTACCCACAATACGGCATAAAGTATTTAATGATTTACTGAATGTGTCAATACTCTATATTATTGCGTTGGTACCTATCTTCACACTTCTCTGTTTTTATAGGGTTGAGAGAATGTTATCACGATTATAACATTGTAGAGAGGTATTTAAACATACATACACACCATTACGCCTTGTCTCTCGCAGGGTACAAGCAATCATTTAAGTCCTACTATTTCCTTACAATCGAAAATAGGAAGACCCAGGTTGTGGTGGGAGGACGAGGTGAGGAGGGATGCAGTACAGCTCTTAAGCGTTACAAACTAGAGGACGGCAGCTGAGGACAGACGGGGTTGGAGGCAGAAGTTGAAGGAGGCCAAGGATCGACTTGGGTTGTAGCGCCATCGAAGGAGAAGAAGAAGAAGAATTTCCTTACAATCAACTCTCTTCAGCAGGAAGAGTGATAAAATGGTATGAAATAACAAGAGATAGTAACCATTAAATTGATCGATAACCTATTATCGTAAGATAAAGATGTTAACAACCTAAATGTTTACTCTACAGCGACCCATTATTGATACTTTATTACTGAAATTTTAAAGAATTTCTTGCGAGTTGACGACTTTCGACAGACACTGGTGCCAATAGATTTTCCATTTTGAAACGTCCACAAAATATGACAAGTAAATTGGTTTGATTTTAAAGCAATCACAGGGAGCCTTCATGCGAAAAGTAGAGAAATGAGAACACTCAGAGAGACAGGTATATACTGTCGAGTAAGAGAGAGAGAGAGAGAATCGGAGAGTGGAAACAGCAATATTATACGATTCAAAGGATTTTATTCTGACAATGATATCGAGTTATCTCAAGAAAAGTGCGCTAGAGAAAATATTGTATTTTCCTTCAAATAAACCCAATAATTCACTATTTTATTCACCATTTGAAGTGTCAAAATTGGTTTGATAAAAGAAGACAGGTAAAAATACAAATTGATACAATATTTACTTTACTCCTAAGTCGCTTTTGTGATTTTTTTAGAATAAATATTTTGTAGTAGAAAAACTCTTGTGATAAAATAATATTTTCATTAATTATTTTTTGTAAATTTAAAAAATCTATCCATTTCTATAGATATACTAATGACAGATACCATTTGTATATTTAAAAAATCTATCCATTTTTATAGATATACTAATGACAGCGAAATACCATTTGGATTAATATTATTTTGATTGTTGGACGTGATTTATTTTATTTGTTTTATTTAGGATAAAATCGAATTTTAAAAAGAGTTTAAGGATTTTTTTAATATTTTCACAATTCTTTTTTTCTTTATCATTAAATGTGTTTTTTTTATTTTTAATATATATGTAATTTCTAAGAAAGGTAGTTGTAGGTACCTACATAAAAATCAATTTTTCAATAATATAGGATGTTGGTACCATAGAGGTTTACTTTCAACAAACTGGTTTTGTACGATCAGTATAGTTTCCGACAAATTAATATTAAATCGACCTTCGGCCTTATAAAACTCATATATTTCGAATGGGTTCGAATCTCCGTAGTCACAGTTTTTCTGGATTCGTGAGACTATTAATATAAGTCTCCAAAAAGTGTCAACTTGTCATTATTATTTGACTTGTATGTTGACTTGTATTTATTGGTTAGTTGCTCGAGAAGCATAACACTTCATTTTTTTATAATAATATTATTTTGATGTAGGAATAACATACTTTAGCTTTTGATTTTTCTTAATTAATAATCTGATTGCACGACTGATTTAAATCTTATTATAATACACTCAATTGTTTTGAGAAAAGTCAAATATTTCATACAAATATTTCAACAATATTATATTAAATACACAGTTTTATATATTTATATTGACATTCATTGATTTGATTTATTTCTTTACAGATATAATTATATTGCTATCAAAATTATTCGTGTTTACTGACGGAAATTCTAGGATTATCGTTAAATACAAATTTATTAGAATGAATTCAAACGTGAGTAACTCGGATTTGGTTTCTTCATAAGAATATCAAATGTTATGTCAACGTATGATATATGGAAATTGCTCAAATATAAACGAAATGATTTCCTGGTAAAGCAAATTTTAATCAATAACACTTGAGTGATTTCGTTAACTTGTCATCCTAACTATAATATTTTGGAAAGTTATATGTATTTATGTATGTATGTTTATATGTATGTATGTTTTAATTATTTTTTTATTTATTTATTGTTAATACACAGACATTTTTACATATTTAGGTTAAGTAAGTAACGCTCCACTAGGCAAGA
The DNA here is from genome assembly GCA_963576475.1 of Molanna angustata. Taxonomy (NCBI): domain Eukaryota; kingdom Metazoa; phylum Arthropoda; class Insecta; order Trichoptera; family Molannidae; genus Molanna; species Molanna angustata. The sequence continues at coordinate 19,129,607 of OY754974.1, read as the reverse complement.
CCTGTTCCTGGGGCTGTTACTTTTACACAATAGCGTATACAAATTATTTACACACAGAGGATACAAATAATATTATAAGGTGCACAAATGTTACATTCAAGTAGTTTAAAATACAAAAAATATTAAACAAGATTAAGAAGTAAAGTTTTATATTAAATAAAATAAATGAATTAGAAGAAATGAAATAAAGGAAATAAATGTGGGTATTTTTTTTTAGTGAGCGCATCAATCAACAACTATAGAACTTTAAATGCACATCGCTTACTTTGCGACCAGTGAGTACCTAACCTAGGCAAATTAAAAATAGACTTTTTAATGTTTTATTATACTAGTTGCATGTAACTCATGAGATCCAACTGTCGAAAGTGATAGTTAGTATATGCAGTTGAAGAATAAGTACCAAAATATAAACCCATAAATCCAAATTATTGAATATTTTAAGATATTTTGTTTTCTATACAACACATGAAGGTATGTAGGTCAAGAAAGGATAGTATGGAGGTCAGTCTTTTTTCCTACCCAGGATATGAAACAGCATGATGATATGTTATGATAGTTCTGATTTTTTTAGCTCTTCATTTGAAGAACATTCAGCTAGACTATGGAATAGCCTAAGTCCTGATATTACGTCGTCTATCTCACTAAACATCTTCAAGAAAAGGCTAAAGCAAAAATATTTATCTGACAACACCTGATTACATCTTCCTCTCCTCTTCCTTTCCTTATCCCTTTGTCTTCCTATCATTGCTATGATTTGTTCTTATATGCTATCTTCTTTGTTTTTGTGTTTTTTTATTGCTTTTTTCTGCTATCTTTATTTATTTTGTAATGTGATTAACTTGTTGCCATGGTACACACTGTTTTGTATATTTAACATTTACTCTGGTTGGTTGGAAGAAATTTTCATTAGGCAATAAGCCCGCCAGTGTACTAATTATATGTACAAGAAGATTAAAATAAATAAATAAATTAACAAATAAATAAATAAATAAATAAATAAATAAATTAATAAATAAATAAATAAATAAATAAATAAACAAATAAACAAAAAAACAAAAAAACAAATAAACAAATAAACAAATAAATAAATAAATAAATAAATAAATTAATAAATAAATAAATAAATAAATAAATAAATAAATAAATAAATAAATTAATTAATTAATTAATTAATTAATTAATAAATAAATAAATATGTACCTATGTATGTTTGAAGATGAAGTATCAAACTATTAAGTTTTCTTAGGTATTGTGTATAGGCGACTGGCATACAAATTGTATGAAGCGATGTCGTCACTAAATTCATTTTTTATAAAAATTGTTATTAAAATTTAAGATGTACTACTACAATGTCGAATTGCCGACACAACTTTCATTTGGATTTGTTGACAATTATCCACAGGATTTTTTTCTCGGCTTGGTAATCGCATGCTCGTACATGATGTTATTCAATGAAAATAAGAATTAATTTAAACTAGTTGCATGTAACACATGAGATCCAACTGTCGATAGCGATAGTATGTATAGTTGAAGAATATGTACCAAACTATAAACCCATAGATACAAATTATTGAATATTTTCAGATATTTTGTTTTCTATACAACATATGTAGGTATGTATGTCAAGATAGGATAGTATGGAGGAAGATCCTTTTTCCTACCCAGAATATGCAAATAGCATGATGGTATGTATGTATGTATGTTTGGAGATGAAGTATCAAACTATTAAGTCTTCTTACATATTGTGTATAGGCGACTGCCATACAAAATGTATGAAGCGATGTCGTCACTAAATTCAATTTTTAAAAAAAATGTTAAAAAAAAATTGAGATCTTCTACTACAATGTTAATATTTTTTATAGAAAATTAAATTATCTAGTTGGGGTGTTTCGGCTTTTTTCGATAATTGTAAAAGTTTTGGAAATATAGGCAGTTAAACTCATAAATTTATCATAAAAAAAATATTTTTCTTAATAAAAAATGTTTGAGAAACCCTGGAATTTTTTTGAAAAAACTAATTTGAGATTTTGTATTTGTCTATGTTTGTACCAATTTTCAGCGTTCTAGCGTTTATGGTTTCTGAGATATATGGAAAAATAAAATAAAAATTCAAAAGTTGATAACCCCTGACCGAAACAAAAATTCAAAATTCCGAGTATAAAAGTTTTGTAGGCCTGTAACTGTTTATATATTCTGAAATTTTAGGCTCTGTAAATTGAGCGGATCAAAAGTTATAAGGGGGGGACGGACACACAGACACACAGACACACAGACACACAGACACACACACACACAGACACACGAAATGTTCTACTCCGAATTCTGAGTAAATCCGTGTATGGAACATATATGCTGCGAAGCCTCTAAGTTGGTGTTTTTTGACTTCAAAGATGGAAAAGCCGTGAAAAAAGTAGACCTCTCCATACAATTCTCGCGTATTCTGGCTTGATACATTGTCGATATGTTAAGAGAACAAAGTTCTCCTGAACAAATCGTCAGTTGGACAATATGGGCCTTACTCAATATTTAAAATATGGGTTTAATCCGATGCTAAGTCAGTTTTGGCCATACAAAAAACTGGGTAAGTATCAGCTTAAACACAAATTGCAAATAGTAAGTAAGACCGTATATGTATATCCCATAGCCATTTCTAGGATATTTATTTATTTAATCAAAATCCGCAATAACCATACAAAAAAAATTACAATACAATAGTGAAACATAGTACAACAAAAAATATATACATGAAAATGTTGAAAATCTGCCTGAGGGAATGGATAGTTCCGAAACTGGTCGCAATTTCAATTACGTGGTTTATACAAAGTAATAAAATATAGTATTTAAAAATAAATTAAACGACAACTTTCCATAAAAAGGCGATATGCACATACAAAAATGATATATCCGTTTGTATTTTCGTCTCTCCTGCAACGGCGCGGCGTCGGCATTCCGACGATTCGATACGCGCGCTCCGTTCTAATGTCCGTCTGATGCGCTCCGTCCGATACGTCCGCAGCGCCTGTATGGAGACTAGCCTTTATTCTCCATTTCAAAGGCAGATTCTTAGCAAAAAAGTCGAAAGTAGGATCGGATTTAAAGACAATAGTAAAGCCGCAGAAATCGGCTGTGATTAGATATTAACTAGGTATCAATATAAATTTTCAAATACATAGAATACTATGAGCACGGTAACAAATTAATGGACGCCGCAGAAATCCCAAAATGTCCTGTATAATGTAGGCATATGTTTATAAAAAAAATAAACAATTTCATTTGAATACCGGAGACCAGTAAATAGGCGAGAATTATGCATTCTGTATTAAATTTAAAATTTTCCATTGTAACATTAATATGTATAGGTATAATATTTTGGACAAAATGAGAATATTTTAAAAACGTTTATTTAAGGTAACTGAAGTGAAAATAAGTATAATAGGTATAGACCACGTTTAAAAAATTACCACATTTTTGTTGGATACTTTTGTTTATTTATTTTGTTCATTACAAAGCCATTGAATTATTTAACCAGTTTCCTTACATTTTAATTGAAATGCTAAAATCCCCGTGAAAATAATTCCCGTATAAATATTAAAATCTGTATGACGATTGAAATGCTGGGAAATTTTACAATATTAAATACAAAACATTAAAATATGTAGGTATAGGAGCCTACAGTTTGTGGTTAGCCATAAAATTAATAGGTAAATCTACTTACTTACTTTTTGGTCGATCTTCAGCATCAGATGTTTATTTTTTATTCATTAAAATTTCAAAGGAATGAAATCTTTCATATTTATTTATGATGTTATTCAAGTTGAAAATTCCAAGCTGATTCTTCAATGAAACTAATCACTATTTTTATTTGCTATTCACATACTTTTTTATTTACTTGCAAGTTGTAAAACTGCTTTTTCTCATCTTCGATTCTATAAATCATCATCAATTCAAACAGAGGTATAGTTTTGTGAACATATTGTATATACAATTTACGAAGTCACATTACTCCTCTACTTAACGAAAACACTGCTTGAAGTGTCCAGAGAGAGTTGACTACAAAATTTGATTGACGGGTGATGGTGGAAGTAGCCAAAATTATTGTTGAAAATCAAAAGGGTCAACGTCGGCAAATAAAAAAAGCCAAAAAATTTTTTTTTTAACATGTCATACAAATCAAGGAATGGTTCTCTGATAATTATTAGGTACTAAAGCGATCCTCAACAATTTTCTACACTTATAGGTAAATTTACTGTGAAAAATAAACGTTTTGGACATATCTGAAAGAAATTATAAATATAAAGTTACAGGTGCGGTGAGCTCCTGTAACTAACAAGAACTTAAAATTTTTTCAACTTGATAACTGTGTGAAAAACTCGGCTTCCAACGTTATAATTTGTTTTAAACGATCTAGTTCTTGAACTCATAATTCAAAGTAAAGTGCAAAACTGTGTTTTTAATCAAAATTAACCAGGAACAATGTTTTGTTTTAAAATTTAAGGAATTATTTTCTTACTACATAAGGTGATAAAATAAGATAACCCTTTCACTGAATGTTTCTTTATTTTTCATACAAAAATCTTATCAAACGATTATTTTTATTAATTCACTAAGGTGTTAATAATTTACGCTCCACGTTTTTCAGGATTAGTGTTGCAATTTAAAAATATATAGATTTCAAAGAAATTATAATTTAATATGAAAAACAACGAGACAAGTCAAATATGTTATACAACAAATAATAATTTCAGAGTACCTAAGTAAAAAATGTTCTTTTTCAAACAATCTAAACTTTCTGTTTGTGTTTTAATATTGATATTAAATTGAACTGCTTTTCCGGGAACCTTCCTAATACTTATTTATTTACTAACGCTTTCTTTATTTGATTTTTTCTCCATAAAATTAATAACCTTGATTTTAGCTGCGTAAACTTTAGCAAATTCTATATAGTTTCATTTATATCTGATTTCTTTTGAATATCAATTGTGATTAAGAAATCATCGAAAGACATATGCAAATATTTAAATCATGTTTTCTACTTAAAATTACAAGACAGTTTTTTTTTCGTTTTTAAGACACAACATTTATGTCATTAAGATCTGTGAATATATAATAATATACTCAACATGTAAGATGTAATTGGATAGTTAAAAAAAACAATAGCTGTTAAATGAATCACTGGTTTTCCTATATGAATCTATTGAATGAAAACTTCAAAATAGATCTTAAATGAGTTATTTGAAAGCAGTTACGTAATAGTCTTTAAATTTTGTGTTTTTGTCAAGTGATAAAGACTAATTAAATTGGTGTCTATGTACATAAAGGTCTTAAAATATATCAATTAACTGGGGATGTAAGTGGATGAATTACAAGGGCGAAGGGTTGTAAACAAAGGAGTGATATACAATACGGGAGTGTAGGGTAGAAATTTAAGGTCATTATTTCATGGAAAATGATCAATTTTCTTTGCCCTACATTCACTTAATAAACTTAAAAATTTCCTTCCATTCCGTTGTAAAATAACTCTAGCTCAATCACTTCTTCTTCCATTGCTTGATTATGCCGATGTGTGCTATTTGGATGCAAATGAAGTGCATCTCAATAAACTTGAACGTCTTCAGAATATATGTATCAGATTCATCTTTGGGTTGAAAAAAATTTGATCGCATATCATCTTACCGCAATCTTCTTTGTTGGCCCAGGATACGCCAGCGGCGCAATATACACATCTTGTCACTATTGTACAATATTCTCTCGAACCCAAACCTGCCACAGTACCTCAAAAGCAAATTCACTTATTTATCCAACCATGGACTTCCACTCCGATCTGCTGAACGTACAACACTATCCATCCCTATCCATAATACAGAATTTCTCAGCTCTTCGTTCGAAGTACAATCAGCTAGATTATGGAATAGTCTTAGTCCGGATATTGCGTCGTCTTACTCACTTAGTATTTTCAAGAAAAAACTAAAGAAGGAATATTTATCCTTGAACACCTGATCCCGATTTCCTTACCTGTCCTTACCATATCCTTTTTTCTTGCTATGAATTATTATTATTTTTTTTTGTTTTAATAGTATTTATGTAAGTGTTATACGTATTTTCATTGATTTCTTTTACTCATATTTATTTGCTGTTGTACATACACAATGTTGTAATACTTCGTAATCTGGTTGGTTGGAAGAAATTGCCTAATGGCAATAAGCCCGCCAGTGTACAATTATATTTGTTTATATTATGTACAAGAAGATGTATAAATAAATAAATAAATAAATAAATAAAATGTTTAATGATTAGGGACTAAACATTGTTTTTTTTTATTAACTTAATTTTTTGTCAAATATTTGAATGTGACCCCAAGCTCATGAAACTTAAAATTTGAAAGTTTTATTTTCAAATTGGTAAAAAGGCACACCACTAACATAAAATGGCATTGAATAGGTAGTTATCAAGTTTTCATAATAAAATATTTTACTAAAGTATAATTTAACAAAATCATTTCATGAAAATGCTAATTTTTTTTCCATAAAATTTTTGAATACTTTATAGGATGACTTGTTAGTAAGGAGTTTAGCGTTGGTCACAACCCACTCGTTCTTTTATATTTTTTTTTTTACAAAAAAATGAATATGTCCTTGATAAACAAGCACATATACATCTTCCTACGTTCCCTAAAATAAGCATAAATGCTTGTGCTATCGTCGAGGCAGGATTCGAACTCGCGACCACTGGATTACTAGCCCAGCGCGCTAACCGCTCTGCCATCGACCCATCTATAAATATGATTTATACATACCATCACGGCATATCCCACAATGTGGAGTAATCAGCGACGGGTGTGCATTACCTTGTAAAAGGAAGTACGACACATGCATGTGTCCCGACAAATCTACCTCGTTTTACTTAAAAAGACATTAACTATGCGAGGTGTTATTTTGACTGAATTTGGTGCTTCACCACAAAATTCGAGATCCAGATTGGTTAAAGTTTAGAACAAGTAGACTACGAAATTTTTATTTTTATTTTTATTGCTTTGTTTTTGGATGGCTATTTTATACTGTTTTATTTTTGTTTTTTGTAAAATGGTATTATTTTAGTGTATTGTATAATTTGATTGAAGAGTAACTAATTGCATTGTACGAGAGAGTTTGCACTGACAAACTATGAATACAATTTAGCGGTAGAAATAGTATTATATAATAATGTAAATTTTCAAAAAATTAAATAAATGAAAAAAAAATGCTAGATGTTCTTCAAGATTATAAAAAATAGAAATAAACTTAACAATCCTACTAAGATTATGAATAAGATAATGGATTTTGCGGTAAGTTTGGCGTATTCGATGATTTATAAAAATAACGCTGAAAAAACTTTGCTTAATACACATCTAGTAGTGCTAAGTTTTAACTCATCAAGTAATATAAAACAAAGTATTTGCACCGTTGTTATACTTAAAAAAGCCGAAGAAGTTTTTCTTTATCTGAATATATAAAAATCTCTTGTCACGATGTTCGTACACGCTAATCTCCGAAACCGCCCAACCGATTTCAATGACAATTTGCATGGTTTGTCCCGGACTGAAAGGTAGAATCGTTTTGGATCCGATATGTGGCGCTATTATTTAAATCAAAACAGAATATTTTTATTTTTTCAACTTTTTTTTTTACATTTTTTTTAGATTTCTGTTCTATAACCACTATTTTCGACATATCTTAAAAGGATCGCAATTAATTTTATTTTAAAATTCATAGAATGAGGTGAATATAAAATGCGATCTACACAGAAGGCGGTCTATGGCAGAATAATACATAAAATGCGATCTGTGGCAGAACAACGTCTGCCCGAGTCCACTAGTTTTTATATAAAACAATATATTTTTTTATGCGCACATTTCTTCTTTCAAAGACGTTTTACGAGAAAATGTTTTATTATTGAAAAAAACGACCGCAATAATTTCTAATCTCGTATGTCTTATAAATAAAAATCCAACAATGTATAGTGCATAGACCTTCGCACGTAGTAGGTACAATAAAATATATAAGTACAATTTTTTTTAAGAATAACAATTATATTGTTTCGGAAAAATAATAAAGTTGGTAGGTCTCGAAAGTTAAATTTATTTATGACGCTATAAATAGACTTAAACAAGTTTACGACAAGATATACGGAAGTAATCTTCTAAAGTATTAGAAGATGGGTTTCGTCTACCGTAATAGATATATACTAGGATAGTACCTACATTGCCAATTGTATTGTTGCAACTAAATAATTTTATGCAAATAATGTCGCCGCATGTACACCCAGCATCAATTTCCCTGCATTGTTGTAATAATGCACTACCCAAGGATATTTCTGAATAAATAATATCTCCAGCACATAGAAATTTACAATTCTGACATAGAAATTCATTGTGAGGTGTATAGAAATGTATCCTTTATATGTAATTTAAATGCTCTCTCGTGAATGTTTTATTATAACGTATACATATCGTATTTTATTAACATATTTATTTATTTTCTTTGGGAAGCTACAGCTCATTTACAGTTTAATGATACAACATTATTTTTACGGTGTTTAAGCAAAAAAAACAGCATTTCATCAGTATAATCTTCTTCTTTTGTTTCAATCTTGAAGATTGGTTGGCAGCATTAAATTGATACATCTCCTCCTCCACTCCGCTCGGTCTTCAGCGACTCTTTTCATCTCCGTGTAAGAGGTACAATGCATGTCGCGGCACACCTGTTCTAAATACTCCCGGCGGGGACGCCCTCTGCCAGTTGTACCCTCAACCATTCCCTCTAAGATGATATGTAGGAGATCCTCGTGTCGCAACACATGGCCTATCCAATTTGCACGCCTTTTCGATATGGTGTTTGACAGGTGCCTGGTTTCCTTAATTCTGCTGAGAACCTCATCATTTGATATATGGTCCCTCCAAGATATGCCAAGCATTCGGCGATAGGTCCACATCTCGAAGGCATCCAATCTTTTGCGTTCTCTTTCACCTATGCACCATGTCTCACAACCATATAACAAAATGCTCCATACAAATGTCTTCACTAGTTCCTTTCGGAGTTTAAGGTCCATGTTGTTGGACTCGAACATCTTGGATTTTTTGTTGAAGGCGAGTTTTGCCTGGTGAATGCGACTGTCCACCTCTCTACTTGAACGGCCATCCCATGTGATTCTACTCCCTAGATACACAAATTCTTTCACATTCTTGAGAGCAGCTCCAGACATCAGTAGATTCATTTGGCGTTCATCCCTGCCTACAGTTAGTACCTTAGTTTTATCCTTATTTATTTTCATGTTGTACTTTTCGTTTAGGACTAACTCCATAGTTTCTAAGGTTTCTTTTAGTTTTTCTTCACTATCCGTTATCAGAGCGATGTCGTCTGCAAATCTGATCATATCTACCTTTTGTCCATGGATTCAGTATAATATAAAAACAAATAACAGTTTACAAGCCAAAAACATTCATTCACACACCTTTATACACACCCTCACACACACACACACACACACACACACACACACACACACACACACACACACACACACACACACACACACACACACACACACACACACACACACACACACACGAACACACACACATTCATACACACAATCAAACACGCACACACATACACACATATATACAACAACTAGGGAAGGAAAGAGAAAGGAGAGAAGAGAGACTAGGAGGACAGGATAGAGGGATATTGATTGCGCATCACCTTCAGAACATCATGTCTATATCTATAATATTTCGTAATAAATTTATATTGTAAATGAAAATATGAGATAAAATCATCAAACTCTTCAATTTTAAAGGCGTCTACAATCTGTACTACAAACCTGTAATACAGAATGCGGTTATATGTTATTTTATTTTATTTTATTTAGGAATATTAGTAGTGTACTGAGAGAGTAAGTACAAAAAATAATGAAAGATAAAATTAAACCAATTAAAAATATTCCACTGATTTATCTAGAAACTAATGACAATCACAACATGTACTTATATAGGTTTCTTTTAATATCCTTGTTTTATTTTATTTTATTTTATTTTAATGTAGCTTATCGGACCACTGCCTCACAACATTTCTATAAGTATAAAGGCACTAAGTGGTTTAATGAACTCCCTTTGAGTCTTAGACTCGAAAAAAATTATAATATATTTAAAAATAAAATTAAAAGATTGTATTAATTTATTTTTTGTTATTTCATTCTTGTTTTTGTGTAGCTTCATGTTTTTTAGTAGATTTACAATGTTTTGGCAAATGTAACAATATTGAATAGATACTCCCCTCTTTTAACACGAGATTTTTTCTCAATTAAAGAGGGTTATTATTAATCATATGATGGAAATTGTATGCCTTTTAAAATTGTGATTTATATGTAAAATTTCTATTGATTTTTTTTAATAAATATGTAGAAACATCAGGTGATGGGTCTTAAAGATGGAAGGTAGTGGACTGTATTATAAACGATCTCACCGATGCTTCTATACTCCTGGTTCACTGATTATTTTTTCTGTGCACACATCCACACGCAGTGGTCTTCAAACTTGTACTGGTTAATTTCTTTCTTGACACTTATTGTCACCCAAAATTATTTTGACAAGTGACAATTCTCATACATCGGTGAGGGGACAATGGCATGGAAAGGATTTAAAGGAAATATGCTTCTACATAACCGCCCACTCAAATTTTAAACAAAATTTGACGAATTGTACATATCACGGTGGCCACAAACAAAATTAACTTTTAACAAACTCATATCACTAATGCAGCCATCACAAAATAAAACTCCACATTGTCCAATTCATGAAATTACAAACACACAAAAAAAATTCAATAACATACTATCCACAACAAAATCACATTAAACAAAAATTCAAAAAGATAGTTCACAGACTATATCAATGAAAACAATAGACAGACCTTTCTGTCATAACTAAAACACATTTAACTTAATTGTTATAATAACCAACTAAAACTATAAGACTAACATTATTCTTAACTATTTCTATTAAACATCTAAGGGACATATTTTCACAACAGGTCGAACAAATACTCCCTCTTTGGTCTTAACTTTTACCACCCGTACAATATTATCCTTTCCTGGCATGGTAGCCACAATTCTTCCCAATTTCCATTGTAAAGGATGTAACCTTTCTTCTTTCACTAACACTAAATCTCCCACCTGTATATTAAGCACTGAAGTGAACCACTTTTTACGCTGTTGAAGTGAAGTGAGGTATTCCACACTCCAACGTTTCCAAAAATCCTGATACATTCTTGTGATCATCTGCCATCTATCTAACCTATTCAATTTAATATCTGTGACGTCATACTCTGGAATCTGGAATACCAACCAATACCTCACTTATAATAAAGTGAGCTGGCGTTAAGGCATCTACGCTGTCAATATCATTACACATAGGAACAAGTGGTCTAGAATTCACTACCGCCTCGATCTTAATCAATACTGTATTAAACTCCTCATAAGTCATCACTTGGTTGCCAACAACTCGCTTTAAGTGATACTTTATAGATATTACGTTGATCTCATGTAGGCCACCAAAATGTACAAGTTTGAAGACCACACGCAGTGGTCTTCAAACTTGTACTGGTTAATTTCTTTCTTGACACTTATTGTCACCCAAAATTATTTTGACAAGTGACAATTCTCATACATCGGTGAGGGGACAATGGCATGGAAAGGATTTAAAGGAAATATGCTTCTACAAAATATATAAAAAAAAACTAACAGATAATATGTCAAATAATTATTTAACACGCACCCAATAACAAGTTGCCACATTCTAGAGACGATATCAACCGTCTCACAGATCCAGACTGAAAACATAATTAAAAACTGTGTCTCCACCGGAAATCGAACCCGGGACCCTTGGATCTGCAGTCAGATAGCTACACAACCAACTGAACCACGGAGGCCGACTATATTTCGATCACGTAGAATATAAATTCGTAATAATAGCGTATATGTTATTTTTTATGTTATTTTTTATCAATTTATTACTCAATAAATTAGTATTGTACCAATTTAAACTTAGAGACTTCACGTTGCTCGAGTTGGTTGGAAGAAATTGCCTTATGGCAATAAACCTGCCTTTGTACACAAGTACATAAATTATATAAATAAATAATTAATAAATAAATATATTGAAATTTATTAGTTTAGTATGCTCAAAAAAGTTATTATTTGTTTTGTTAAAATTTGTTAATATTCTAAGAAAATTTCCCATTAACATGACGAAACAAACGATTTTATTTTCATTTTATAAAATATGTAGGCATTGTTATTTGACATTTAAACATAGAAGGTACATAAAAATTCAGTGTATCGATTTTAAAATGTATTTTTCAATAAAAAAAATATATTAAACGTAGACTATGAAACAATGAACAAAAAGAAAAACATTTAAAAACGTAGACTATGAAACAATGGCTTAATCATTGGTGAGCGATAACAAACACCAATTCATATGAATCAAGTATTGTTTTATTTTTCCAAAAACTCGAAATAAAGAAAAGGTTTTCAATGAATTATATTCTTCATTTTTAATACAGGGTTTTCTTTGAACAAACCTTCATTTTCGGTAGCATCTTAATTTGATATTAAACGTGAAACGACAAGCAAAGTAATTCGATTAGGTAGGTAAGTTATACGAAATGCCATTTTGAAAGACATTTTTTGATTGAGATAAATAATTCAATTATATTTAAATAAATATATCAAAATAAAAATATATTTAGATGGGTCGATGGCAGAGCGGTAAGCGCATTGGATTAGTAATCCTTTGGTCGCGAGATCGAATCCTGCCTCGACCGATTTCGTTCACCTATAGAACAAGCATTTATGCTTATTTTATGGAACGTAGGAAGATGTATATGTACTTGCTTAACAAGGGCATATTCATTTTTTATAAAAAAAAACAAGAATGTTTACTCTTCACTAACCCAAGGGGATGTAGTGGGGAGTTAATAATAATAATAATTAAGCCTTTTTTTATTCCATTTCTGTTAAGCATAATTAGTAGTTAGTTTAGTTTAGTTTTCTGTTAAGCATATAGTTAAGCATAATTAGTAGTTAGTTTAATTAATGTACAGTATTTAAACTTATTTCTACTTTCTTATTTGTATGAATATATGTATATTTTTCATGAAATGGATCCCTCTTGGGTAAAGGCCTCCTCCAATAGTTTCCATATAGTTCTATCTTTGCCCTTTTCTTTCCAGTCCGTTCCCCCTGTTGTTATTATATCATCGATCCACCTTTTGTACGGGCTGCCAACATTCCTTTTTCCTTTGGGTCCCGCTCATATCGTGGTTTGTAAAGTCCATCTATCATCTGTGAAACGCGATTACAGTGGGGAGTTATGAATTCGCAATTATTAAGGCTATTTTTAATTGCTGATTATCAACTGGTATCATGTTGAGATTGTGTTCTTAAAGTTTCATCACAATGTATCCGTGTGTGCTATGTGCTGTGTGCTATGTACGTCGTGTTTATTTTACTGTATCGATTAAAGACTATTACTCATTCGATTCTTTTAAAATTTTGCAAATTTGTAGATCTATTACTCGCTTAGACCACGTTAGATTTTGAAAGATATCTAAATAGTGCTCCTCAATTGTTTCAACTGTCAAATATTTCAAAGTGACCCCAAGCTCAGGAAACATAAAATTTTAAATTTTTATTTTCAAATTGGTCAAAAGGCACATCACTTTCATAAAATGGCATTGAAGAATTATCATAATAAAATATTTAGATCAAAAATAATTTAACGAAACTCAATTCATGAAAATGCTGAAAATTTTCCATAAAAAATTTAAATACTTTGTAAAGTGACTTGTTAGTGAAGAGTTTAACGTTGGCCACGAAACACACGTTTTATATTATACTTGTTGAAGGATAATTACTTAAGAAAACCATGATTTTTCACTGGACTGATTTTTATTTATGTATGTGAGGCGGATAAAATCTCATACCTACTTATTGCACGAATCGCACCTATAAGTGTTGCGAAAAAATATATTACATACTTTTTCATACCAATATCGTTTCACCTGGTAAAGATTCTCAACCAATTATATACACTACTGTTTGGTGCAATCGATTTTAACATATGGTATGATGGCTTGGGGTGAAGTATTTAATAACCTTATTATACCTTTAGAAGTCATTAAAAAAATGCTTATAAAAAAATCTTTCAGAAACCTATCAGATAATCAACATCTCAGCTTTTTGTGGAAATCAATCTTCGAGATCTGAGAAAACTCTACGTACTACAATGTCTTAATTATATTCATAAGAGGTCTAGTCTATTTAAACTAAGCGCGCAGAATAGAGTTAGATAGCGATTGAATAATATGTACGAAGTCCCAAATTATAAAAGGAGAAATACACAAAGATACGCCGTGTTTTTTGCCCCAAGAACATTTTTAATAAATTTTCCAACTCTTTTGAAGTCAATTAACATATTATGAAATAGCCAAGGCCCAAGACATACATATAAAATCTTGGCAACTCACAGACGTGCAAGAATATTAAATTCTATGATTTTGATTTTTATACGCCCTAACTTCTCTCCTTATTTTTGTTTATTTATTAATTTATTTATTTCAAATTTATTTATTTTAAAGTCAATTGTGCTTGCTAACTGCTTGTATTCTCTGGATTGATTAATTCATTTATACTTATTTTCTCCTCTTGTCTCCTGATTCTGCTTCTTTTATTTTTGAGTAGGTTTTTTTACCACTGCATACGTTTTTAGTTACAACTGTATTGAATATTTATTCTGAAGTTATTAATATTTATTTACTGTTCTTTTTTCTAATTTGTAAGTATTTATTATCAAATAAATGTACGTATGTTTGTTTTCTGGAATTATTGTTTCTTTTTTATTGTTATTTTTCTTTTTCTTCTAAAACTACTGTTCTTGTGTAATAGTTCAATGATGTTTTAGTATTTTTTTTATTTTTAATGAATTTTTTTAAACTTATATAAAATATGTAGATTAACTGCGATATTTATATCTTTGCACATGCCAAGTATTATTGCTGTCGACTGAGGGTATGATATTTGGTAGGACCACTGTCGGTCTGATGTTTTGTATATACCTACCTATTGATCTATGTTTTATATCAATAAGTTATTTTCTTTATATTTTTATTCTTATATGTCTTCGACGTTGCTTCATATTCATTTTACATTGTTATCTAATGTTATTACCAAAATAATTTTGTCAATATTTTAATTGGTATACCCACAGGCAGACTTTGCCTTATGGGATTATTGTGTGCAGGGTTCCTTTGTTTTTATATTATGTAAATGTGTATTGTGTATTAAAGGTGTAGAAAATATTAAATAAATAAATAAAAAATATAAATCCTTGATCGGAAATTGAAAAAGTCTTGTTAAAATTTTATGTTAAATTTACCAC
Organism: Molanna angustata; assembly: GCA_963576475.1. Taxonomy (NCBI): domain Eukaryota; kingdom Metazoa; phylum Arthropoda; class Insecta; order Trichoptera; family Molannidae; genus Molanna; species Molanna angustata. The sequence goes on along the minus strand of OY754974.1, from coordinate 19,114,132 downwards.
AATTATGCAAGTTAACGTATTTTTTTTTTAATCATCTTGCGTTATGAAATTAAAAAAAAATAAAAACCAAATTGATTCAAACATACCATATTCTTAATACTAAATTAGTGATACCAGTCGTAAAGAGGTTTTTAGATTCATCTTCTTAGTTAATATGAAAACATTAATTAATAATTCATTTAAACCACACCCTCTTTGGCAAAGGTACACATAGGTCTGTTTATATTTAATGCAACCTTCAGTCTCCTACTATACAAGTATAATAATCAATGAACATTATTCGTTCAATTATATAGTTATATGTTTAAAAATTTATTGTGTTGTGTAGATCGGCCCTTCTTACAGGGTCAGATGGATACTTGACTCCCAAACCATTGGTTCCTGGGTTCAATACCGGTATTAAAAATACAATTACAAAACAGAATTATGTAAAATGTTTAACATTTATAAATACATTCTTGAGTCCTCTCAGCAAGAATACCACATCAAAATATACCATCGTATTGTTTTGGTTAGTTTTTGAATAAGTAACAGAACGGTAAGTGTACATATATATCTGAACCCAGTATACCTGGATTCGAACTACCCATCATTTCGTTTACATATACATACATTCCATCACGCCATTCCCCCCAGTGGTTGGCAGAGAGAACTGAACGCCACATTTTTTTATCTTGACATAAATTCATCGCCTCGTCGACATTCATACATCGTCTTAAACGTGTTCGTCTGTTGTTCACACTTCTACCATTTCCGTATTTTAATATACCGTTCACAAGGACGTGCCATTCCTTTCCTTTCCGCAATTTATATTTTCTCATTCATTCTTTCCATGTGGCCAAACCATCTCAATGTGTTTATATCATTCTATTAATTAATCGTTTACTAGTTACATTAATCAATTGAAAACGCCAAATCCTAAGGGAATGAATTGCGATGTATAAAGATTTTTTTCTGGTACAATATTTTGAGAATTAAAGATACAATGTTATTTTACCAAGAACTGTTTCCGTAACACGATCTGCAATCAATGAATGAAGCATTTCCCGAGGAAGTTAGACTTGTATTTAATGGCGATAGAGGTTAGGTTAGGTTACACGATAAGGTCCAATATAAATTATCTATGACAAAACAATAGCGAAGAAAGCTTTTAGTGGGAAATGAAAACATTGTTATGACTTTATTATTACTGTGGGGTGCATTCTTCTTATACATAACACATGTATTATACCTACCTACTAGATGAGCGACCGTAAAATATAATTATATTATATATTCAATATAAGTGATATGACTATAAATATATTCTACATCTTCATTAAATTTAAATGCACATTGACATAAAATTTATAACCGGGTTGTAAAATTCTAAGTAAAGATGTAAATAGGTTATAGAATTTTTTATAAGGATTTAATTAATCCTTTAAAAAAACAAAAATACAAATTAGTTGGACACTGTACCAATTTGTTATGATAAAATGTCATGCTTGAGTCATACATTTTTATTTTTCAGTTTTTTTGCCAAATTCTAAATCAATTGAAATGCCATTCAAATTTCTAGTAAGTCGAATTTAAGTATTAATATTGAAGAACAGGGTAAGGCAATGTAGACGGTAGAAATGTAAACTTTGTAACTATTGTTTGACAATGTACGTCCTTAAATATTATAATCGTGTACGCCCGAATTTTATTTGAATCGAAAGTTACGTAAAATAATATGGTTTATTGGATGGATTTTAAAAATATGTATACAAAAACATTGCGTTCAAAACATATCGGACCTGTGTTTAGATTTATCATTTAAAAAACATACATTTTTCTTATCCTCAAGTTTTGAGTTATGGATAATAAATCGGAGAAAACAGGACTTAATACAAAATTAAAAAAAGTGTGTTTGACCAATGTCTAGACAAATAATGAAATAATAATGTATATATTTGTTAAATACGTAATTATTAAGAGTATGACGTAATGAGCATCCGAAAATTACCTTGGAGCCTATCCTGGGGCCTTATTACCGTTCATGTGTAATATTTTGCGATAAGTTCTGCTAATCTCTACGTATCACAGAATGTAAAGTGAAAGCTGGTCCCTTTAAATAGTTACTATAATAGGTAAGCAAAATAATGGCATAATACACTGTAACAGGCGTTAGCCTGTTACAGTGTATTATGAAAAAAAGTGTACATAGATCAACGGTAATAAAATACCATAATGTGATACAAAAGTAGGTATATTTCCTCAGATAAATTCCAAGTTTTCGATTTATATGGAATATAATGAGTTAATAGTAAAAAAAAACATCCTAAAATAATTTAAATAAATATATATTACAAGTTTCGAACCTAAATATTTTAAAATGAAATATCTATTATTATTGTATATTAATTTATGTGTTATTGTCACTACAATACAATATTAAGTTCCATGTCTTATCATACAGTATAGGGTAGCGAACTATAAAATAAAATTACTACTTATAGAAAATCAATTTATAAGGGACTCAACCACTTAAAAGTTTCTTTTGTGTCTTCTGGACGAATGGTGAATATTTTAATGTGTAGGTACCTATGTTGTGACTACATTCATGTAGGACAAACTTTTATCAAAAATATAATATTTACCTACATAATATACAATGTAATACAAAAAAAAGCATTACTCTATGTAAATTTTGGACTAACAACAAAATAAAACTGTATCTAGTTTTTTTATTTTATAACTTGAATGAATTAAAAAAAATACATTACTTTTAATATTCTATAATAATTTTAAATTTTGTGCATACATAATTTAGTATAGTAATTTTATGCGTACATAATTTCTGTCCATATTTATACAACTCGTCAAAGAGATAAAAGTACAGTGACTTTTAATTATAGAAGTATAGAGTCTTTATTACGCCTGATGTTCCAATACGAAAATATTGTGTTTTGCCTCACACCATAAAAAAGCTATTCAAATTTTCGATAGTTAAATACAATAAATAGCATTTCCTAGAAGCACTAAATATTTATGAAAATGCCGCAAATTACGAATTAGATGAAAAGTATTTCTCCAGCCACCATCGGACAGTAAATTTATTGTTGATGGAAATCTATAACTATTTTTTTTTCAAAGTTGAGTACATAATAAAGGAACAATGATACATTTTTTATTTTACAAAAACGAGTACCTAACTTTGAATATCATTATGTAAAATATATCCTTATTTTAATTGCATCAAAAATTGAATGAAAGAAAATGGAATATGTAGTTATCAAGAAACGAGAAAGAAAAGAAACAGGGAGAGTATAATATGTGTGCGTATAATATGTGTATACTATGTTTTGTAAGAGCGTGAAAGAGAAGCACAAGTAAAAAAGAAAACAGGATTGTAATATAAAAAATAAAAATAAAATTACAAAATTAAAATAATGTTACATAATCTTTTTTCTTAATTTTGATCTTAACAGGTGAAAATGCAAATATCGATTATTGCAAAATTGTTAAAAAAAATGTTTAAAGAAACTCACTTGTGTCGGTCAGTATTTTTTTTCGGTGGAAATAAAAATATCATTTATTTAATTTAATCAAAAATATTTTTATAACAAAGTGACTTATTAATATCCACACTACATATTTTTGCTCGCTAAATTGGATATTGTAACATTTTTTTCTTATTGTTATTATATTACAATATCAAATAAAACGAAAAAGAATAATCCTTTTAGTTGATTCGACCGCAAATACATTATAAATATCGTCACATAATAATATTAAGATGTACAGTTCTGATAATATTATAATGGACAACATTTAATTCCAACTTTTACCGTTATTTCTGTAGCGGATGCTGAAGTTTAAATAACTTTTTAAATATTCCTTCAAAGAGACGTGACCACACCATTTTACATCCGCTGCTACTAACTTTTAATGAAAACAGATGAATGCTCCCAGAGAAATAATCTGAAGGATGCATAACATCATAATATTTATTTCAGAAAAATGAAAATGCATAACATACATTTCCATCTTTCCCCGCTTCTCGTTCATTATTCACAAATTCAATTTATCTCCTGAGAATCTTGTGATAAACGTTTGTTTCTAAAACTACATCAAATAAATCACAATATAATTTTCAACTACTTTGTAAAATTTTGAAACGATACAATATATTATAATGAAACGTGTGTTTGACTGTTCATTAGTAGGTACCTATTATATTATAACTTTGTTCTTGCGTCATTGTAAATCGACCGTAAATGAATTTGCAAAGTAAGAAATATGGGAAGATTATTGCTACGAACTGTAAAAACTGAAACTAAATTATTTGAATCAAAACACGCATTGAGACGACAAGTGATTAATGGCAAATGCTGTGTGAAAACAAATGCTATAATAAAGACAGCTTTGAAAGCCACGTCGTGTGGACTCATTCTCGTGGAGATTGGATCAACTTTATGTCATTTGAGTCAAAACATATATGTCTATGGGGTTCGAAAAATCGGCACGTGTTAGAAAAACTACTAATATAATTTAGTGATCGAGGGACCCAAAAGGACACATGAATTAGAAGAGAATAACAATATTGTCTTTACGCTGTCGAAACGTTTATAAATATTTTTAACCCAAAAAATTTTATTGCAATTTTTTAACAACAAAAAACTATTCAGTCATAAATTAACTGTATGAATCTATTCTTTAATTTTAGCGTAAAGGTGTTTAAGTATATTTGTATCGGATTGTTTTCATTTTCAAGGCATTGATGTTATAATAGTCCATGGCGTCAAAAAGGTTATCGAAAACTTTTAGTAATTACATCTTTTAATACTTGACTTCGTTTTACAAAAACCTATTAAACTTAACCCCTTTCTTGTTTACTTTACGAAAATCGTTTATGATTTGCATTTTTAGTAAATTAACATTTTTACGCGGTCCACTATGAATAAATTGCAATTTAATTGAAATTTACCTAATTTTATAATCTACGCTAAGACATAAATTATACAAAGACATTGTCATCAAAAAACTTTATGAATGGCCAATGAAACAGATGAAAATAAGTATCTATCAAACCATTAAGATGATATGAAAGAATCTTTAATGATAATAGAACATGCATTAAACGATACAGAAATGTTGGCCAGTATGTATATCAAAATACCTATGTGGAGTTCAGATATTTTGCCTTACTTGCTTAGAATATAAGGTAGTGGTATATAATTATTACCTATATTTAATTATAATATTCTCTTAATTTTATGTAAAAGGATACATTACATAAATAAACTTTATATTTAGGCCTAATTAATATCTTACAGTGTAACTGACTATTTGATACCATGATTATAATATGAAATAATGGTATCAAATTAGATGGTTGGTGGCAGAGCGGTTATCGCACTGGGTTAGTAATCCAGTGATCGCGAGATCTAATCCTGTCACGATCGATTTCCCTCACCTATAACACAAATAGTAATGCTTAGTTTAGGGAATGTAATGAATGAGGATGTATATGTACTTGTTTTAAGGACATATTTACTATATTTTTAAAAAGATTAATTAGGTAGTCACGTAAATAATTCCATTAAACAAAACAAAAAAACATAGATACCTACATACATATTATTTTATATGAGAATTTACTTGTTTCACAATAGCAAATGAAGGTTTTCAGTCCCCGGAGGAAACATAATGCTTCAAATGATATGAAAAAAATCAAAGAATTTTTTCTTCGTAAATATCTTTGAGTTATGAAATCGATTCGTTGTTTTGTTTTTATTTTATTATAGTTTCAGAATTTGTCGGTGATGTGTTATTGAAATAATAAATCAGAAGACAAGTGAACATAAACCGATAAAAGAACAGAACAAATGATTATTTTTGGTCCAATTTTGTGAACAGTTGACTAAACATATTACCTTATATTGATGTACCTAGATATCTCTTTCAAAATTAATAGCAAATAATAAAAAATAATCTGGTGTGCAATAAAAAAATAGGTTTGATGAAGAGTTGGAAAGATGGGTGATGAATGATGACAGAGCGGCTAGCGCGCTGTGTATTAAGTTACCCAGTTGTCGCGAGTTCGAATCCTGCCATGAACGACTTCGTTCACGAGCACAAGAATTTATACTTAGTTTAAGAAATGTATGAGGATGTATATGTACTTACTACGAGAATATATTCATTCTTTTTTTATGTCATTTAGTTATTTTGACTTTTGTAATTTTTTTTTGTGACCAATCAAATATGGAAAGTCGAAAGCAACATTTTCGGAAAAATTTACTAATGAAAAGGTAGGAACGCTGTTGAAGCAAGAAATAATGGCTTGATGTATATGGAAAGATGTATCGACAGAACGCCATGTCAAAACTGGATCGCGAAATTTTGTTTCGACAATTTTGATGATGAAGATGCACCATGTTCTAGAAGACCAGTATAAGGTTATGAAGACTAATTAAAGAATGAATCGGAAGGATGGTCGCCAACCTCCGGTAGAAGTGACACACGAAGACATAAAAAGGCATTGACCACTGATTGTATGATTATTTAATGTACAAAAGTAATTGGTCTGTCTTTTTTTATTTCATTGTGTATTTTTTCTGTTTATTTTATAAGACTGTATATGTACCAGACAGCCTCGAGAAGCTTGTTGTGATGGGCAGCGTGGAGGGACGTAGATCTCACCAACCAGATGGAGCGATCTGGTTAAGTCCACAATGGGGTCTTCGGTAACTGGTGCTCTGCGTTCAGCCCAAAACAGATTGGCATGGAGGCGAGCCATACGTGTGGCAACGGACTGCAGCCGCTTTCCTCAGTCATGAGGAAAAGGACGAATATATTTGTACCTTAAATAAATAAATTACAACTTCTGATATCGCCAAGAGGTATCATTTTATCGAATTCGACGTCTTATCATGATAAGGTCTTTGTAATTTTTTTTTTTTATTTTAAAAAAAAAATACTAAATAACTTTCGGTACAGCCTATTCAATGAATACGCGATCTTTTCTTCTCTGAATGAAGGTCTTCCAATAAGTAATAATCAATACCCAATATCAAAATCTTGATTTTGGTTTTAGATTTTTTTGCCACAAAATATCAACGGCTTATCCTTTGATATGCTTTTTGTTGATTTACGATATCAATATCAAATTTGCATTATTTAATCTGCAATCAGCATTCCGATATCTCGCACCTAAATTTTTCCAATGAATATATAATGTAACATCAAAGATATCCTCACACCCTACATTAAACCGTGTGGTACTTGATTACAAAAAAAAATCAAACAAAAGTCGAAAAAGATTACATATTTATAACTCAAATAAAAAAACACTTTTTGAAATTTTCGAAAATACGGTCAATTAATCGTCTTGAAAAAATAATGAACAACACAAATCATATTATTTTATACGATTTAAATTTTAAAGTTCAATTTCTAATTGCTTCTCGGGCAACTAACAGGTACTGCATCAAATATTAATTGAACATGTACCCAATGACAAGTTACCTCATTTTGAAGATTTGTGATATTATTCGTCTCACAGATCCAGACTGAAAACACAATTATAAAAAACACAAAGATACCCGTCGGGAGTCGAAGCCGGAATCTTTGATATAATAAGAGGAAAAATTAAAGAGATTAATAAGCACACTATATTTTTATATTTTTCACCTCGTATTGGGCTTTTTAACTATTCAATAATATAATCAATTGAATTGATATTTAATTAATTTAAAATATAAATGCTATTTTAGTTATTTATTTAGTCAAAAGTTTTGAAAATTAACACTAAGCGTATTATGCATGTGGCGAGTTATCAGTGTTTCTAGCACACAGAAGCAATTGTAGGGTAAAAAATAATTAGAAATAGGATAATCATTTTTTTAGTTTAATATTACAAATTGTTTTTCTTCGTTTAAAAGCACACTCACCTTTGTAAAGTGAGGTTATTTCAAGCTAGCATAAAAATATTAATGTCTGGTATATCCCTTCATGGCAAAATTTCATAATATTTTTCATCTTTAAATACAGTATCTCATAAAAACAGTCTAAGGGACAAACGAAAGTGTTATGATCATTAATCTTAAACTACGTGGTAAAATATAGTGATATATTAATATGATTAAAGTAAACTACTTACCTATAACAAGAATAATTCTAATATATTATTTTGTTATATCATCATAAACCGGATATTAAAAAAAAACTTGTTATTAGTTCTATTGAAATTTATTTCATTATCGTCGCGTTTCGTGCTAGGCACATTGCCAGAATAAGATCGTCATTATTCTGACGATGTGATTTCTATCAAGAATTGTCGATCGACAAACCAAACTTAATTTATATTGTATTTATCTATGTTTTGTATTGCTTTCATACATTTTAAATCATACTGTCAACTTTTCATTCACTATAAATGAATGATAGACATTAGATACCTTAAAGGTCATCTTTACACATTTCATACGCTTTTAAATATCGTAAATATCGTCGAGTTTAAATAAATTAATTAAAATATTATACCTACTGCTGTGAGGCACCGGCTTAGAATAGTGCTTCCATTCTTTTAAATCATTGTTTTCGAGTGTCCCTGCGTAAGAGCCGGGTATTCGAAAATACAACAGGCAACAATAACATCTCACATAGTTCAGCAATGAGGTTCACCACCCATTCTGAATGTAGTGCCTTTTTTGGTGAAACGAGACTGGTGTGTGCGTATACATAGATGTGTTGTTCTCCCTTTTATAAGGCAATGCACACCAGCACACCTTTCGCTGGTTACCCCACATTGTGGGATATGCCGTGATGGTATGAATGAAAGGATCATAAACCGGAATATTTAGACTCAAATATAAATACACTGGAAACCATAATTCTTTTTAATAATCAAGAATAAGGGTTTTTAGAAAAGTTTATCAGGTTCTTAAATCAATATATTTCTCTCGGTATGCACCATATGCCTGATTCGTTCATAAATATTGTATATGATTTCTAGTATTAATCTAAAGATATGCTATGTACGAAACGTGTTGATATTACCTACAGATAAATCAAAAGATCATAACCAACAATCCTTTCAATTTAATTGAATAATATTTTAAATACTGTTATGTAGAGTGAACAAGATGAAAATATGTCATATAATCATTATATAGTTGTATTATTATTGTCAAAATCATTTTTGAATGCATTAATCAAAACGTATTTTATAATTTTATTAAATATTTTTTATTTTTTTTTGTTGATTATTTTACACCTTGATTCATTACCTTAATCTAATAAATGATTTATAAAATTGATGCCATAATTCTTAGTAAATATTGGTAAAATTGGTAATACATATAGTAGATATTTGATCCCAAAAAAACACACAAGGAATATCGTGTAAGTATTATTTAATAATTTTCTTAAATCATTCATAAGATATTTTTCTCAAATACTTATTCCTACATATTAAGTTAGGCCGTGGTCTAGTTAAGTTGTATTAAACTAGATAAAATCATACTTTATTGTTTTCTAAGTACCTATTCAGCCACAACCTTTTTAGCAAAATATCATTGTGATGAGGAAATTATTGAGGAATCTACTTCTCTTCGACGTACCTATTTTATGTGTAGGTACTCGTTTACACCTAGAATCGATTTCACCAAAGGATTTATTATAATTTATCTTTATAACCAGGTGATGGTTTCACTCTTGTTAATAAAATAAATATATAAATTATGCGGTGAAATATGCATCGAAGCAATTAATTACTTTCCCGACGCCGATGCTGAAAACATTTTATCATATTAGAGCGTAGTTTGGTAGGTACCTACTTACTTACTATGTGACGGTTATCGAATATTGGGAACGGGTGCATCGTCAATGTTTCGCCGCCATTTTGAACCTAATATCAATTTGTAAGTAAATGAGCGTCAATCGATACGGATGTCATTTCCTTATTTTCTTCCACGTATGGACACGAGAGAAAAAAAAAACAGAAATACTTCTTTTTTTATTTTCAAACACCTATCCGCATTACGTAGGTACTTGCTTGTATTCTATGAAAACTATTCATTTTAACATTTCACGAGGATCCTATTTGAACAATCTAGAATTCCATACTATCAGATGGCAGAAACTCCATATAACGCTAAACTTAGTGACTGAAAACATGATATATTAAAACCGCCCAATGCACTATGAAGATACGCGTTAGTAAGGGTAAATATCGCGTGCGTTAAAAAAGGTTTATACGTGATTTAAATTATCGGAAACCCCAAATTTGTTGATTTTTTGCATTTTAAGAACAAACCTTAGTTGAAATGAAAAAACTTTATCGGTCATTCACTTTGATTTTATGCACTCTTTAAGCGTATAAAAGATTTATTTCTCTACGACACATGGTTATGCAGTAATTTAACAAAAATTCTGTAAAAAAGGATATTTTTAATCATATATTTATGGGAATTTAGGCTGAATTTTAAAATTGTGTGACGAACATTCACTAGAGAAATGTTGAAAAGACTTATACTATTTTTTCTAGAAACACACTGTTTAACATATTTGAGGGATTTGATTTGAAATTGAGTTGTTTAGGTTTATATGGCCCCTTAAATTAGTGTTTTCAACTAGTAAAGTAGTGAAGTCACATTGACATTTGATACAGTCGAATTCGTCAGTGGTAATTTCTTAACCTTGGTACATAAAATATAGATTGATGCATATTCAAATGAAATCCTCCCGAGATATTCACGTTTATTTACTTTTGTTTCCTTCATCGAAAAAAAAACTTCGTGGTGTAAATGTTTGAAATGTCCTAACCAAAGCCAAAGTCCCAAAGAGCGCCTTCCATTTAATTAGTAATCAATTTGTGAGGTCGGCACTGCCGGGAGCGTCGTCTCTCCTTAATTTTGCCGCTAAATTATTTAATCTTGGCGCACAACATAAATATTCAAAATCCAAACCTGGCCTACAGTTATATAAATGTATTTTAAGGCGACTACGAGATAAACGGAAAATGTATAAGTTGCAAGAAGAATCTGTCAAGAGGAATATTATAAACATTATATTCTTAATATATATCGATGTCAATGATAATATTATCTTAATCAAATTTATAAACATGACAAGAAAGGTACATCAACACTGTTTAATTTGATCTTCAACAATAAACGCTGTATCTTCTATAACTTATTTGATGAATGATCAAAATAATAAAATCAAGGCATACATTTAAATTCTACTTGACTTATTTATTTATCAACAGAAACATCTTGACAAGTATCGTTTTCTAAATAAATGATCACCATTACAAGCCACGTTATAAAAAAAAGTCGTTTATGACTTTATAAAAAAGGTCTATTTGTTGAATAGCCTTTTTGATTTATTTATGTATTTGTCTATACGGCTAGAAGCCTTTTACAATAAAAAATATATAGGTACAGTAGTTACAAGTATTTTACAAAAAAAATATGAAATCGATGAGCTACAAAATAAAATAACAATTTTAATAATAATGAATTCACAAAACAAAGTCAAAAAACATAGTAACTAAAAATCTAGAAATTATATAAAATCACTAGATACCATACAAAAAAGCGAAAATAAGAAACAAAAACACATTATAAATTATTAACTAGAAATAATAAAAAAGAATCCATTAATGATCCATTTAAATGATGAAAAACTGTCAATGTACATAAATAAAGAAATTAAATCGTGATTTTATTAATTTTGTCGATATATTAAAAAGGGCCTTCAATACATTAGTGAATCTTATTTATTTATTAATCTTACTGTACATAATATAAACAAATATATTGCACACTGGCGGGCTTATTGCCATTAGGAAATTTCTGCCAACCAACCGGAATCAGTCAGTGAATCTTCACTTTTATTTATTTATTTATTTATTTATACATCTTCTTGTACATAATATAAACAAATATAATTGTACACTGGCGGGCTTATTGCCATTAGGCAATTTCTTCCAACCAACCAGATTACAAAATATGACAACATTGTGTATGTACAACAGCAAATAAAAAAGAGTAAAAGAAATCAAATAAAATACGTATAACACTTAAATACTATTCAACAAAAAAAAAATTATAATTCATAGCAATAAAAAGGATATGGTAAGGACAGGAGAGGAAATCGGGATCAGGTGTTCAAGGATAAATATTCCTTCTTTAGTTTTTTCTTGAAAATACTAAGTGAGTTAGACGACGCAATATCCGGACTAAGGCTATTCCATAATCTTGCTGATTGTACTTCGAACGAAGATTATTATATTCTTTTATTAAGTCTTTTGAAATTTTGTCATATTATTTTGAACATAATAATAATAAAAACTTCCATGCTCCCTGCTTATAAACATAGCTAATTGTAAGTAATGTAAAATTTGTCTTTAAATCATATATAAATCATAATGAATCGATCACATTTTTATACACGTGATATGATTATTTTTATAACCAATAAAAGTAATAACGAAGTGTTTTTAATCGAAGTGACTAAAAAAGAAGAATTTGTTAAATGTGATGGTAAGATGTGAATAATTTGAGATTTAAATCTGAGTCTTCGGTTGGTATTCTTCTTAATTATTAATACAATTTCTTGTCAATTAATTTGAACGTCATAGCGCAAGAAACATTCACAAAAACTCAACTCGGTTTAAAAGCGTCGGACGTAAACTTAAAAAGGAAATAAGAATCTCTAAATAAAAAGAAAACTATTCTACATTTCCAGCGAGAAACTTTCATTCAATTCAAAGAGAAATTGTTTTTTGTAATAAAAACGCTAGTTTCGAAACAGTGGAGGATAAAAAAAACGAAACTAAAACGAATATATTATTATGTATAGGCGTGCAAACTTGTATAGTTTTTTTTTCTGATATTTTGATTAAATCAAATGTTGCATGGGAATTCTTAAGATTGTATCATTTTCAAACTTATTTACAGAAATAACCTCTATTTTTGTGTGTCGATGTAGAATTAGCTCTAAAGAAAAACGATAAATTACTTCTAGAAATGATTTATTTTCTCAAAATAATTTACTTTGAAAATATTTGATCATTTGAATTGGTATGTTCTATTCACAATTTGATTTTTTTCTGATAAAAATACGACTCGTAAACTCATACTTTAAATCTGTAGAAATTATTTAAAAGAAATTTTGATTATCTATTTATTTATGAAAACAAAATTAAATGTGTGTGATTAATGAATAGAATGATTATTATTTGTAGGTACTGAGGAAATGATTCAAAATTTAGGGAAAAAAATCAAGCCATATTCGACCTGTCTGGCTGATCCATACAATCACTTTATGCGAAGGCACAACGTCAACCAACCACGCCATACAAGTTCCCTCAATAATCATATTCATGGAAGATGTTTAATTTGTAACTAATTAGATGATAATATTTTTAATATAATAAATACTTATAAATTACAGCTATAATAACTGGTTACCCACTCGAGAAACATAGAAATTAAAAACTAAAGACCTTAGGTTGTTAGTTTTTTAAGTAATTCTACAATCAAATTGTTTTTATCTGGCGGTGTATGTAGCATTTTATTTTCGAAGTTTTCGTAGATTTTCTATGTACCTATGGAATATATTATTCAAACTTGTTGAAAATCACATTTTAAAAGTATCTGATATATAATTTAATCAGTTCATTTTACAATGATGGAAACAATTTCAGTAAATTTAAATTTACTATAGGTATTCCACTACATAATGTACATACCATCACGCCATATCCAAACAGGGTAGTATTCTACTATACTCTAAAATATTCAGTATGAATAATATTTGAGGTTCAGGTATGTGAGATATTGTTCCTACAATTATTTCATTATGATGTTTACTTAAATATATGAATACTTAAGGTATTTGACAATTGCGAAAAGGACAGTACACCATGAACCCGTAATGTTCAAGAATCTTCTTATTAAACAACTAAAGGAAACACAATATTCATGTAGGTACAACATATATTCAATTTTGTACCAAATACTAGAATAATTAGTCAGAGAAATTATCCCAAACTCTATTTATAATTTCATAAAAATTGCATTATATGTAACGATATTATTTAAAAATGGAAATTGTTATGTTCCAATAAAATATCGAACATTCAAGAAGTACACAACATGTTGATGGAAGGAGTCCTCTCCCGAAACTAGTAGTGTTTTTATCAAGTGGTATTAAGCAAATAATTTGTATTAGAGAGGCATTTAAATTCCTCTGAATTGCTAGCCCGTAGAAAATTTCATCTATGCTTGGAAGCATTCCATCAGTTTCTATAGTTTTGTGTATTTTTGATCCTTGAAAAAATCCAATCCTATTGTATTGCAAAAATGAAAATAAAATCAAACGTATGGTATCGACAGGTGAGATCTAGTGTAAAAAAACAAATTTCGAGTTAATAATGTCACTCGATATTTTGACCATTGTAGTAATACAATAAAACACTTCAATTCTGTATGTAGGTACTTGAAGTCTTCTACACTACCTATATTTTACTAGATTATCTAAAGATCTGCTCTCTTAGCACAATAGTTTCCTTTTGACAACTTCAATAATCCATAATTGACCCACGTCATTATCAACAAAACCACTTTTTCAAGTAAAAAATATGAAGTGATTATCAATACTCCAGGAAAAAAATATTTTAACACAATATATTATACAGAAAATATGTATATACTGTAAATCAGTACTTATATAAAGAAGTACAATAAGTGGTTTGTTGACTATTTATTTAATAGAAAACAAATAACTAAATACGGACATTTTTTTTCTAATGCGCAGGTAACAGATAAAGGAGTACCTCAGGGTTCAGTTCTTGGCCATAATTGTTCATTATATATATATATATATATATATATATATATATATATATATATATATATATATATATATATATATATATATATATATATATATATATATATATATATATATATATATATATATATATATATATATATATATATATATATATATATATATATATATATATATATATATATATATATATATATATATATATATATATATATATATATATATATATATATATATATATATATATCAATGATATTATAAAATGTCTTGAATTTTGCGAAATCAAATTATTTGCAGATGACACATTGATATATGTAACTGGTGATAGTATTGAACTTTGTCTTGAGAAAATTCAATTTGATTTGGAATTAATTGCTATCTGGCTTAATAAAAATAAATTAAAATTGAATGTACCCAAGAGTAAATTTATGATTATTGGTAAACAGATACTTAGTGACACTAAGTACACACTTAAGATTCATTATGAGGAAATTGAGGAGGTTGAAGACATAAAATACTTGGGAGTATTAATAAATAATAAATTGAGATTTGACAAGCACATATTATGTATTACGAAGAAAATCGCGAAGAAGGTGGGATTTCTAGGAAGGATAAGAAATAAACCTGATTTAAAAACATCTAAATTAGTGTATAATAGCATTGTTGTTCGGCACATTAACTACTGCTCAAGTGTATTATTTATGAGCAATGTAGGTGAAAATAAAAAACTACAGATAATACATACAAAACAGAGCAATGAGGACAATATTAAAATGCAATAGATTTACCCGTATTGAATATATGCTTGAGCAGTTGAAAATTTTGACAGTGAACCAACAAATAATTCTGAATGTGCTAATTTTTATTTACAAATTAAAAAATAGACTTTTACCACCTTATTTACAAAAAAATATTATGTACAATTTTGAAGTTCACGCATACCCGACGAGAAGTAGGCGGGACTTTAGACTACCGCAGACAAACCTGGCAGGTACACAAAATAGTGTGTACTACAAAGGCTTACAACTTTATAATGATTTGCCTGAATCTGTTAAGGAGGCGTCTAGTCTTGCCGCTTTTCGTCGCTTAGGTGCTGAATACATAAAACAAAAGTTTTTTTAAAAATCGTGTGTTTCTATTGTTTATATATTATGTTCTAAGACTATAATATCTGTTTATATATTATGTTCTAAGACTATAATATCTGTTTTGCTTGTTTTGATACTATATTGTTATTATTATTTTTTTTTCATGTTCTTTGATGTCTTCTATTGTGGTAGTGTGTTTTAATTTTTTTACTTTGTGATTTATTGTTATTGATAGATACGTGTCTTTTTTGTGTGTTCATTTAGTCATCCGATGTTGATTTGTTTATTTTTATTGTTTGTTTTTATTTTCGTTTGTACTAGATGTAAGAAATTGTATTTTTTTTTACATCTCTATAAAAAATATATACAATACAATACAAAGAGAAACTACTTTTATTTTTATAATCAGAATCATTTACCCTCACTGTTCCCCCCGTATGTTCTACACGGGATAGGCAGAGACAAGCGAACGCCACATTCTTCTATCCTGACACGCATTCATCGCCTTATCGACATTCATGCATCGTCTCCTTCTTTGGGCCCCCCTGGCTTTGACGATCATTTGGTAAAAACTGTTTCTATCCTGTGCAGGTCTTCCACACGCCTCAACCTGGTCCATTCCCGTATAGGTATTTCAAATCCAGGATAGATGCTTCCTGCCGACCACTCTACGACCCTCAATCTTCCCACACATGCTCGTCTAATATTCTAGCATCTCTCGTTCAGAATGTCGTTACCGTAGTCGTGCCATTCTTTTCTTGGAAGACCCCGACATTTTTATGAGGTTGGAGTATTTTAGCTGTACCTTAGTGTAAAATATATTTTCTTTGATTTTTTTTTTGTTTTCATTCTTTTGTTGATGTTCACACACAATTTCGTCATACTATCTATGTAATCTGGTTGGTTGAAAGAAATTGCATAAGGCAATAAGCATGCCAGTGTGCAATATATTTGTTTATATTGTGTACTAAAAGATAAATAAATTGTCATTCTTCACATGTGCCCAAAAACTGTGCCCATTACTTTTATTCTATTGTTGACATATTTCTTTCATAATCATCCGTGACCTACAACCCAGTGTTCGGACCTTGACTTCCTGCAGACATTGCCTCCATAATTGTCTGTTTTTAACTTCTTTCTTTATCTGAAGAAAGTTATCCCAGACATAATTAAACGTATCATCTAAAGTCTAAATAAGTATCTATCGTTTGTATCACATGAAAAATAAATCGCTTATTAAATAAAGTCACCTTATCGTAAATATTGCAAATTCGATCATTCATTTATAATGTGTTCATTTCGAATTTCATACGAGAGTTTAAAACTTTTGTCGTGTAGGTATAGAGTTTGTAGAGTGTTTACTTAACAAGTTTAAGGATAAGTTAAAACTTCTATGGAGTAAAACTAACAAGGATTAAAACATTGTGATATTAACAAAGATATTATTCAACGGATATAATCTATGCATAATAATTTTGAACAAGAAATTAGCTCATAAAGTATTTTGTGCTACTTTTAACTACAATAAATCTTAGATTAATATATGATTTCGAAGAAAAAGTTAAATATCCTTGAATTTTGTCGGGTGGCTAGATACAGCTATAGCTTAGTGCTGTTAATTTGTTTTAAGTTTACAACATACTTCATGAATTAAACAACATAAATATTGATTTCAGATTATGAATAATGTATTTGAAAACGAGCTTTTTTTTAGATCTGAGAATTTAAAATATAATACAATTTTATAGCGCCGTTTGATGAAGCAAAATTATTTACATGGCTATTTTTCCTCTCCTCTGTTACTAAAATGTACAAAAAAATCATAAACATACTTGTTACTTTTCTCTCATGCGCACACCCACACTAATTCACACTTTTTTATTGTCTTATTTTGATATTAGGTATAGTACATGTTATATTTGTATTTTTATTTATTTACTTTTAATAATTGTATGCATGTAATGTGTGCTGTCTTTTGAAAAGTAAAATAAACAATGTACAAAACATTGGTTCTCAGCATCGTTGAGTATTATTCGATTGTCTGGTCACCCCACTACGACATTCAAAATCAGAGTAGAAAGAATTTTTAAAAAATCCTAAAAACTCTTCCATCTCGTATAGGGTGTCACATTGAACTATCGACTTACATGTAACGAGAGACTCAGTTTCTTTGGAATGCAGAGCCTGTAAAGGAGAGATTTGGCTTATCAATTAGTGTTACACAAAATAGTGAACCTGATGTCCCAACAATATTATACATTTAGAATTTGTAAAAAAGAACTGTTTCTTAAGAATAAGTAATTTGAATGTGGGTTAGTACTCTCCTATAAACAGAGCTGCTGCATGTTATAATGGAGAAACAATAGTGGCATATGGACTGTTGCTTTCATTGTTTACAAATAAACTAATTTCTCAATAGATGACATTACAAAAAAGGTTTCTTCGTTACCTCATAAATGGCAATGGTAGATATAATTTCGTATTATTCAGGTGAAATATTTACAGATTATTCAAATATATAGAACTTTCAAAAATTACATTGATAAGGGAATTCATAAAGACATAATTGGTTAACGTTGCGCAAGCGCATAAAGTGATCACGTAAACCAGCCGATGACAGATCGTAAGTCCTGTAGGGGCCTGAGTTCCTGGTTCTTCTATAGTATCCAAACTTCTCTATTGAGATGTGTTATTGTCAATAAAAATAGTGGCACCATACTATGTTAATTTGTTCACGGATTTCTCCACTCACAGAAAAAATATAGCAATGTTAACTGAGTGATTTTGGAGAACGTTGTTCAAGCGCATAAAGGAATCAAGTAAACCTGTATATGGCTTGTCTTTAGTTTGCTTAGTGAATTTTCATATGCAATGTAATAAATATTCTATCTTTATAGATATATAAAAATAAATTATGGTTAAAATAATGGAGTATATCATAATTATAAGCTATCCGGTGGGCTTGTATTCGATTGCTGCATCGAGTATTTACCTACAGCACAAGCATTTAAAAAAAACAGAAATACATACATTAAACACAAAAACATTACTTAGGTAAAAATCACTTTATAAATAAAATGTTAAAAATGCATTTGGTATGGTAAAATTAAACCAAAGGTTTCAGTTCTACTACTTTAATGACACTGACTAGACACTTTAAAAATGGTCACTGGATGACCGAAACTAGGTGTAACTCGGTGTCATTAAAGTAGTAGAACTGTAAAATTTACCATATCAAATTTACTTATAATTTGAAAAGGAGTTCTACCAAGAATTGTCCGTAGATAAATTTAAAAAAAATTATAATGTTGTTACAGTGATGGTTATCATAATGAGAATAACCTCTGATTAATAATCGTAATGAGTTTTTGAAAAAGTTTCAAAATGTTTTTTATTTAACTAGTATAAAATATTGTTTATTTGTATTTATCAATCCGAAATATCAAATCAAAAATTTGACATTTCAAATTTTATAGTTATTTATTTTTTTTATTTTGAATCATTACCGTGTGTACCCACGTTTATCATGATATTAAATCGCAAAAACACTGAAATATTTATAAATACGACAAATATGTTATTGAAAACAATCGTTTTTAATAAAATATTGTTTTGAATATGACAAACCTAAATAAATAGACAGAAAACGTGATGAATACTCCGTTATCAAAATCAATATTATTTGTCGACGGTAAATTTCCAATTGAGTTGTAAAATAAAAACAAAAGATATCACGAGTATTATAAAAAACGTTATCTCTTTTAAACATATCTCACAGAGGAATAAAATTTGATTTTAGTTATAAGAATAACAATTTACTACTTTTGTTTATAGTGTAAATATAAAATGAAGATGGTTTAGTGATATGTACATAAAAATATTGTTACAGATAAATATAAACATAAAAATATATGATACTATTTAGTTATTATAAAAATTTTAACTCCTATTTTAGAACCTACATATAAAAGGTTATCGTAGGTACCTACTGATTTTAAGATTAAGGCTATAATAAAACAACGAGTAAAATCATTTTTTACACACAGTCATATAATAGCCAAATGTTACTTGCGAAGAAATGAGACATGTTACGCATTTTGCAACAGTGCATGGATATGAATGATGCTAGATTTAATTCAATATAGGTAAATATTTACTGAAAATTTATTTTAATATCTTTTTGGTCCTAGAGATAATAACTACGTTTTCGATTAATAACTTTTATGGCTTTTTTTATATTTCCTTTCTTATTGAATATAGATATAAAAAAGGTAAGTCTGGCACCAAGAAGTGGTTGCGTTTTGCAGATTTTAACATTATTGCAATATAAGTTTTACTTGTATGTTATTTGTACCTATAAAATCCGTCCGTTTACGAAATATTTACAATGTACATATCGTTACTGAAATGTTTAAACAATTAATATAAGAACACATAAAGGACTTACAAAGACACAAATGATACAAAAATCTGTTCATTTACACCTACAGAAAGGGGACGCGCACTAGTAAACGCAATCACTCCCAGGTGCCAGACTTACCTTTTTCATACCTTTATTCAATAAAGAAGGAAATATAAAAAAGACAGCCATTAAAAAATTAATTGTTTTTTAACGATGCTATCTCTTAGACTATAGGTAAATACATCTTATCATATGGTGCTTGAAATCAAAACAAACTAAATAAAATCAATTCGGTCATTCATACAATTACGGCATATTACAAAATGTGGGGTAACTAGCGACAGGTATGCGAATGTGTGTTACCTTATAAAAGGAAGCACGACACATGTGTGTATACCTACTAGTATCGTCTCACCTATAAAGGCAACATTGAGAATGGGTGGTCGGTATACCTCATTGCTGAACTAGATATATGAGATGTTATTTTGCGTCCTGTATTTTCGATTACCCAACTCTTGCGGGACATGACGCGAAGCATCGGCTTAGACTAGTGCTATAATAATAGCAAATATACAATATCATCCATCAACACACATAGTCCCTTCGATTGTTCTGAGGAAGATGTTTTAATCGTTGAAAGCAATCAGGGTTTTATTTACAATTGACTATGTGGATTTAAACATATACATTGATGTTTTTATTGGGAATTCATACATTTCCATCATTCTTAATCTCTTTTGCATTGAATGTTAACATAATTTAGCGTCGTGTTTTTTATGGGTCTAATATCACGAAACGCGTGTTAGTCAAACCGCACAAACCGAATTCATAGTGACAATATTCTCTCGTCAATCTTGTATTTGTTTTTGAATACGATTGCCCGTTGTTGAATATTATTTTGCATACTAAACTCCAATCCATAACCGACGATAATTGAATGTAAGCACATCTCAAAATGGGTCGTCACAAAATAATGATAAATTGAAAATACATGTATTTATTTAAGCCAACAAATTTCCTATTCTATCCGTGGAAATTAGTTTGAAGCAATTACATTATCTAATCAAATAATTTAAATTCGATTGTTGATATAAAGCAAGAAGTAAATAGGTAATTGAATAGATTGAATACATAATGTGGATTATAAACATGTTATTTTAATTTAGGGAATGTATGACATACATAAATGTTTAGTATTTATTTTTTAACGAAAATAAAAAGATTCGACTTATATGAATATAGAAATATCAATAATTTAAACCTATTCCTTTAAAACATTTCGTTTTTATTTTTTTTTTATTTTAATGCAACTCGATTGTATGACTGAGAATAATTGAAACAAGTATGTATAAAAATACTCTTATAATCAAAAAATTAAATTAGAAACTAGACTAGTAAGAAAATTAATTTCCAAAGCAATAGATTTATGCAATTAACAATTATTGTAAAAATTGAATTTATAGACGACATCGTTTCATACAATATATATGCCAGAATACGCAATAATTTCATACTCAATCTTCATACATTTATTTATTATATTTATTTATTTTATAATAAAAAATGGATATGTCCTTGATAAACAAGTACATATACATCTTCCTACGTTCCCCAAAATAAGCAAATAAATGCTTGTGCTATAGGTGAACGAAATCGTTCGAGGCAGGATTCGAACTCGCGATCACTGGATTACTAGCCCAGCGCACTAACCGCTCAGCCATCGACCCATCTTACATACATGCATATAGCAACAAGCAGTTAAGATATTCCGGGTAGGAAAAAAAACTGATTTCCACACTGTCCTATCATTACAAAATATCTTCAAATAAGTTAAGTGCTTATTCTTCAACTATACATGCTATCGCCATTGAAAATTGGATCTCATGTGCAACATGCAACTAGTATATTTGTACGAATTTAGAATTCGGAGTAGAAAATTTTGTGTGTGTGTCTGTCTGTGTGTGTCCTCTTATAACTTTTTATCTGTTTTATGCACTTAGCCAAAAATTTTAGAATACACATAAAATTTTAGGCATTCAAAAGTTTTTGAATTTTTGTTCCAGTCAGGGGTTATCAACATTTGAATTTTTATTTTATATTTCCATATATCTCATAAACCATAAAAGCTAAAATACTGAAAATTTGTATAAATATACACAAATACAATATCTCAAAAATTTTTGTATTAAAAAGTCCCATGGTTTCACAAACTTTATTTACTAAGGGAACTACCATATTAGAAAAAATCGAAAACGGTGAAAAATATATTAATTTTTTGTAAAATAAACTATAAACTTTTAAAAAGTTAGAACATTGTAGAATAAACTTTTTTACACTTTTTGTAAAAATTTAATTTAATGACGACATGAATAATTTTGCCATACAATTTGTATAGCAAAATTATATCTACGGGGACTCTCATAGCTTGATATTTATGCTTCATGCATACCATCAAGCCGTTTATCTTAAAATATTCAATAATTTCACACAAACATTCTTAATGTTCTACTCCGAATTCTAAGTAAATCCATTTATATAGAACAAATATACTGCGAAGCCTCTAAGTGTGTGTTATTTGACTTCAAAGTTGGAAAAACCGTGAAAAATATAGACCCTGCATACAAATGTCGCGTATTTATTTAATATAGCTTCTCGGGCAACTAGCAGGTAGGTACTATGTCAAATATTAATTTAACACGCACCCAATAACAAGATACCACATGCTGGAGACTTACGATATTAATCGTCTCGCAGATCCAGACTGAAAACACAATTAAAAACTGTGTATCCACCGGGAATCGATCCCGGGACCTTTGGATCAGCAGTCAAATCCAACCAACTGAGCCACGAAAGCCGCGTATCTTGGTTTGATACTTTGTCGATATGTTAAGAGAAATAAATTCTCTTGAACAAATCGACACTTGGAAAACACAGCATGTTTCTCTACTGTTGTAATCAACGTGAAAAAAAATAAAACTTCCACGAGAGGAATTTTCCAGCATCACTTTTATAGATATAATTATTAAAATGTATATTTCAAGCCAAAGATAAAATTTTTGCGATGTTATAAAAATCTCATTGAAAAAGAACAAACAATTTTCAACAGAGAAATGATCGTCCGCTGGCAACCTGGTAGATAAGTATCTAAAAGGAACGTTAGGGGGACCGAAGAAAAAGATATTTCAAAATTAAAACGATGTTAGTTCGTTCATATATGGCATTTCAATGAGATCACGAGAGATCTATCTTGTACATTAGCAATAAGTATATTCGTATTCAAACAAAACTTTAGATAATTTCATTCCCTTTTATTTTTGTACACGTACATTTGCATAGTCAAGGGTTCAAATAGCTATTGACTTTCTTTAAGAAATAAAAAATAGCGCCATTTCATTTTCTTTGAGGTCTTCCTAATTTTCCTTCCATAATTGAGCCGTATTTTCATTTCCACAGTAGCTTGGTGAAAAATAAGAACGAACAGAAAATAAATATATTTTAAACTACTTGAAATTTTTTTGAAAAAGGATAATTGTTAAAAAAGTCTTTGCGGTGAAAAGTAAGCTAGCTTTAACACAAAATATTTTTTTTAAATATGATATTCATATTTTACAAAATAATATGAATATAACCTCGAATAAACCAGTGTGCAAAACATTCTGTTTTATCAACTTCATCGAAATTTTTCAACTTACTTAACAAAAGTTTACTTATTATTCCAAAGTCAAATATACATATACATACCCTTAACTAAAGCATAAATACTTTTGGTATAGGTGAACGAATTCAGTCGTGTGAAGATTCGAGCTCGCGACCAATATATTTACAAGTTTTGTCAATCAATCCTCCTATAAATTATCCCACACTATGTAAAGACACGAACGGAAACAAACATAGTATCAGATTAAGAGCAAATCAAGGAGGTGTGGAAGGAATACTTCCACAAACTCCTAAAAATGAACTGAGAAATCATACTACCAATATCCCCGCGGAATCAAATAATGAAGAGCCGACAAACCCACCAGCAATAACAGAAGTAAACATCTCTTTTAGAAAATTAAGAAATAACAAAACACCTGGAAAGGATAAATTGCCCGCTGAGGCGCTTAAATATGGAAATGAACACCTAAAAAATCTGATACATAGCCTCATTGTAAAGATATGGACCATGGAGGAAATCCTAATGGAATGACAAACCGTAATATGTCCATAGAGGCAAATCATTGCTCCTCTATTATAATATTCGCAGAAAGCCTATTAGGAGAGTATCAGGCCGGCTTTAGGACTGTAAGGTCAACAACGGACCAGCTATTTACAGTTTGCCAGATTCTGTCGAAGTGTTGGGAATTTGACATCGATGTGCACTAATTATTTATAGATTTTAAATATAATGGTTAAGATGTCTGAAATGCTGGACACCTTTGATAGAAAGGTACTACGTTGAATATGCGGCCCCACGAAGGATAGCGATGAATGGCGCGTTAGACGTAACGATGAGTTGTACAACATATACCAGGCTTCAAGTATCTCAACGCACATGAAATTTGCATCAATGCCAGTAAGACCAAATATATGCCAGTCACTAAGTCTGTTAATAGCAACCAAAACCCAACAACAATCAGCGTAGGCGCCCACACAATAGAAACGGTTGAAAGTTTTACTTACTTGGGATCGATTGTGACTAACGTGAATGACACATCCACTGAAATTAAGCGAAGAATATATAACGCAAACAGATGCTTCTTTGGTTTAAGAAGACATCTGGCATCTTGGATGATGTCTAGAAAAACCAAAGTCACAATCTACAAAACGTTGCTACGCCCCGTACTAACTTATGGTTCTGAGTGCTGGGTATTGAGTAAAAAAGATGAATTGTCTCTACTAGTGTTCGAGAGAAAAATACTCAGAAGGATATTCGGACCTGTGCAGGTAAACGGAGCTTGGAGAATACGACACAATGATGAGATCTACAATATTTATAATGAGCCCAACATTATAAAGATGATAAAAATAGGGAGGCTACGATGGGCAGGGCACGTGGAAAGAATGGGCGATGAAGGAGCGCCAAAAAGGGTCCTGCACACAAAGCCACAAGGTAGACGAAACGTTGGTAGACCCAAGCTCCGATGGCTGGATGGCATGCAGCGGGATGTGGAGGCTGTTGGTGTAAGGAACTGGAGGGAAGCATGTCAGGACAGAGGGAGATGGCGAGGAATGCTGGAGGAGGCCAAGGCCCGCAATGGGCTGTGGAGCCATTGATGATGATGATGAGATGGGCTGGACATTTACAACGAATGCCAACCTCACGGGTGCCGAAACGAATCTTGACTGGACACCCGGGTGGGAGAAGAAGGGTAGGAAGATCAAGACTGCGGTGGGAAGATGAGGTCAGAAAGGATGCGGCTCAACTTCTCCAGGAGAGGAGCTGAAAAGTGGCAGCAGAGGACAGGGTGGGATGAAGACGAAAGTTAACGGAGGCCATGGCTCAATTTGGGCTGTAGCGCCATCGAAGAAGATAAATTTTCCCGCTTGGTGACGAAGTCTGCTTTCCGAGACCTTCTGCTCCACTTTGCTTTGCCTTTGTTGTTTTATGTCAATTAACACAATATTTTTTACGCATTAATTTATACACACAATCTGAGTTCTCTGGACTCTTTATAGTGTGTTATACATCATTATAATAATCATGGCGTGTTATAGTAAAATAAGAAATAATGTCATAAAATATCGTACCCTATTTTTCGAACCATTCAACTATTCACAATCTAGCATTGTGTAATCATCCTGTATCTACCTATATCTAAAATATTTTCTTTCTCGAAATAACATGAAAATGTTTCAAAGGTAACTGGTTGACAATACACATGGCAAGAGGTGTTTTTTTTTATATTTGGATATATTTTATACACCTTCTCATATCCACAACACTGTATAATATATTATACATTATTGTATATATCTGCAAGCCAACACACTGTGCAAAGCCGATTAGGAACGGATTCAAACATACGTTTTTAGTAAATCTGTTACGTGCTTCGGTGGAAAATGGCAGATTTTACTTCTACCATACACGATACGACTGATGCTGTTTTGACGTTTGGATTTAAAAATTAAAAATAGCATCTTGAAAACACCTCTATTAACATTTTGAGATACACGGTTATATCAAAGTGAACTTTACGTGACTTCTTGGTATTGAATTATTTCTTTATTGAAAAAAGTTGTCCATTGGTATTAGAAATTACTTGATAAGAATGTATAAAATATTATTCTAATCGTTTCTTTGATGTAGTATGGATTGAGATGACGCACCTAACTTTAGAACTAAAAGTTATTAAGATATTTTTAGGAAAAAATATCGTTTATGGTATTTTATTATCCTTTCATATATTATTGGTAAAATGACCAAATACACGAAGAAGAAGAAGAATAAGAAAAAAGTTTAAATCCAGAAACCACCTCGGGCACACGCTCGACAATTCGCCAAAGTTTCATTGTAATCGGACATACGGTTTAGGAGCACATCGCTTGCATACATTCATACATTCATAAATAAATAAATAAAATAATTTTCCGATAGGAAATCAGTATATTGTTGATTTGTAAGTAAATAATAATAGGTAGGTACCTACCTACAACAATGTTCTAAATAAATTCGATTCATAACAAATTTTATTTGAATATCAGAATCTTTCCGTTACCATAGTAACCATTCCAATACGTAAAAAATATCAAATGGTTTGAGACATTTTTTGAATATGTAGGTACCTACATACATTGGTTTGTTCGATGCCATAAAAATGAAAATTGTCAGAAAAATCAAATATTATTTACAAATTATGCAATTTTATTATGCCTATATCTTTACTAATAATAAACACATTTTTACAATATATGTCTTAAAACTTGCTGTAATGTCTTGTGTTTCATTTTATTATTTCATAATTACATTTAATTCAAAGGTTTATTATTTTCAAGAACATATTCATTCGGTAGGAAAATGAAATATTGTATGAAAAGATATTAAAATGGCGGCGTTCATGTACAAAACGCTTACATTAAAAATAAGTTAAACATTATAATTATACAAAATATTCACCATGTTTTTCACTCAAACGCTAAGTTATACTTGAAAATATATTTTTTTCGTGTAAATACGTACTTCTAACTTTTAAACTAACAGATATTTGCGTGCAAAATGTATACTTTTTTGACAGATACGACTTGGAAAATTTTGTATGAAAAAAATAATTATTGAAATATTTTTAAAATTCAGCATTTTTATCGCATTATTTTTAGCGTGACACTGCATCAGGTATACAGGTACACGTTCGCACATAAATTAGATTTTTAGATGCTCTTGGTTTTTCAGAAGGCGTGAGACAAACACACACACACACACATACACACACACAAACACTAACATTTTGATTGCTTTATTACTTTAGACTAGCTTTTATGTCCCGCCGTTGGCCAAGAATGTAAATTAGTGAAGGAATAAGCAATCGTTTATATAATATTGTCACAAAAAATATTTGCTAATTCGTAGTATGAAAAGTAGTTTGAAATTTAATTGAGTTTAAGCGATGTAAAATGTTCAAGTGATGGTCACAACCCATTTGTTTTTATATATAAGTACATAGGTAGGTACATACAATTTCTGCACGCATGGACTATGGTAAATGGTTTTAAATATGACTGATTATAAAGAGACAACGTTGTAAAGAGTTTGGATTTGGCCACAACCCCTATTTTTATATATTGTCATCGAACGCAAATGTGTTTTAAATATTTAGTAATTTTGGATTATGGGAAATGGCTTAAAAATTAAATAAACAAAAGTACTGAAAAGATTCTAGTGTTGGTCACATCCCATTCGTTTTTATATTTTTCGTCAAGTGTGCATACCTATAGATTATTATATTTTTGCGCAATAAAACTGATCTACATTACAGAAGAAGACTTAAATAGTTTTTAATTTGAATATAAACGTTGTGAGGGGTCCAGTAATTGCCACAACCCCGATTTTTTATTATATTGTCATCAAAATCAAATGTGTAGTTATTGAAAATTAAGCAATATATGATGATATAATAAATGGTGTAAATTTCGATTGAAAAAAAGTATTGAGAAGATTCTAGTGATGGTCACATCCCATTCGTTTTATGTATTTTCGTCACGTGTGCATGTTGTTTATAATATTTCTATACAATAGACTATTAGACTTAAAACTAACCCAAAAGACTAAATGAAAAAAAAGAATAAGTATAAGACTATAACAAATAGTTTGTAATAAAAACTGACCCAATGGTCTACATAAAAGATGCAATAGAAGAATTACACAATAGTAAATGTATTTTATAAAAAATGACCAAATGGTCTTCATAAAAGAAGAAGAAGATGAATTGAAATATAGGAAATATTTTATATAAAATTCACCCAACGTCTACATTAAATAAGAAAACGAAGAATTAGACTAAAGGAAATAGTTTGTATAAAAACTAACCAAAAGATCTACAAATAATAAGAAAAAGAAGAATTAGACTAAAGAAAGTAGTTAATATAAAAACTGACCCAAAGGTCTACATATTAGAAGAATAATTATACGTCAGGAAATAGATTGTATAAAAACTAACGCAAAGGTCAACATAAAAGAAGACGAAGAAGAATTAGACTAAAGGAAAAGTTTGCATGAAAACTCTCCCTTGGTCTACATAAAAGAGGAAAAATTAGACTATAGGAAGTAAGTTTATACAAAATTCAACAAAGGTCTACATAAAATTAGAAAAAGAAGAAATACGTTAAAAGAAATAGTTGGTATCAAAACTGGCCCAGAGGTCTACATAAAATAAGAAGAAAAAGAATTAGATAATAGGAATAAGTTTGTATAAAAACTCACCCAAAGGGCTACATAAAAGAAGAGGAAGAAGATGAATTAGACTATAGGAAATAGTTTGTATAAAAACTCACCCAAGGTCTACATAAATTAAGAAAAAGAAAAATTAGACTATAGGAAATAGTTTATTTTTTATTTATGAACTGTCCCAAATGACTTCACAAAAGAAGAGGAAGAAGAATTAAACTCCAAGAAATAGTTTGTATAAAAAATCACCCAAAGGTCTACTTAAATAAAAGAAGAATTTCACTATAGGAAATAGTTGTAGATTGAATGACATGTGTATTGTAGTTAACCTAAGATAGTTTAATAATTTTCCTATACGAAATTAGTATATTGTTGGTTTTTAAGTAGTATTAGGTATGTAGGTACCTACCTACAATGATGTTCTAAATTAATTCGAATTCGATTTATAACAAATTTTATTTGAATATCAGAATGAGTCCGTTACCATAGTAACCATAGAATATGTAAAAAATATCAAATGGTTTGTAGACATTTTTTGAATAATATGTAGGTACCTACATTGGTTTGTTCGATGCCATAAAAATGAAAATTGTCAGAAAAATCAAATATTATTTACAAATTATGCAATTTTATTATGCCTATATCTTTACTAATAAATAACACATTTTTACAATATATGTCTTAAAACTTGCCGTAATGTCTTGTGTTTCATTTTATTATTTCATAATTACATTTATTTCAAAGGTTTATTATTTTCAAGAACATATTCATTCGGTGGGAAAATGAAATATTGTATGAAAAGATATTAAAATGGCGGCGTTTATGTACAAAAGGCTTACTTTAAAAATAAGTTAAACATTATAATTATACCAAATATTCACCATGTTTTTCACTTAAACGCTAAGTTATACTTCAAAATATTTTTTTTTTGTGTAAATACCTACTTCTAACTTTTAAACTAACAGATATTTGCGTGCAAAATGTACACTTTTTTGACAGATATGACTTGGAAAATTTTGTATGAAAAAAATAATTATTTAAATATTTTTAAAATTCAGCATTTTTATCGCATTCTTTTTAGCGTGACACTGCATCAGGTATACTGGTACACGTTCGCACTTAAATTAGATTTTTAGATGCTCTTGGTTTTTCAGAAGGCGTGAGACAAACACACACACACACACACATACACACACACATACACTAACATTTTGATTGCTTTATTACTTTAGATTTATTTAACAGATTTTAGAGACTAAGCGAACATACATATATAATCCATTCTCTTGGTCTCATGTAGGAATATATTTTGAACATTGTGTAGAAATACCTTAGACAAACTTTGCTTCCAGGTTTAACCTCGGAACAAAATACACGTGAAATCTGACCTCTGTAGAGGACCTTACTAGGTAAGTATTTCTAATGTTATAAGATCTTATAGAAACGAGAAAAAAGATTTTGTGAAATTTCTTTCAACTATCGATAAAATTCTGTTTATTGGTAGTTGAAAGTTTCGAATACAAAGAATGTTTGAATTTAAGAATGAGATTGAATTTAAAGAAAATCAAATTTAAGAAATATAAGAGTTTTGTTAAATTTGACAGTAAAATTTTACTTGTTAAAAAAAACATCATTTATGAAATATTTCAGCGTCCTTCACTCATTGCGATCATTAGTCTCATTTTTTTTTTCTTCATAGGAACCAAGTACCTTGCATTGCTTAGAATGGTTGGAAGATAATTTCTTATGGTAGATAACTTGTCTAGTTGCAATTTCTTGTACATACATCAATCAATGTACAAACCTTTAGACGTACAAAAATAAAGTTTGTGTATTTTTGCATGCAGTAATGCTATTAAAAATGTTTAATGGTGATATTTTTCGTTCTTTTGTTGCATGCCAACATTTCATATGTTGAATACAATATTGATAACAAAATACTCGCAAAAATGCTTTGAATTTAAAGTAAACGGGTGCGTTCATAATTTACGAGGCATTGTTTAACACTTGTATTTAACATACCTATTATAAAGTTTACGTTCCTCACGAATATGAATAACATTTCCACCGCAAAGCAAAATTTGTTCAAGCTACATACAACCAAAAAAGGTGTTCAAAATTATAGAAACATAAAAATTACCTCAACTTTTACAACATAAAATGACTTTCACGAGAAATACCTATGTATAAGCTTACAAAGAAAAATATAATTTTTGTGTATCAAATAATATTATGTCTGTACTCAACTTTGTAGTTAAAACAGTATATCAGTTTTTTTAAGGTATTACATCTTTTTGGATAAATTGTAGGTACCAATGAATCAGCAAATACATTCAAACGGATATGAAAATTTAACATTTATAAGCAAAATTATAGAATTACACAGTTGACCTTAAGTGATTTGAGGAGGATCGCAATAGTAGATTCCGAAGCCGAGCTCAATAACGACTCTTCATACATCAATTGGTAGTTGGAAAGGATTTATTCTATTCTTTCCAATAAGAAATTGTAAAAAAGTGAATTGATTAGCTCATATTACTAACGATAAAAATAACGCTTTATAAATATAAAAAATAACATGAATGCAGGTAGAAATTTCCGAAAAACTATAGATTTAAGATCATTTAATGATTCGGCAGATATTTTGTGGTAGTTAATATAAACCATTTTTGAATTATAAATTAGCTATAAACCACTTGTTTTTTGAGTCACTTTGCGACATGTTTCGTAAGCGCTGACCTTCCATTGACCGGCGTGTCGAGACTAATCTAGTCTCGACATAGTCTCGACACGCCGGTCGATGGAAGGACAGCGCTTCCGAAACATGTCGCGAAGTGACTCAAAAAACAAGTGGACTATAGATTTAATTGAGTGTTCTAAAGTTGAATGGAATTAAATCAGAAATTCCGAAATAATAATAACAAAACATTTTGACAAAGAGTTAAAAATAATAAAAATAGAACGCATTGATAAGATACATATTAATTCAAAGGGGGCAAGTCTGGTAAAACGGTGAAATCAAAACACCCACGATAACCAATAATTTTGGATAAAATTTTAGATATAACCCCCCATGGATATAATTTTGCTGTGGACTACATACGATAATTATATCCATGATATGGGTTATCATGATTTTGATTCCTGACCGGACCCCTTGATTAGTAATTATTAATTGATTTTGCTGGCTCATTGATCAAAAATCAATCATTTATGAAATAGTTTATTTTGTATACCTACATTTTAAGATAATTTTTCACTTTTTCTTAGTGTAATGGAACTGTCTCAGTGTTCAGTGAGTAAAGACTAGATAATATTCTATGCAGGTAGATAATGTAAACAGAAGCAGCTCGTTATTATTTTGCTCTCAACACTCCATGGTGTTTGTATAATTATGCTTAGCTGAGAAAACCGGGTACTTATTCCAGAGAATAAGACACTGTCACGAGAATAGAAGAAAAACCGACTGAGCGACATAGATAAAAAGAAACATTCTCATTTGGTGACAAGACACGTCACGTTGTAACGATATTTTACGTCACGTCAAAATTGTGAATTTTATAAATAAATACAGCAATAATAAACCAAAAAATATTGTACAGATTTTATGAAACATTAACAAATATATTTCAAATGACTTAAGCAAAAAAAAAAAAAAAAATATTAAGACTTTCCCATCGTTTACGCAATGTTCTCAAACTTTGTCTTTTATTGAGTTGTCCAATCGATACGATTTACTAGCATTGTACCTGCCTTTTGAAAGCGACTAAAAATATAATTTTACTAAATTTTTCAAAAAATACTTATCCAATGAAATTAAATCGCCTACCTCGAATCATGGAATGCTCCTATTGAGGTTGGAGATTATATGCTTTAAAATATTCAAAAATATAAAATATTTTATAAATAAGATAAATAAATAAATAAGTTAACTTAATGAAGGTACAATTTATTTCAACCCTGCCAACATAGCGCATTTAAAATAATATAAGTTTTCAATATAATAACTTTCCGAGATATATATCTAATGTTTACTTGCAGAGTATTAGATAATGTCGATCAAAAAATATTATTTGAATGAAATTATGCTATAAAGTCATGGTCATATACTGAAAATTTCAGTATATCTACTACGAACGAGTTAATTTTACTTATCAATATATCATGACACAAATAATAATGCAATATCTTAAAAAAGCTTCGAGTGACATTTTAGGTAAAGTACATATCAGAATGTACGTGATATAATGCTTATATAGAAAAGAGACACTAATTTTAGTTATTCCAAAATTAGATTTGTATGACAATCATTTGATGTCCAATAATTTGAATTTACATAGTGCTACATGGTAGAGAAGATAAATGAATAATTATATTTGGTAATTGACTCTTCAAACCTGAAACTTGAGCTGCGAGAGATAACAGTTGGTGAATAGAATATGGATCATGAATGTAGTATACTGAAAGATCATACATTAATTATTACTTCATATCAAATGTACAAACGAAGATTAGGACCAGACGTACCTACTACGTGAATTATTAGTGTAGGTCTTTTTTTCTATAAAGGTTGACAATCTCCGAATTCATTTTTAAATATAGCCCACCATTTAAACAAAAAATTAAGACTATTTTTCCGAATCGAATCGTATGTTTTGACAGATGAAATAATATTGAAGAAATCAACAATTGTCTATGTAAAACCAATCAGCCATAATAATAATGCTTTTTTCAAATTCAAAATAAAGTCGAATGAATTTATGTCGATAAACTTTGGAATGTACATTCAATTTAATATTAGATTGTAGCGATGCTGCTACGGCACATCACTAGTCACCCCCGCTGAAGAGATGACGTAGCAAGCACTATTTAAAACGCGCGGCGACACCGCGTCTTTGTCAATTACACAATAGTGAATCCCATCAGCCAAACATCTAAAATCTACCCCGCAAGATCTAACTGCTCAAACAAGCTACAAGTTTCAACTTAAGTAACCATACAATTTCATCAAATCAAAAGCAAATCAAAATCTAAGCAAAATCAATATGAAGTCGAATGAATTTATTTCGGAAAAAATTTGAATGTACATTTCAATATTGGATCTAACGTAACCATACACTGTTCTAAAATATATTCCAAACTTGTCCGACCAAGCTTGACTAAAAGCTTGGTCGGGCACAATTTATATAGTTTTTTTATTAGGAAAAGTTTGAATGAAAACACATATATATTTACAAATACATACACATTTGTAATAAATAAATTAGATTGGTTGTATCATTTTTTATGCTAAATCAAATAGTCATATTTAACATCATACGAAGACCACAAATTATGCATTATACAAAATCGCCTACACTACTCTACAATTATTGTAAATTACAAATAAGATTATAATATACCTACCATTTTTTTAAATATTAATAAAGTAGGTACATACTGTGATCTTGTCAAGATAACAAATTGTGCATTCTAAAGAAAGCTACGAGGACAATATGAATAGTTCTTGTGGCGTTGCAATGACTGAACTTTTTATTTATTATGTTGGTGTACGTGTGAGTTGATACGTTTGTATAATATTTATCATGTTGGTACATCTATCTCCAAGTTCCTTCGTTACCTTAAAGGACATGGCATGATGGTAAGTATGTATGCTATTATAACTTGTTTAGTAAACTTCACATTAACGTATGTAGATCATTGTGTACCTACTTATCTATCAAGAAGTTTGTTTTATCATGTATTGCAATAATCACAGTTATTCAGATGTGCATCAACTACTATATTCTGATCACTTGCTTTTTGCTGAATTATTTTTAACTATAGTGCCTACTTTGACGTATGTCAGCGAAACATGGACCTGGCAAAAGACACATGAAAGTAGAATAAATACTGTAGAAATGAGATCACTAAGAAGAGTATGTAATAGAACGATATTTGATAGAATAAAAAATGAGGACATAAGGAGAGAATGCAAGATAAAAAAGGATATTATATGTATGTAAAATGAAAGTGAATGCCTTGAGGTGCTTTGGACATATTGAAAGAATGAACGATGAACGACTAACCAAAAAATTATACATGGGTGTAAGAGATGGAGTGAATAGCAGGGGTCGCCCCAGAAAGGGGTGGCATGATCATGTGAATGATATTTTGAAAGAAGGAAACATAAGAAGTTTGAACAATCGACGAGCATATATGAGACGATGCATGGATGTAAAGGAAGCCAGAAATGTGTGCAAAAATAGAGAAGTAAGGGGCTCGGTTCTCTCTGCCGTAAGGGACATGTTGTGATGGTATGTATGTATGTATGTTTTTATGTATGTTTTTAGTTCCCTGTTTAAATAGTCTCCTCGCCAACAGGACTGTCGGATAACTGGACAGAATGAATAATGAAAATGATTATCGTAATATCGTTAGTCGCCAGAATGTGGCAACTTGTTATTGGGTGGGTGTTAAAATAATATTTTACATAGTACCTGTTAATTGCCTAAGAAGCAATTATTTATTATTATTATTATCTAAAGGAACGGTTCAAAAACTCAGCAGGCGAGGCGTTTAGCTTGAACGTAGAGAATCTGATTTTTACATCGTCATCAACGCTTTAATGTCATAATATATACAAAGAAACTGAAAATGCTGGACGCCATAAAACGTTTAATTTTAATTATTTAATTTATCTCCGGAAATTTTTGATAAAGTCTTTATAAGATTAAGGCTATAATGATTTAAAAAAACACGACATGAACATTTTAATTTGTAAACACACCTAAAATATCCCTTACTTTTTTTAATAGGTATCTTTTTCAAAACTTTTAAGACCAGAAGTTATTTTATGTAATAAATCAAATAAAAAATATGAATTTCACTGCCCTTTTTCCTAATATTCTACATATATCAATTATTTTTAATAAAAATGTTTTAAATATACCAGCTTCATTAATTTGTGACGTATTGCTCTGCATTTATGTATTAAATTTGTGGATGATTGAATGGATATTAATCTGACAAAAAAAAACTATTGAAACGAATATAAACCAGCGTCGATCGTGATTCTCATATATCTCTCAAGCATTTTTTTCATTGAGCCATGTCTTATAAAATTAAATTTATAAAATCCATGTAGGCAATTTCATGTTTTTTTAATTTTTTCATGTTAGGTATATCCAATTCATGGTCGTTATGGGTTAGGTATTTTATCACAAAGTTCCAAGAATATAAATATCAATTAAGAACTGTCAAAAAAATACGTTTAATCAAGAATAAGGAAAAATCATAAGCAAGTAGGTACCTACTAAGTTTAATTTCACTACGTAAAATTATAGATAGGTACTCGAATTTGGTGTATACCTACGTAGGTACGTGTTAGTACCTACTTGCCTTAAGGTAACTATCGGGTGCGTTAAAAAGGGTTTATACGTGATTTAAAATACCTGAAATCCTAAGTTTGTTGATTTTTTGCATTTTAAAAACAAACCTGACTTTAAATAAAAAATACTAGATCTGTCATTCACTTTGATTAAGTATATTTCTCTTCGAATTACTATGGAGCATATTTAAAAAAAATGTTCTAAAAATAGAATATTTTTAATAATCATTAAGGGGAATTTATGCAGAATTTTAAAATTTTGTGACGATCATTCATAAGAGAAATGTAAGAATTCCTTTTTTTGTGTATTGAAATATGTCTTCTTAAATCATAACCGAAAAAGGGGTAATGTAAGAATTCCTTTTTTTGTGTATTGAAATATGTCTTCTTAAATCATAACCGAAAAAGGGGTAATCAACAAATTCATTCGCGTGAGCGTTTTTTTTTTGACGATAAACTTTCTTGTCGCGAAAAAAATATAGATAATCTGCATTTAAATAAAGTAGATCTCGTAAGACTGCCGTTCTGGATTTGCGCATGTTTGTGCACGACTATATTCATGTCAGTCGGCCTTGTGTCGCATTGGTTTTGAATCCGCCTATGTCAGTTTACAGTAGAGCAAAAAAAATTACAACAGCAAAAAAACTATAATATTACATTTGAAACAATAAAAAAACACAAAGCCGTACGTGCTAAAAAGATTTTTTTTATTATTATCAAAAGGAAGTATATTTCTTATTCTTCTTCTTCGTTTCCGCAATGCTGAGGGTCGTGATCTATGGGGCCGCCAATGGACAGAACGAGTCGCCTCCAGTCCTCTCTGCCCTCCGCAGCTCGCACCGCCGAATAAAGGTCATTCCCGATCATCTCCTTAATAAAGGTCACACCATCGCGCAAGAGATCTGCCTCTACTTCTTTTGCCTGGTACACTTCCTGTCATAATACTTTTTTCCAGGTAACCTGGCTCTCTCCTGGCGATGTGACCAAAGAAGCTCATTACCCGGCGGCTGCATACTGTAGACAATCTTTCTTTTACTTTGGGCTCTTTAAGGACTGAGTCATTTGTTCTTCTTGCAATCCACGGAATCCTCAGAATGCGACATAAGACAAGTATTTTTTTATTCTCTTTCAGAATCTAATTTTAGCCTATAAAATTAAAAAAGTGGAAGTCCAAAAACTTTCTTTTCAATAATGTCAAGGGACTTTCATTTCTTGGTGATTTTTTTACTATTTAGATAAAATTTAGGTACCTAATTGTTTAAAAATGGCCATTAACGTCAATTGTATTGATTTTTTGATAGATAATATTATACACATTACGGAAAAATTTGTCATTACCCGAAAACGCCTGGAAAAGTAAATTAAATTACGAAAAATGTGTAAGAAGAAATCCATAGAAATGATATCTTTTACGACATCTATCGACGATCTTTCAAACACATTATGCGGAGAAATTGAAATATCGTGGGTTCAATGCTATAATTAGATATCTCGAATTTCCAAGTCATAGATAACTAGTCATTATAGTATCTACATTCCCTGCAACAATGGTAAGCGCTAAAATTAATATTTACTATATTAATCTTTTAAAAATAATTTAATAATATTAAGTTAAATTTATACATGTGGCTTCTTGAATTCTTACCGATGTCGTTCAACAATGTACTATGTTTTGTTATACATACTATCCTTCTAAAAGTAATGACATGATTTGTGTAGGCAAAAACTTTAATTGTCATTTTCTCAAATTATCATATTTTGAGTTGTCTAATTATAACATTGAACCCACGATATATTATTCACGCAAATACTGCTTCTCTGGACGGGAAACACTGGTAAGTCGGAATAAATAAATAAATTCTCCACTTGCGCAGGGTGCAAGGTAGGTATGTGTTATTATCATTGTGGCAAACCTCTGAACATTAGTTTTCCAATGAAATTTCGAAAAATAATTTGAACATATTTGTCAGTTCAAAGAATACCTATAAAATTATAAAATATTTAAATATCTACTACATACAGGACAGACACTATTTAAAACGAGAATTCCGATGAGAATCGTATATCGAAATAATAATAAGTCATTAAAATGAAATATTTTATTATTTAAATAAAGATTATATTTTTGATTATAAAATAATGTATGCTGTGATGATATTGAAAGAAGAGTTATAGCTGGTAATAGTATAAACGGAGCACTCAGACCAGCAATGTGCGATCCAAGTATCTCAAAGAAAGCCAAAATTGTCGTACAAAATGCAATTGTAGCGCTTGCCTACTTTGATGTATGCCAGTGAAACAAGGACGTGGCAAAAGACACATGAAAGTAGAATAAATGCTGTGGAAATAAGATCACTTAGAAGAGTAGGTATGTAATAGAACGATATATGATAGAATGAAAAATGAGGACATAAGGAGAGAATGTAAGATAAAAAAGAGTATTATAAGTAAAATGAAAGTGGATTCCTTGAGGTGGTTTGGACATATTGAAAGAATGAATGATAAACGACTGACCAAAATAATATACATGGGTGTAAGAGATAGCAGGGGCCGCCTCAGAATGGGATGGCATGACCGTGTGAATGATATTTTGAAAGAAGGAATTGTAAAATGCTTGAAAAATCGACGAGCATGTATGAGACGATGCATAGATGTAAAGAAAGCTAGGAATGTGTGCAAAAATAGAGAAGTATGGCGCTCAGTTCTCTCTGCTTACCCCGTAAGGGATATGGCATGATGGTATGTATTATGTATACTGTAGACGTTACAAATTTAATTCATTTAGATGATGAACTTACCAACAAACGCCCATGAACTGCCGGAGGCGGTCATTTACCGCGTAACGGGATGCAAGCCCTAGTTTATAATAAAAGGTATAATAATTATATTACGGTATAATCATGAGCTAGAGGCAATGTACAAAGAAAAAAATGTAGTCAAATTAATTAAAATTCAGCGCCTACGTTGGCTTGGACATGTTTGCCGGATGGATGACTACCGTATTCCTAAAAAAGTATTAGACACCTGTCCCGAAGGCAGAAGAAGTAGAGGCAGACCTAGGTTGAGATGGCTGGACGATGTGCTGTGTGATATAAGAGAAATGGACCTGATAAATTGGAGAAGACTGGCGGTTGACAGGGAGGGATGGAGACAATTTCTGGAGGAGGCCAGGGTCCGTTGCGTACTGTAGTGCCAATGATGATGATGATAATAATTATATCTTATTCAACTCTATTTTCAAGAACCATACAACACTCTCCGAAGAAACTTCTTCGGATTTTTGACATAATATACATAGAAATGATTATAAAGCGTTTATGACTTTTTGTCAGAAATTGTTAGTCAGTCTCTTCGCGGGGTAACCGATAAAAAAAAACAGCGGAGGAGTTCTCAAGTTGCTTAGTTATTATGTATGTTATACATATAGTGGTGATAATTAATATTTACGAAAATGTGTTTATAATCACACTTTTTTGAATCTGCACTGAAAAAAATTATATGTTAAAATTAACCGAACTATAGTGACTACAAAACAATTCATTTTGTGCGCTTAACCAATAAATATATTAACTTTTATTACTGATAACAAAGGTTTGGCTAAAACGCAGGTAGCAAGTTCGGTGGTAACATTTTTTTTTGTGTGACTAATTTTTTGGTACAACTCCTGTAGATGATATTCTAATAAACAGTCCCCATATTCTATATTCTGTCCCCATTGGGTTTTGATGTGTTTTGCTAGAGGGAGATACTTTGATTTTTTTTCTGTGTGTGTTGTTCTAAATTTGTTGTATTTTTTTAATTATTTATTAAGTTATAAAATTTACATTTGGTTCTATTATTTTTGCACTAAACTTTAGAATAGATATTTCAATAAAATGGGTTTGTTTTATATTTTTCTGAATCAGGGTTATGTTGGGTCTATTGTTCAGGTTGGTTATATCGGTAATTATATCTCTATTGCGATAAAGTTTATGTGAGATATTTTCAATAACTGCTAATGGGGATTACTTATTGAAATCGTGGTGGTGGAGAGTCAAATAAATTATATTTTTTTGCTAAAACGACGTTTATCTGCTAGCACACATTATCATGTCTACGTATTCAGTTAGTGCAAGATGAGGACGTGTGCAAGCAGAAATATTTTTTATAGTATAAATTCAAAAAATTATATTCATTATTTTGTTGAAACCGGCTATATTTCCTTATGCTGTTATACGAGACGGTGAAATAATTCTGTTAATGATATAATGTTTGTAAGTACTAGCATCATGTTAGGTTAAATCTAATGAAAACGAAACATAGAATAAGACAGTCTTGAACAAGATACCAATAACGTGGTACTGTTCAAACTAAACAATGAATATGAGGAATACTTAGAGAAATAAGCGCTTTGTGTAATTCCTCTTTAGTTTGTGTAACACACAAATCGAATCAAATTGTATTCAATACTTTTATTTTCCCGCAACTTTTATGCGAACTGCGAAATACTGCGAACATTCCTTGTCTCTTGAAACGACAGTCTCTCTTGAAGTTCGATATCTTGTCTGTTGGTTATTTGACATGTCGTGTCATTTGGGAACTAAAATACAAAATTCCGAAATGTTTGGGCTCAATATTGATAATACTATGTAGGTACACCAAACTGTGTTCTAACCGTATTTTTTTAATTCAATTTTTATATTCATGTATATGCTCTTGGTTTACGGGGCCTATCGGAAATAACAAAAGAAATATTTCAATTTTAATGGTAAAACAATCGTGAAATACATCAATATGTAAGTAGGTACCTCAATATTATTTTTAATTTCATAAACGAAACTTGAATATATCTGAAGATCGTGCCTTGAATTTCATGTACGATGACTTGAGGGTCGGGATGGAAAAATGTTATAATTGTGTTATTGAATATTAAATTCAGTTGATTTTCATAGCGTAAACCGGTTTCGTAGTTGATATTCAAATTTTATATTATCAAACCTATGAAATGCTAATATCCTTTTAAGAGTAAATTTTCATTTTAGACATCGAATAATTTTGTAGATACTGAATTCTTAAAAAAACAACAAAATGTCGGCTTAAATCAATTTATTTTGAAAAAAAATATTATTATACTTCAAATAGTTCTTATCACAAAAAAATAATAACGCTACGTTTCAGTTTTAAAGTGAATTCATTCATGAAAAAGAAAATGTCTAAATAAATACTTAAAGCATTGTATAATTAGAAACAAAATAATGACATTCGTACATATTTAAATTGAAAAAAAAATAATCCAACTGTCGATTCGTTATAGAAAATTTATTTCTCTTAATGAATCGATAGTATTAATCTCAGTCCCGTGTGAGATTGTGCAACTAGTAATATTATTCCTATTTTTACATTACTTCAGTAATCTCATTCTATTGTATCAGAAAATTGGCATCTGACTGATTAGTTTCAAATTTATTTATACCACATCATAGTTTCCTGTTCAATATTTAATTTTTTTATATATTTTAAGGGTTTGAAAATTTATCCGTAGAGAAAACAAATATTGATCATAAGAAAACTTACTAAAACAAGTATTAAATATTTAAGTTAAGTATAATTGATATTAGCTATGGTAGTGCTTTTTTAATATTTAACTTAAATCTTTTAATGAACAGCGATATCTTCCTTTGAAGTACAATATCAAAATACATCAAGTTTTGACTTGAAGATAACATTAAATTGAATTAATAATAAAACAAAAGAGGTTTATAAAATTAAGATGGTCTTGTGAGAGAAGTGAAAAATAAATCTCAAATGTCATACCGAAGAATGTTTATTTATTATTAAGAAATACATTTATCTAAGATTTGCTGAAGACAATTCAATTAACAGATGGCACAAAAGAATAATAAGAAAGATTAGAAATTTCTGTATGAGTAAACAAATACTCTTGTTTTAATTTAACTATTCGACATTCGTTAAAAGCGGGCTCCAAGTTTGAAATGACATATCAAAGTTACCGTAGTTACTTCAATATATAAATTCATTAACTACTATCTGTTAGTTTTTCACGAAACATTGGTTAGTTAAACGTTTACTATTAATACTAATAATAGATATGTATCAAATATTATATAAAAATCAAATATTATTTTATTATCAAATATTATTTTTGAAGTAAAGGCTTTATCTTAGTATCCACTTTATAAATTCAGCGGTACTTATTATTTTGAGTATTTTTTTTTTGTTTCAACATTGTTAAAAAATACATAAGTAAATGAAATCATTTATAAGCAAACTCATAATATCAAAGTTATTTTATTATCTTTTTGTAACGAATATTGTAAAGGTGTTATAAAACGTAATTTGAAAAGTCTTAAATGCGAAAAAATAAAGCGGTGTTCGTTTAAAAAAATATATCAACTCATTAGCTAAAAAATTCTCTATATACTAAGCTACTGAAGAAAATAATATATTATGTAGTAATCAAAATGAAACAATGATGAGTTTTATCATAGTGTTTTTAAGAAACGTATTTTCCAAGTATCAAATATAAAATTTACGCCGACCCTAAATGATTATAATTGTTCAATAAAAATAGTGGTGTTTTTATAACAACATTAACACTTCGATAATACCTGCACTTAACGTAGAATTTCCTAATAAATATTTATTTTATAACTTTCGCTATCAATATAACCATAAAAAATATTATATTTTGAGTCAATTATTAAACAAACTAGACAAACATTGATGAAACAAAAATATCGATAGTACTCTCCTCGGGAAAATTTGTTTAATAATTAATAAAAATTATATTTTAATTTTTAATATACAATTGCTTAAAAGTTGAACTTTTCAAATCGTTTAATAAACTTGTAATAATCGTTTAATGAACTTAATATAATCTGAAAATTTTTCCCAGAAATGTTTTTTTTAATAAACCCACATTTAATAAGTCATAATCTTTTATATCTTGTTTTCAATAAATATCTAAGTAGAAAGACAAAAAAACATATAATCAATTAAAATGGTAAATTTATATTTTAATCATTATTTTGTACCAATTTGAAACGAATATTTATTTTTCTATGTTTTCAATTATGTATAAAAATTATATTTTTCTAAGAATTATTTAACAAACGTTGACTCAGGAGAATGTATGTTTTTTTCCACATTAAATATACGAATATTTTGAAATTTTATTTACGATAAATAATATTCAATATTATTCAATGAAACGAAATAAAAAATTACGAAGATAAATTAGTATTCAATTTTAAATTTCTATATAATTTATTTCTTTCTGAAAACAATATAAATGAAACATTAAAAAAAGGTGTTTTAAAGACTTACCGTTGAAGATGACTAGGAGAGTTGCAAGCTACGATGCACGGCACAAACTACGATTGCAGAATCAAAACTTTCGCGTAGAGATCAAAGTATAAGTTGATGGCAGGTGAAGATTTCTGGATGCCTCCGATGGTCAACAAGTGGCTTGGTACAAGAGAATGCGTGATAAGCCTCCCATACCTCGCTTTATATACCCTAAGCGCCGCCCTTTCGGCTGTATCCCCACTAACTTCACCCGTTCCACACTTTTCGCACCCTCTACGACTCTACGTCATTTGTAGATGAGATATATATTTTTTACTCTGTGTTGGCTTCGAGCAAACAGCATTATTGGGAATGAATATTGTCCTTTTGTTTAATATAACTGATGAATATAACTGAGAAATGAGCAATCCTATTTTGTCAACAATAATCGAGAATTTGTCGGCAAAACGGCGATTGTCGCAATCATATTTACCTTTCGCAAGATGAAAATATTGTTTTGGCGATTTTAACGTGTATGAATATTAATTTTTAAATCATAAAATTTTAATTTAAGCCGTATCCAATCAATTATAAAAAAATATATTCCCTTTAAAGGAAGTACATATTGTGTAATTGGCATTGTCATAATTAAATACATTTTTACATTTATTCCTTTTCGGGCTACTAATAGGTAGGTATTATGTAAAAAAATAAATTTAACATAATATAACTTATAACAAATTGCTCCATACAGGAAACTTGAAACGTTAATCGTTTCATACATCGAGACTGAATACATAATTAAAACTATATCTCCATTCCGAATTGAACCCGGGACTTAATTCATTAAATTTACACCGAAAATAAATGTATAAATGTAAAATATATTCTAAGTAACCTATAAATTATATTAGGAATGTATTTTATAATAGTCCAAATGTAGACAAAATTTAGTATTACATGTAATAAAAAATATTATTATCGAAATACAAAACCAAATCAAAATAATCCAATCATAAAATAAAACGTTGAAATATAAGATACACCTAAATAATTTATTGACATCATCAATAATTCAAGATACATATTAAAGGAAATTGAAAAAGCGTATAACATCTAATAAAACAATATATCAAGTGAATTTTCTTT
Organism: Molanna angustata; assembly: GCA_963576475.1. Taxonomy (NCBI): domain Eukaryota; kingdom Metazoa; phylum Arthropoda; class Insecta; order Trichoptera; family Molannidae; genus Molanna; species Molanna angustata. Next base: position 19,069,142 of record OY754974.1, on the reverse strand, counting down.
TTAAATTTGTGTCAGATATATTACAGTTTCGTATTCATCATCATTTCTTCATCTGCTGATCTTGTAAAACATGAATATTTTATATTTTTAAAACGCAAAGTCTTATAACATTAGGTATGAAGTTAGTTATATTGATTTTTACTCTCCACTACCAACTATGGAATAGTGGAGAGTCATGATTTCACAATTTTTAAGCATATTTTTTTACATCAATTTCTCAACGGGTATCATGTAGAGAGTGTATACTTTGAGTTTCATCGTGATGTTTTTGTGTGTATGCCGTATTCCGTATGACGTATGCCGTACACAAATTTGAAAATTTGTGTCCTCTGTACAGCCCAAACCAAAAGACTGATGAACTTCATATTGATACCACATGTGTGAAGTACATAAACTTAGAGCTGATTAGTTTTTCATAGACAACGGTTAATTATTTCTCTATGATTTCATCTGTTAAAACTTTAAAAATGCTCTCACGACCTGGAAATTTGGCATATATTCATTTTGTTTGAATTATTTATGCAAAAAAAAGAATTTTCACAAAACTGCATTCAGAGTTTGCCAACCTTTAAAGAAAAATATAATATCCTTTCAATAATTATGTTTCTATTAATCGATATTTTGTATGAAAAATATATAGGAGAATTTTTTGTTTGGCTTGAGATATTTTAATTTTTTTTAAATACTTTATACAATATAAGCAATCTTCACATAACTGTTTTTAGAGTGTGCCAACCTTAAAAGAAAAAATAATATCTTTTGAATAATTGAAGGGGTCAAGCGAACAACGTTGCAACCGACAAAATGTAAAAATTGAGAAAACTTAATTTTTGTTTTTAAAAATGTTTATTTATATCAAAAGTCATTAATCAAGTGGCATTACTTATTTGTAACATGTCAGTAGGAAAAAATAAATGAAATGACGTATATTGACAACGTTGCTTTTCCTGGCGCTTGAAACGTTTTTCCCCACTGTTTCATACATTTTTCGAATGTATTAAAAGGCCCGAAGAGGATAAGACAAAAAATTGATATGTTAACATGCGCAAGCCACGTTATTCCAGTAACCTGACTTGTTTTATAATTGATTTATTTATTCTCTACTGCTATACTTCGTAATTCATTTTCATTTCACAATTTTCAAATTGTGCTGGCCATAATCTCACTATCATACTGAGTTAACATCAACAACATCTTACTAACATTTTTTCATTCTCCACTAGGTACTATGAAATAGTGGAGAGTCATGATTTCACAATTTTTATGTGTATTTTTTACATCAATTTCTCAATGGGTATCATGTAGAAAGAGCATACTTAGAGATTCGTTGTGATGTTTTTGTATGTATGCCGTTAATCGTGTACTGTATAATATATGCCGTACATAAATATGAAAAATTGTGTCCTCTGTACAGATGAAACTAAAAGGCCGATGAACTTAATATTGATACCATACTTGTGAAGTACATAAACTTAGAGCTGATTTGTTTTCCATAAACAACGGTTCATTTTTTCTCAATGTTTCTCTATGATTTCATCTGTTAAAACTGAAAAAATGCTCTCACGGCCTGGAATTTTGAGATATTTTAATTTTGTTGAAAATATTTATACAATATCAATAATCTTTAAAAAAAACTGCATTCGAAGTTGGTCAATGTTAAAAGAAAAACATACAACCGTTTGAAAACATGTTCATAATAATAGATAATTGTATGAAAACATGTTCATAATAATAGATAATTGTATGAAAACATGTTCATAATAATAGATAATTGTATGAAAACATGTTCATAATAATAGATAATTGTATGAAAAATATATATAACAAGAGAATTTTTTTATGTTTAGCAATGTTTAGTTATTTGATTTCATATTGATATTAGAGTGAAGCAGAGAAGCTTCATTGTGTTGTGGAGAGTTTAGCGTTGGCCACAACCCACTCGTTTATTTCATAATATTATTTTTAACAGAAAGTAGATTCTGAAAATATCTTCTTCTTCTTCTTTTGAATAGACCTTCAGGTCTTTTTTTTAAGAGGTCTGCTCTTCCTGCGAAGTGGACCCCCAGCTATCCCTCCATCTTTTTGGCGGTCTACCGCGAGGGCGGGTTCCGTGAGGCTGATTGTGAAGCACGATATGAGGAAGTCTGGTGCTGTCCATCCTCTGGACATGACCATACCAGTCCCTCCTCCGCTGCCTGCTCCATCTGATGATATCGTCAACCTCACATAGTTCCCTTATTCTGGAGTTCTGAAAATATGATAGTATTTTATTTACATCGTATCATTGACAACTAACAGATACTTTTTACTCTCCACACTATGAAATAGTGGAGAGCGTATTTTTTAATTAAAGATTTAAAACGCTTGCAATGTATACCAAGAACATTATTAATTCCGTTAAAAAACTACATAAATTATTTTGTATGTTTTCCCTTTCGTAACAACATAAATAATAATCATAATAAATACTACATAAGTGGCGCTTTTAACTAAACTTTGTTTCCATCCCAGAGAAGCAATATTTTCGTTATAATATAAAGCTCCGTAACACAACAAAAAATATTTGTAAATATTATAAATAAGTTATTTCAAAATAAAGAGGTTAGAATACTAAATTTTGTAGTGTATGTAATCGATCTTTTAAAGAATAAAATTGACTTAACACAGTGCAAAAGAGGAAATTAGATATTTATCTTGTAAAATATTGTATCTGTTGTTAGGTAACACTTAAATGTACTTTAACAGATTTTTAATTATCTCAATACAGACGAAGCTGGAATATTTACTGTAGGAGAACCGGGAAATCAAGGCACCTACAGGGCTTACGACCTGTCATCGGCTGGTTTACGTGATCACTTTATGCGCTTGCGCAACGTTCACCAATTATGCCTTTTAAATGAGATCCCTATCAATTAAATTTTTGAAAGTTCTATATATTGCAATACTGAAATTCTTTTCGCTTGAAAATAAGGATTTTTACTACAGCCATCTATGTGTGAAATTATGAACAACATTCTTATTATTTTTATTTATTTTTTTGTTGTAACGCCATCTATTGATAGAATTGTTTTTTTGTTAATAATGAGAGCAACAATTCTTATACATACCTGAGGTGGCAATGCATTTTTCGCATAAAAGTCACCCCTGAATTGCGCCAGACTTATAAGGACATTTTTGTCTTATTTACCTACTTGTACCAATGTGTAAGTAATCGAATATTTTTTATTATTACTTTGTTTGCGAATATGCAATAATAAAAATTATTCGATTAAATGTACTTTAGTTATCATACTTGTACCAAAATTTAAACTTAAATCCAAGTAGATCTAATTCTGCACTCGATGTATTTTAATTGATAATTGTTTTTTATCTTGAGAATTGAGAAACATTAATTACAAAAATGACCATTTTTACGCAATTTCAATTTTGTTTTGGAAAAATATATATGTTTACGTGTTTATACGTTTTTTACACACCAACCTAATGCCGAGCATTTTAACATCTTACAAACATTAGACCGAAATATAAAAGCCATTGGAATGATCCTTAGCTATAAGGCACCGGCTTATAATAGTGCTTCCAATCTTTTCTATTATCATCGTTTTCGGGTATCCCATAAGATCCAGGTAATCGAAAAAACAACAAGCAAAATAATTTTCACAAAATTCAGTACCACCCACTCTGAATGTTGCCTTTATAGGAGAAACGAGACTAGTATGTAGGCATACATGCATATATCGTTCTTCCTTTTATGAGGTTGTCCGCACATGTCGCTGGTTACCCCACATCGTGGGATGTGCCGTGATGGTATGAATGCATGAATGGAATGATCCTGGACCATCGAACGACTCTATAGAAATTGTTTTCATTATTATGTTACGAATAGCAAAAACACTTTCAACCGGTGATAATGGCGAATATATACCAAATGACATTTTTTTCTCACAAGTCAACGAAAAAATATTTCCAGCACAGAGATGAAAGAATTGCGTATAAAATATATTTTTATTTTCAAATTTCACGACTGTTAGGAATCAAAACCAGTACGCAAGTACAGAAGATAAACGCCAAAGTAATTCATTTAAATGTGAGATCAAATAATGAGTATTTTTGAGATCGAATCACATGCTTGATAATTCATATTACAAATGGTTTCGCATATTTATGAAAAATACAGGAACCTACATACGTGTAAAGTTTACATAGTAAAAATATATTTGAAAGGGTCGAAAGTTGCGTGGTCTGGGATGATAAAAGTAATCCCTTTTTCTTCCAGAATTTGACGAGGGATCAAACTCTCTCGCAATTTACAATATCGATATCACTTTAGATCATTAATATTCTTAAAGTAGGTAGATGATATTATATAACAACTTACACCTTTATATTTCTTAAATTCTCGTCCAGAGAACCTATCACGATTTTTCAAATTCCTTCTTGCTTCAAAGCTTTTTATAATAATTATAGAAGGGCAATATTGCAACTTGTCAATAAGCTTTTTTATATATTATGTACCGTTAGAACTACCAAAGTTTCAAGAATTAACCAAAAGTTTCCATTATGAAAGTATTATTTCTTTCTTGTATAACGATATTAAAATAATATCTGAATTTACAATATCCTGCGATCTGATTACATGTCATTGAAAATATTCTATCATATGACCCGAATGCACCATCAACTCAATACTAACTCCTAACCTTACTGAAGTATTTAAAGTTTGCAATTGCGTTGCAGAGACATCACTAAATAAATACTAAATCTTACGTCATAGAAAAGAGATGGATAGCTTTTTATGGGCTTATATAATTTTCGCGAAACATCTTGAACGAGGTTCCGGTTGCGCAGAGCGCAAATTTGTGTCTTTTTGCTTCGTTGGTTTACGTGCAAATCGCCCCCCTTCTCGGCTAAAAGTTCAAGATATTTGGCTACAACTATAACACTGACAGCTCGATGTCACGATTCTTCTGAAATTCCAGCGAATTTTCGGCATCTCGTATAGATCGCCGAATACCCAGTCTGATATTTGATTTGACAAAATTACTTAATACATATTCAACGAAATCGCTAAAATCACCATCCATCGAAACATCAACCTTACTTTTTGACAGTTCGCAAAAGTTTACGCCGACGCGCATGCGCTAAGTATTTAGATATGTCTCTGCAATGCAATTCTCATACAAAAACTTCGTAGCACCCATAAATTATGAAGCCACGTTATCTAGTGAGCGACTGTGTAATGAGAACATGGTCAGTATTTAGAATGTGTTTAGGTTTGACTCTGTATTTCGGCCTGTCCTATTGCAATATCCTTATTTATGTTGAATCTAGTAATGTCTAATTTCCAAGGTTTATCATTGCTATCACCGTGTTCAAGCTAAATTTGCTCGTCTTTGTCTATTTTCTCCATGTTAGTTAGTGATACAATTTTCACGAAACTTTATACAAACAAAAAAGGAATAATAAATTGATTCACCGGCTTTCTCACTGACGGAAATGTTTCCCCGGGTAATAAATATTTATACAGCTATTTCATCAAAAATTCTAAATAGAGATATTGCGGTTGTGGCTAATTCGTCTTAAATAAACAGCATTATAAAGTGAAATATGTTTGTTCTGAGTGATATTTTTATTTTCATCTCAGCGAGAAAGCTCACTTTAGAATATTTGGTGTCAATATGATTGCATAAAATTATAAACAGCCTTCTAAGTATGGACTACATACTAGACTCTATACAATGTAGTCTTATAAGTTTGTTAAGTGCTTTTTATCACTCTCCAACTGGCTTTCAACGATTTATAAAATAATGGACAGTGTTATTTTATTACTTCATTTAATTTTCTTCAGAAAACACACCAACTAAACGTATTTTATACAATATAATACTTAAACGTTTTCCCATATAGCTTAAACTGTTCAAAGTTTTGCAAATATAAAAAAAACATGGGATCATAATATATATGTATATATACATATATATAAAATTGGTAATAATAATACATGCAGAATCGTTAAGGATTTTTTAAACGTTAATAATCGGGAATCATTAAGGTTGATAGGTAGTATAGCGTCCTCATTAGAGCTTTTGATATGTCAACTATCTGGATGGGTGAATTATTCCCAATTGAAATCTTGATCAGTGGGTTTGTTGCATTTTACTTTGATCCATTAAATAATTTAAAATTTACGCGGGGATCTGCTAATTCTTTTGAGGCAGTGTATAATGGTTGTAATAATAATTCAGTGTTATTATTTGTAGTAATTGATTGATATTAATATCATTAATAAATCGACCACCGCCGTAAAAAATATGGTAGGGTGTCAATTAATATTATATCTAGAAAAAGAAAATAATATATGAACAGTGTATTATTTTCCTCCTGAATAAACGTTCAAATTCAATAATTTGAATGCAAAATATTATATCATTATTATTTTACTCACCTTATTAACTTAATTCGAATTGTGCATCACTGAATACCTTAAGGTACTATATGTATATGAAAAAAAATGAGTTTTTTCTTAAATAGCTTTCATAGTTGTGAACAAACAACATAATAGTAGGTATAGGGTGAATTCATATAATATGTACCTACATATTCATTGGAAAATTTTAAGCTTTGTGACAATTGTCTTATAAAATATGATTTATGTGTTCCTATATATGAATTTTGTATATTTTTATGACTAGGCCCGATTGAATAATATTACTAACAATTAAGTACATACTGCTAGTAATAATACTCAATTATTATTTCTGTCAATTGTCCGTACGGTCAACTGTCCTCACGGTCAACTGTCCCCACGGTCAATTGTCCATGTGGTGAATTGTCCCCGCGGTCAATTGTCCTCACGGTCAGTCGGCTACGGTCAATTGTCCGAACACGGTTACACACTACCTACTGTACCGACCGTAGTGGCAGCATACAAGGTAAAATTGATTTCAGTGTCGATTTTCCAAATTCAACACAAAATTCTCCCATCGTGTTAGTTGTGGTTTTTTTACAGTATTATAAAGTTTTTACAAAGCAATACAATTTTTTAAGTTGGATGAATTAAAGAAACATCGAAGTAAATTGGTCAATAGATTTCACCCTTCTTGTTCGGAAGTCATTGTAGTTCTTCGTATGACTTCTTTGGGATCACACTAACAAACTAACACTTCACGATTTTATAAGATATATACATACATACATACCATCACGCCATGTCCCTTGCGGGGTAGGCAGAGAGAACCGAACGCCACATTTTTATAAGATATATTATAGAAAAATAAGGTTCCTTATTTTTTCACTTCACATGATCATACTTGAGAAATTGGATAACGAAGGACAAACATCAAATGAACATTTAGGTTTACATGAATATGAAAAACTGTGGGTTGTGGTAAATTTGTATTTTTTTGTTTATTTAAGGATACAATAATCTTCTTGCTTTCAATTTTTTTGTTTGTCAGATCTATTTTTTAAGTACATCCTTCATATACCGCAGTATAAACGTAGGTTTATAGTATTATGAATAACTGAATTCTTCTTCTTGTTCGTTTCCTTCATTGCTAAGAGTCAAGTCCATTTTGATGAGTCATTGTTAACTCCCCTACAAAACTTCTCAAGACGATTCTGTCATCTGCCTCTCTAAGACCCTCAACTACCGGGAGACCAGTTGTTCTAATTATTTGACCACTCCACAGACAAGAGGCTCCTGATACTCTAATACCTAAATATTCTTCACGAAAAACTCAGCATCTATATCATGTTCTTTTATCAGAAGTGTAATAATTTTTATTCTGGATTTGTGACAAGTTGTGATTACAATGTCTTCTAACGAACTATTGTTTTCAGCAGTATAATTACCTTTTAAAAAAAATATAATCAATCGAATCCAAATTTATTCAGATCAAATTTTGATCAGAAAATAAATATTTAAATTAAATGTACCTACTATTTATATTATTTTTAGTGCAAAGATATAGTAAAATTTCCCCCGTTTTAAAATTGCACGCAAATTACACACGATATAAACTTTGTGATTATCATCGCTGTAATAATAAATGTGATTAACAACCATGAAAACATCTTTAATTGCCTACGCCATTAGAGTGATTGTGGGTAATCTAGAAACATCGACGCCACACCTTTTGAAATATTTCAACATAAACTTAATGGATACTTCAATTGTTAATCGAAACATTAACTCGGCTGGTGAAAATTATGAACAAACTCAGAATTTCAAAAAAATCAAAATAAAAACTAAATTCCTTACGCTTTGTTCTCAAATCTGTAGTACCTATCGCTTAATAGATTTGGAAACGAAATTAACTAAACAAAACGCAAAAAATATGCTTTTATTTTTTACAAGTCAAAACTATTACAAATGGAAATCATTATTCGATACTAGTTGCATGTAACACATGAGATCCAACTGTCGATAGTGATAGTATGTATAGTTGAAGAATAAGTACCAAACTATAATCCCATAAACACAAATTATTTAATATTTTAAGATATTTGATTTTCTATACAACACTTGTCCAACTGTCGATTTGTTCAGGAGAACTTTGTTCTCTTAACATATCGACAATGTATCAAGCCAGAATACGCGAGAATTGTATGGAGAGGTCTACTTTTTTCACGGCTTTTCCAACTTTGAAGTCAAAAAACACCAACTTAGAGGCTTCGCAGCATATATGTTCCATACACGGATTTACTCAGAATTCGGAGTAGAACATTTCGTGTGTCTGTGTGTGTGTCTGTGTGTGTGTATGTCTGTGTGTGTGTGTGTCCGTCCCCCCCTTATAACTTTTGATCCGCTCAATTTACAGAGCCTAAAATTTCAGAATATATAAAAAGTTACAGGCCTACAAAACTTTTATACTCGGAATTTTGAATTTTTGTTTCAGTCAGGGGTTATCAACTTTTGAATTTTTATTTTATTTTTCCCTATATCTCAGAAACCATAAAAGCTAGAACGCTGAAAATTGGTATAAACATAGACAAATACAAAGTCTCAAATTAGTTTTTTCAAAAAAATTCCAGGAATTCTCAAACATTTTTTATTAAGAAAAGTATTTTTTTTATGATAAATTTATGAGTTTAACTGCCTATATTTCCATTTTTTTTTAAATATCGAAAAAAGCCGAAACACCCCAACTAGATAATTTAATTTTATATAAAAAATATAACATTGTAGCAGTACATCTCAAATTTTTTTTAACAATTTTTATAAAAATTGAATTTAGTGACGACATCGCTTCATACAATTTGTATGGTAGTCACCTATACACAATATCAAAGAAGACTTAATAGTTTGATACTTCATCTCTAAACATACAATATACATATACCATCATGCTGTTTTCATATTCCGGGTAGGAAAAAAAGACTGACCTCCATACTATCCTATCTTGACTACCTAGGTACATGTGTTGTATAGAAAACTAAATATCATAAAATAATAAATAAAATAATAAATAATTTGTATTTATGGGTTTGGTACTTATTCTTCAACTATACATACTATCGCTGTCGACAGTTGGATCTCATGTGTTACATGCAACTAGTACCTATATATGTATGTCAAGATAGGATAGTATGGAGGTCAGTCCTTTGATCCTACGCAGAATATGAAAACAGCATGATGGTATGTATGTATGTTTTGAGATTAGTATCAAATAATTAGGTTTTCTTAGATATTGTGTGTAGGCGATTGCCATACAAATTGTACGAAGAAATGTCGTCACTAAATTCAATTTTTATAAAAATTGTTAAAAAAAGTTTGAGATGTGCTAATATATCTTGTATATTTTTTATAGAAAATTAAATTATCTAGTTGGGGTGTTTCGGCTTTTTTCGATATTTTTAAAATATTTGGAAATATAGGCAGTTAAACTCATAAATTTATCATAAAAAAAATATTTTTCTTAATAAAAAATGTTTGAGAAACCCTGGAATTTTTTTGAAAAAATCAATTTGAGATTTTGTATTTTTCTATGTTTATACCAATTTTCAGCGTTCTAGCTTTTATGGTTTCTGAGATATATGGAAAAATAAAGTAAAAATTCAAAAGTTGATAACCCCTGACTGAAACAAAAATTCAAAATTCTGAGAATAAAAGTTTTGTAGGCCTATAACTGTTTATATATTCTGAAATTTTGGGCTCTGTAAATTGAGCGGATCAAAAGTTATAAGGGGGGGGGGGACACACACACAGACACACACACAGACACACAGACACACGAAATGTTCTACTCCGAATTCTGAGTAAATCCGTGTATGGAACATATATGCTGCGAAGACTCTAAGTTGGTGTTTTTTGACTTCAAAGTTGGAAAAGCCGTGAAAAAAGTAGACCTCTCCATACAATTCTCGCGTATTCTGGCTTGATACATTGTCGATATGTTAAGAGAACAAAGTTCTCCTGAACAAATCGACAGTTGGATTATTTTTTATACCTGCTGCCATTATATGTAGGTATATCGGTTGATAAAAATCTTATTTTCTAATGACGGACGTCCTTTGAAGGCAATTAAACTTTGTAGAACCTAATTTTTGTTAAATTCAGTAATATCAACATCGCCAAAACAGGCAAAATATATTTATGAAAATATTAATATATTTATGAAAATATTCAAATTCATTGAGACGTTTTGGAGTCATTGCTCCTCGAACATTCAATAAACTTGATAAAAATATTAAAGAAACGGAAAATAGGCATTCCTAATAAAAATAAAGGAATTGCTAATAGTATCGGGCAGACAATGTACCGAGAATATTCTTAAACCATAGCTTTCGACCTCATACTTAGCCTCTGTGATACCATATGGAATTTGTTCAACATTCTTTGCAAGTCGTTCTCAGTTTCAGCTATTATTGCCGCATCGTATGCATAACAAATAATGTTAACAGTTTTGCCACCCATTTTATGGCCTACTTCCAAGCCAGCCACCTCTTCTATGATTTCGTCCATTATGATATTAAACAGGAACGGGCTTAGATTGTCTCTCTAACCTTACTTGCTTGGATTTCACTAGACAATTCATTGCTTACCTTAATTTGTTTTGCAATTAGTATACAGATCTTGAACAATCTTAACTAATGTGTTAGATATTCCCCTTTCCTGTAGTATTCTTTCAATATTTTTAGCAACACCCTGTCAAACGCTTTTACTCTGTTGCCTTTTCTTTAATCTGTCTCAGCTGTTCAAAATATCTTTCCCACTCATAAATTGAAATTTTAGTAGTTTGAGAGTATTCATTAATAGGTTTAGATGGATTTTTAAGCATTTTCCACACTTTTCTTCGGGCGCCATATAAAGCATGTCTTTTGAGAATCTGGCCCTGAATTCTTTTTTGATTCTGTTGATGTCTGCATTAACTATTTCTTATAATCTTATAATTATCATATTCAACCGGTGATGGGTTGCTTTTGAAATTAAGATAAATCTGTCTGTTTTCATTGGCAAGAGTCTTTACTTCCTCAGTAAAGCAAGTTTTTGGTATTGTCTGTGAGTTGATGTTAATTTTTTTAATTTTTATTGTTATTTGATATCGTTTAATTTGTAATAGATGCACATTTTATGTACGATTGATGCTGGCATTCACTTTTACAGTGTCTCTGTTTCGAAATGCATTAGCCCCGGCACAGGTTTTTTTCTTTGTGGGGCATTGGAGTTACAATTCTTATGATGTCAATCAATATAATATGTATGTATTTGAATTGGTACAAATATAAAACCAAATAGATAAAAAAGATTAAAGTCAAATCACAGAATATTACAAGAAATTTCCAACTAGACTATTTTGGGGGTTTTTTGGTATTTTGTGGTATGTAGAGTTTGCCAAAGTGCCAGAGTGGTCACTTGGTTAGAAGCGATTGCATACCAGCGTGAGCTGATATGCAAGCCTGTAATTGAGGTGGTAAGGTCGGTCAGTTGGACGTGTAGGTATTACCTGTTTGTCCGCCTTTAGCTACATACAACCCAAATGATATCTCAACCGCTTGGTTCGAACCTGGTGGCGGTCTGTTCGGATAGTCCCGACAGCTGAGCCACAGATTGATCGACCAAGCAACTGTGATACCGTATACAATAGATTAAATATTATTACCAAATATTACTCAGGTAGGAATGGTAGACAGATTGAAAGATATAACAGGAAATTTAACTTACTCTTTTATTTATCAAGTTGATGATTACAATTGATGTTTACTAATATTACTTGGTACAGAAATGTCGAGTTATTATTTAATGAATATAAATGTAAATTTGAAACGCGGACGATTTGAACAGCGATGAGCGGTCGGGCAGCGTGATGCCTAGCTTCGAGGTCTGGATGACGGGAATGAAGTGGGCGCGCTGTGCTTCCCCTTAAATAGGAGACGGCTGTGAATACGGCGCAGGGCAAGATGGCGCCTGCCGAAGTACTCAGCGCAGCGAAGCACTGCGCGGCGCAATTGGCGCAATTGGCGCAGTCGCCACAGACCCCGCTGGCAGTCGCTTAGACGAAACACGACCCCTCCTCGAAGTTCAGAGTCCTTACATTGCGTTCTGTGAAAGATAAAAAAAATTTTTTTTAAAGCATTTGATTTGTTATGTTATTTGTATAGGGTTTTCTTTTGAACCGCTATGTACATCTTATGTTATCAATTTCTATATGCAAAGTAGTCTTTTCTAATACACAGTAATGTAATTATTTAAATACAGCTTAATCTATACATATATAAAGTTAATCATATTATAAGTATAAATTTGTTTTAGTACAAGGTAATCTTTTCTAATACACAGTTATGTAATTATTTAAATACAACTTAATCTATACATATATAAAGTTAATCATATTATAAGTATAAATTTGTTTTAGTACAAGGTAATCTTTTCTAATACACAGTTATGTAATTATTTAAATACAACTTAATCTATACATATATAAAGTTAATCATATTATAAGTATAAATTTGTTTTAGTACAAGGTATGAAGTTACTTATCTTTTAAAAATATCTGACGCTTGTAAATCGTTGTGGGAAGTAGACCTTTCTTCCTGCTCTTGTTGTGGTGTGTGGTTGCTCCGATACTGGGCTGGATGAAGGAGTGTCGTCCTGTGTGTGCTGGCTGGACATCCTTATGTGTTCCTCAGTGGTATTCGGTTGATGCTCGGTGTTGTCTTCATAGTGTTCCATTCCTTCATTTATGTTGAATGCTGGTTTTAGGCGATCTAAAGAGACTTTTTTTTCTTTTCCGTTGATTATGATGATGGCTGTTTTATCGTCTCTGTCTCGTACCAGGTATGGTCCGTCGTAGGGCTTCTGAAGTGGGCGTTTTACGGCGTCGTGTCTGAGAAAGACGTATTTACTGTTTTTAAGTTGCTTGTGTACAAAAGTCTGTCTTGTACAATGTCTGCTGATTGGTATGGGTCGCATTTTTGACATTATTTCTTGTAGTTTTTGTCCGTACGTGTCTGGTTCTTCCGGAGTGGTTTCTTCGAAGAAGTCCCCCGGGAGTCTTAACGTAGCTCCATATGTCATTTCTGCGGGTGTGTGATTTGAGCCTTCTTTGGTTACGGATCGTAACCCCAGGAGTATCAGCGGTAGTGATGACGTCCATGAGGTATTGTCGGCTGCCATGATGGAGCTTTTTAATGTGCGATGCCACCTCTCTATCATTCCGTTGCATTGTGGGTGATAGGCTGTGGTTCGGTGGTGTGTGATCCCCATTTTTCTTGTTAGGCCGCTAAATAAGGCACTTTCAAACTGCCGGCCCTGGTCGGTGGTTATTGATGTTGGGACGCCGAATCTTGCTATCCAGTTGTACATTAAGGCGTCTGCGACTGTTTCGGCGGTTATGTTTTTAAGCGGGATTGCTTCGGGCCATCTTGTATATCTGTCTATTATGGTGAGCAGGTATGTGTATTCTTTTGAAGGCTGTAGCGGGCCTACTAAATCCAGGTGAATATTCTTGAATCTTCCGTCGGTATGCTGATAGTCTTTTAACGGTGTTATCGTATGCCTGTGAATTTTCGCTGCTTGACATTGTATGCATGCGTCTACGACATTTTTCACTGATTTGTCGATATTTGGCCATACGTATCTATGCTTTATTATCTTGCTTGTTGCCTTTGCTCCTGTGTGGCTTATCGCGTGTATTGTTTTAATTATGTAGGCTCTCATGTCGGCCGGTACATATGGGCGTAAAGCGTTATTAGTAACGTCGCACCATAACGTTTGTTTGGTGCCGGGTATTATTATTTTTTTTAATTGTAGAGACGATTTTTCTTGTAGGTATTTTAATTCGTTATCGTTACTTTGTTTTTCTGCCATTTTTTTTTTTTTTTTTTTTTTTTTTATTTATTAATTTCCATAATACAATATAAAATAAAATATAAAATATTGTTCATGAAATATATAAATGGAATTTATTACCTCACTAGGCAAAGCCTGTTCTGAGGTAATACTAGGCAATAAGTAAGCATAAATTTCAGCTACGTGAATTCTTAACATCTAAGGCACAAAAAAATATAAAAAATACAAATAATAAAGTACAAAAGTACACATTTTAAATCATAAAAAAATATAAAAAAGTACATATAAAATACAATTGTAGGTATATGAAAAAAATTATTAGGTGTCTTTGTGTTTTCGTTAATGTGAGGATGTGTTTGCATGTGTGGATATGTGTAAAAGGGTGTATGAAAAAGATTTTGATTGTAAATTATATTAAAATTATCTTAGGACAAACGTCAAGTCTCTCTCTGACTCTTCCCTCCCTCTCCGAATCAACCAATCAGTAACCAGCTTTCCAAAATTATGCCCACTCGGCTGCACTAAGTCCAAGATATCAGACATAACCATATTATATATTCTGGGTGCTAAAAATGTGTAGTGTCTCTGGGCAAAAGTAGTCTGTGTATGAGTCGGTTGCAGCAAATGTCTATTTCTTGTATTAAAAGTAAGGGTGTATTGTGGTTTATATATTGCTGGGTTTTTATGTAGTTGAATGACTATTGTTCTAATATAGAGTTGTCTAACATCAAGGACCTTGAACTCCGAAAAAAGCTGATTTGATGGATATCTGAAAGGTTTTCGACAAATGACCCGGAGTAGTGATTTTTGCGCGGTTGAGATGGGAAATAGGTTGGTCTTAGCTAAACCACCCCAACCTATAATCCCATAAGAGACTGACGTTTGTCCAAGAGCATAATACAACACTTTTAACGTATTTAGGTCGAAAATTTCTCTTATATTCCTAAAAACATATATCAGTTGACGAATTTTTTTCGCAGTTATCTCCACATGTGTTGTCCATCGAAGATTTCTGTCAATTGTTATGCCAAGATATTTATAACTACTAACTCTAAGTAGTTTGGGGCAGGAGCAGTTTAGATGCAAATCACAGTTATTATGGATAGTAATAGATGAAGAGGACTCCTCAGGTTGTTGTCGATTATCTATGCTAAATGTCATATATTTGGTTTTTCCGATATTTAATGTCAGTAAATTATTATCTAGCCATTTTTTTACGATGATCATTCCCTGCTCAGCAATAGAATGCGTTTGAGCCCAATTGTGAGAACTAAACAATAACACCGTATCATCAGCAAAAGAAATTATGGGACCACCAATATCCAATTTATTCATATCATTTATAAAAAGAAGAAACAGCGTTGGTCCCAATACACTTCCTTGAGGTACCCCATATTCAATTGGAGAGAATGAACTAATTACGCCACCCAATCTGACCGCCTGCATTCTGTTTCTTAAATATGACTGGAACCATTTTATAGTCAACTCATTACTGGTTATTTTCCTAATTTTTTGAATTAATATTTTATGTGAGACAGAATCGAATGCTTTGGCAAGATCTAGATATATACCAATACATTTATTTTTTGCATCCAGTGACTTTGTTATAAATTCTGTAACGTTTAAAACAGCATCGTTGACTCCCAAACCAGGCCGAAATCCAAATTGTTGCGCAGTAAGTAATTTATTGTGATTTAAGAAATGTATTAGTTGTATGTTGATAGCTTTTTCATATATTTTCGACAATGTATTTAAAAGTGCTATAGGTCGATAATTTCGTGGATCTATAGGATTACCATCCTTAAATATTGGAACAATATACGCCTTTTTTAGATGATCAGGAAATGTGCCCACAGCAATACTTAGGTTTATAACGTGCGTTAGTGGAGTAAGTATGTTATCTTTTGCAATTTTAAGTATTTTTGTAGATATACCATCGGGTCCTTGCGCACATTCTGTTCGAAGTGATTTTAGGATACTTAAAATATCATTTTTAGTCACTGATCTAATATTAAATGAGTTGTTACTGGGAGAAGATGTTTCTTGTTGGATAACTAATTCAGATTCTGTTTTATTTATATTGTTTAAGATAGTTTCTGTTAATTTTTTTCCGACATCTGCGAAATATTTATTGAGGTTGTTTGCAATTGAATTTTGATCCTCAATTATGTCGTTACCAATTTTCAATGTCTTAATGCATGTTTCCTTTTGATTATGGTTTAGGTTTTCTTTCATTATCTTCCAGACGGTTTTGCTATTATAATTGTCTTGTTCCATTTTGTTTTTATAGTAGAGTGCCTTGGCCAGTTTTATTGCCTTGTGACACGTATTCCGATATTTCTTATAGTAATTTAAAAGGCTTATATTAAGGGGAAATTTCAATACCTGTTTGTGTAGCCTGTCTCTCTTGTGAATACTTTGTACAAGAGCATTCGATATCCATGGTTTAATTTTTTTTTTGGAATGTGTTATTAATTTCAACGTGGTACTTGCGTTGATATGATCTTGTAACGTTGATACAAAACACTGTAATGCTAGTTCAGGGTCAGTTTTATTTAGTGTATTTGCCCAATTTTCTTGTTTTAGAGATTCTAATAATATATCATAATTTGTACTTTTAATTGATTTATTTTTTGAAGTTTGACATATCATTTTATCATCAATCTGTACTATAGTCGCATAATGATCTGTGAAAGAGCTTTGTATTATTGCTGCCTTGATTTGGGCTTTCGTTCTTACAAATATATGATCAATGCATGTTGATGTTGTGGTTGTTTCTCTAGTAGGCTTATTTATAGTTGAGATGAAGCCATGCTCATAAAGAAGACAAGTATATTCCTCAACATGACTGTTTCTCTCTAGTATATTTATATTAAAATCTCCTGCAATTACATCATATTTACATTTCGGTAAGTGAGTTAGTATTTGATTTAGTGATACTAAAAATTGCGTAATATTTTTATAAGATGGTGAACGATAAACTGCAAGAATCGTCAGTTTATTATCACATGTAATATTGAGGGCATTCGCATCATTTAGGTTTACAGTTGTACATATTGGGTTTAAAGACTCTTTAGCATAGACCACAATACCATCGGATTTATTAACGTGCTGTGTTGTTTGGAATGTGCGGTACCCTTTAAGACTAGGAACAACATTATTATCTACCAACCAACATTCGGTAAGTATGAGTACATCTGGATCTAAACAAGCTCCACTTAGAAAAAGTACCAGCTGATCAAAATTTTTTTGAATGCTTCTGATATTTACGTTTAAAATTTTAAGTGTTTTTTCGCTACGTAATCGCCATGTACATTCTATAGGAGTTACAATTTCCGTTGTCGTTATAAGATTTTCTAGTTCATCGAGATCTGACTCTGTGATTGCCATTGTGTATTAATATGATACTTTTTGAAATTTGTACAACCCCCAGGTTGATATAATAATAATTCACACAATTTTTTGTGTGATTCTCTATAAGCAGATATTGGGTGTTTATTATGTATCTACATGTATAGGCTAAATTATGTATGTTTTTCGTATATGTTGTATATTGAGTATGTTTTATGTAAATTATGCAAATAAGCAAAATACAGCCACGATGAACACTATCGACCTGACAAATCCAATGATGTACATTGTGGATGGTTAATGTATTAGAAAAAGTAAAAGTAAATTCTGAGTGTTGGTGTGTAAGTTTTGTGTATATGTTATATGTTAAAGAAATTCGTGTTTGAGTATAAGTCATTTCTATACAAAAAGTAATTAAATCAGAAATAAAATTAAGAAATAAAAAAGTATTTAAAAAGAGAAAAATATCAAAACAAAGAAAAATATTAAAACTTCCCAAAGAGAGGTATTTGTCCATTGTTGTTTTCTGTTTGACAACTTTATAGAAAGTATTTTGGTCTGACTGCAAGCTCAAAAAACTCTGGTCTCCGGTCCCTCTCCGGTAAAAGTTCCCACATTCCTCTATTATAATAATATAATATAATAAAATTAATCTTGTGTAGAAACATTCATTAGGTTCAAGTCGCTCTGTTCTTTTATACGTAGAATCTTCGAGTCCGGTTTCTCTCTTGTATAAATTCGTCCATTCTTTATCCACACAAAGCGAAATTTTAGCTCTCTCGCTTTTATGCGCACATCTCTGTACAGTATTTTATTTTGAACAGTCAAATGTTCATTAAAAAATATTGTGTTCCGATTCTGTGAAGCATTATTCAAGTCTTGATTTGTCACCTCTCCACGCCTAGACTTTAGTGTTGCCAAAAATTGTTCCTTTCTCTGTGTAGATGACATCTTCAAAACTATGGTCGAAATTTTTCCATCCTTTCGTGGAGGAGATCGACTAATTTCATCGACATCACACTCATTGATCTGGAAATTCACTTTTTGTGCAATCTTTTTTACATATTCGGTTAAGTTTTCTCCATCACTTTTCGGGACACCAAATATTTCAATGTTCTTTGACAGTCGATCCTGCCTTTGTAAGTTTTCCCTGTGTTCATATTCATTAACCCTCCTTCTAAGTTCTCTTACTTCCCCTTCTAATGATTCCTGTTTTTTAGCGCTTTC
This sequence comes from Molanna angustata, assembly GCA_963576475.1. NCBI lineage: Eukaryota > Metazoa > Arthropoda > Insecta > Trichoptera > Molannidae > Molanna > Molanna angustata. The sequence continues at coordinate 19,050,271 of OY754974.1, read as the reverse complement.
ATTCAGTACATTGATGCTCTTGTTTAGTCGATCATATTGTTTAGTCGATCATATTTTTTGGTAATTAATGCTGGGTGTTATTTCTATTTCTTCTATCCGTGATAGTGTGTCTGCGACTGTGTTTTCTTCGCCCTTAATATGCCTCACGTCTGTTGTAAATTGGCTTATGTAATCTAACTGTCTTTCTTGTCGCGGGGAGTTTAGTTTATTTTTCGAAAATGCGAATATTAATGGTTTGTGATCTGTTGTTATTGAAAATTGTCTTCCTTCTATTTGTGATCGAAAATACTTTACTGCTTCGTATATAGCGGTCAGTTCCCTGTCGTAGGTGCTATATTTTAGCTGCGCGTCGTTAAATTTTTTTGAAAAAAATGATATTGGTTGCCAGGTGTCTTTTTTTTTCTGTTGTAGAGCTGCGCCCATGGCGTTGTTCGATGCGTCGACCATGATTGTTATTTCAGCGGATGGGTTTACGTGCACAAGTAGTGCAGCTTGAGCTAAGTCTTTCTTACATTTCTCGAATGCGTGTAGTAGCTCTTCTGTCCATACTATTTTTCTCTTGTCGCTCTTTGCGTAGCCTTTTAGTTGCTCAAATAATGGTTTCTGGGTGTCCGCTGCGTTTGGTAGGAATTTCCTATAGAAATTTAACATTCCCATATATCTTCTTAATCCTTTTGCTTCTTTAGGTGGTCCTAACTGTGTAATGGCTTTTACTTTTTCTGCGAGAGGTTTACTCCCATTTTTGTTGATTTTGTATCCTAGAAATTTTACTTCCTCTACTCCTAGCTGGCATTTTTCTTGATTAATAATTAGGCCATTCTCAGCGAGTCTCTTGAACAATGTATTCAGATGTTTTTCGTGGTCTTGAAGGTTGTTTGATGCGACCAGGATGTCATCTATATATGTGAATACAAATTCTAAATCCCTTGTAATTGTGTGTAGGTAACGTTGGAAGCTCTGAGCGGCGTTTGATAATCCTGGTTGCATTCGCGTAAATTCGAATAATCCAAATGTGGTTAAAATCGCAGTTTTAGGTATATCTTTTTCTTCCATCTTTACTTGATTATAGGCTCTTGCGAGATCCACTTTGCTGAATATGGTTTTTCCATGTAACTTGTGCGAAAAGTCTTGCAGTTGTGGTATTGGGTATTTATCGGGCTTTGTTATGGAATTTAAACGCCTGTAGTCTCCGCACATTCTGTAACTTCCGTCGGTCTTCTTTACCATATGAAGTGGGCTGGACCAGTTGCTTTTCGACGGTCTGCATATGCCTTGTTCTATCATGTATGCGAATTCTTTTTTAGCTATTTCGAGTTGTATTGGATTGAGTCTTCTTGCTTTTGTGGTTACTGGAGGACCTTTTGTTTGTATATGGTGAGTTACATCATGTTTTGGCTCTATTTGTGACATGTGTGCCCTTGTCAGGCACGGGTATTTTCGTATTATTGCTTGAAATTTTGATGTTGCTTGAACCGTAGCGATATTTGTGACGCTCGTTTTGTAGATACATCCTTTGCTGGTGATGCCCGTTGTTCTATCAATTAAACTTCTTCTTTTTAAGTCGACTAGAATATCGTAGTTCGTTAGGAAGTCTGCTCCGATGATTGGTTTGGTTACGTCGGCTATAACAAACTTCCATTTGTGGTTTCTGCGTAAACCGAGGTTCAAGTGTATTATTTTGTGGCCATATGTTGGTATTGACGTTCCATTGGCTGCATATATTGGTGTGATGATGTTGTCCGTAGATATTATTGATTTGTCATTTTTATAATACTTTGGTATTATGCTAATTTCGGAGCCTGTGTCTACGAGATATTGCACGCCACTGGCTATGTCTTGTATGAAGAGACGGTGCTTTATATGCGACGGTGTTGTCTCGCACACCTGCCGCATTATAAGTTTTCCGGCTGATTGAATGTGCACGGCTGCTGGCATTTATGTGCTTCTGTACCGAATTTTTGGTGATACCTACATACATCTTGTTTTTTCTGTTTGTTTTCGTTATTATAATTTTGTTGATACGTGTTATATTTACTTTTGAAATTTTGATTTTTATTTGAATGCCGGTAATTGTTGTTATTTCTGTAGTCAAAGCGGTTTCTATTATATGATCGCGATCTCGAACGATCCCTTTGTTGATTTCTAAAGCATGGGCGTGATTGTCTTTGTTGTAATTCCAATCCTTGTATTTTTTCTGTTAAATTCTGTATTTGATGTTGCATTCCTAGTAAGATATTTATTGTATTTTGTTCGTTATTTGAGCAGGGGTTGCTTGAAGTTGGAGTTGAGTTTACTGCGAGTACTTCTGTTCTACAGTTAACCTCCATTATCCGGTCCGCAGTGGTGGCGAGTACCAAAACATCATCCGTTGTTATTGCAGATATTATTTCTTGCACCCTGTGTGGTAGTCTTTCTAGCCACAGCCTTTTGATGAGACTGTTGTTGTTCAATGTTGGTCCGGCTAGGTTCTTCATCTTTCGTAGCAGTTCTGATGGTGATTGGTCACCCGATAGAGCCATATGTGTGCTTTCTAGATAATGTAATGAGTCATCTAGGCGGAGATTCCATCTTGATTGGCGGTGACTTCAATGCTGAGTCCCCTCTATGGTGTCATTCTACCACTGCAGGGTCTAGGAAAGCAAAAAGAGGTGAACTCTGTGAGGAATTCATAGCTCGGCACGAGCTTTCCGTTATCAATGATCCCTTTAGTCCTCCCACTTTTTCTGGTGCGGTTGGGTTTGGCCACATCGATGTCACTTTGGCTTCGGCTCAAATAGCTCAAAAGACTTCCTCCTGGCGTGTTTATACAGATTATTCGGGTAGCGATCACGAACTTATTGTCTTTACAATTTCTACTTCACCTACTGACTCGGTTCAAAAGTCTCATATTCCAAGGCGTTTTCGCACGAGGTGTGAGCGCATTGTCGAATTTGATGCTGAATTTATTCGATTTCTGAATCGCTTTAACCCAAATGCTATGTCTATATCTGATACTGCTTCTGATTTCACTAACAATATCATTATATGTGCAGAAAAGTCAATTGGCAGATCTACTCCAGAAAAATTAAAACCAAACGCTTGGTGGCACTCAGGACTCGATTCTTTGAAACGCAGCGTTACACGTGCACGTCGAACTCTTAAATTGGGACGCAATAGGAACTTTGCTGAGTTTATTATTCTCGACTTGTACTCTGCTTATAGACGTGCACACAATCTATATAAAAACGAAATTATTCGTGCGAAGAAGGTAAGTTGGCGACGTTTGGTTTCCGAGGTCTCGACTTCAGATCCATGGGGTGCGGTATATCGCGCCGTTTCTTCTAAGAGAGGAAATGGCGCAACAATATCTTGCATCCGCGATGCAACTACTGGTGAGTTCACAACGTCTCTCGATTCAACTGCTTCCGTTTTTCTGGACGCGTTGATTCCATCGGATGATCCGTCTACCGACAATGTTTTTCATAAATGGGTACGTGCTCTTCAACACAACATTCCTCAGACACCCGCTTCGCCACCAGTTTCTGTTGAGGAACTCGATTTAATTATTGGGAACCTTAAACTAAATAAATCCCCAGGCCTCGACCGTATCGACTCTATTTTAATACAAAGATGTTGGCGTTTGGCTCAATTTGAAATGGTTTCCCTCTTAAAAAGATGTTTAGACGAAGGCTGTTTTCCAGACTGTTGGAAAACGGGCCTCATGACTATAATTCCCAAACGATGCGATCGTCCTAGCACGGACCCAAAAGCATATAGACCTGTTACTCTCCTGCCTATTCTGGGCAAGATTCTGGAAAGACTTATATGCAGTAGAATTGAATCCCACCTTTCTAACTCACGTCCACTTTCTTCTCGCCAATTTGGCTTCCGACCTGGAATTTCAACAGTCGATGCTATAAATTATATGTCAGAATTTGTAAGACATTCTGACGAAAAATATGTTATTGCTATTTCCCTTGACATTAGTGGTGCATTTGACAATGCTTGGTGGCCGCTCATTTTGCATAAACTGAAGTCAAGGAATATACCCCGCAATATATATCTGATAGTTAAGAGTTACTTTGAAAATCGCCGCATAGTCCTGCCCGGGGGACAATTTCTACATACGCGACAGGTAAGCATTGGATGTCCTCAGGGTTCTGTTCTCGGTCCACTTCTCTGGAACATTCTTTTTGATGACTTGCTGGATCTTCCTCTCTCCAGTAATTGTACGATTCAAGCGTATGCCGATGATGCATACATCCTCGTCCGTGGTAATTCCCGTAGATTTATTGAGAACTCAGCTACTCAAGCTCTTTCCTTAGTTTCCGACTGGGGTGTAAAAAATAAACTTTGCTTCGCTCCTAATAAGACATATGGCTTGGTTTTCAAAGGCTTACTACGTAGACAGCCGTCTATTAAGTTCTCTGGAACAAATGTAAGTTTTCGGGACCAAATCACTTGCCTAGGAGTTGTTCTGGAAAGAGGACCAAATTTTAAAAACCATGCTCGATTGTGTGTCGACAAAGCTAAGTCAGCTTTTTTAAAGATCTCACACATCGCCAAGGCACACTGGGGTTTACAGTTTCAAGTATCCTGTCTTTTCTATAAGGCAGTTTACCTCGGCATTGCTTGCTATGCAGCAGGATGTTGGTCTCACGCCTGTGAGCTTCAACATATACGTAGAATTTTGCTCTCAGGCCAACGATTCGCTCTCATCGCTTTATCCAAAGCATATGGAACGAGTCCCACTGAAGCACTGCCAATTTTGACAGGCATGACTCCCCTTGATCTGGAACTTCAGCGTAGAGGGGCTGTTTTCAACCTTACGCGGGGCTGTTCTTCTATGATCGGAAATATTCCTCTCTTCCCTCCAGAGGGTCGAGTGTCACGCGGCTTTGTTGAAAGGACTGTAAATGAAAATTTGCAGAACATCTGGCAGACTCGCTGGACGGCCTGCTCAGTGGGAAGAATTACCTACTTATTTTTTCCCGACGTGAGGTATCGTCTTAAATCTCCCTGGGTTGTTCCAGACTTTTGGACTTCCCAATTTTTCACAGGACACGGAAACTTTAAAAGTTATCTTCACCGATTTAACATTGCCTCATCTGCTTCATGTCATTTCTGTCAATACCCGGACCAAACTTCGGAACATATCCTTTGGGAATGTTGCCACCCAATGGTGTCCTCATATAGATCGGAGCTCCTCGTTGCTGTCCGTGGGCCTCTTCAAGGTCCCATTGGTCATGCGGATTTTGTGATCTCGAAGAAAAATTATAAAGCTTTTAAGGTTTTCTGTCATAGATATGGTGCCTTACTTTTAGAAGATTCCCGTTAAATTAATTATTTCCAGAGATCTTGGTCACTTCTCTGATGGTCTGCATGTAGGGGGATCTGAGGTCATAGACAGTCCACGGGTGTGAATTTTCTGTTCGCACTCGTTGATTGTTTCTTTTTGCACTATGGTGCCGAGATTGCTAATCTAGAGGGCTCCATGAGCTACTTTTCGTGCTATGCATTTTTTTTTGTCGTTCACTTAGCGTTCTGTGAAGGGGCCGATTACAGTCCCCATAGGCAGAGCGGGTGGTGGTGGGAGTAGCGAGACTGTTGTTGTTCAATGTTGGTCCGGCTAGGTTCTTCATCTTTCGTAGCAGTTCTGATGGTGATTGGTCACCCAATTGAATTCCGTGTAAAAGTTGCGTTAGTCGTTTTTCTTCTGATTCTTGGAGTCGATTTAATAATGTTGATTTTAAGTTCTTGTATTTCTCTATGCTTGGTGGGTTTTGGATGACATCCGCAACGCATGACATCGTCTCTGCGTCCAAGGCTGCCAGCACATGGTGGTACTTTGATTCGTCCTTAGTTATGCGTGCGTTGGCAAATTGGGCTTCTATTGTGTAGAACCATAGGTGTATTTTCTGTCTCCACACACTTGGTAGTTTTATATTGGTTGAATATATTTCTGTTCTGTACTCTTGGTGTCCGTCATCGTTATTGTCTTGTTCTCTGTTTGTTGCTTTGTCCATTGACATGTTTATTTAGTTAAGTATTTTATGCAAAAATGTTATAATTTTAAAATTCTAAGTATTTTTTTTAAAGAAAAAATCGAAAAATTATTTTGAAATATTATTTTTAAATTATTCGATAAGTTTTTATCAATGTCTTTTTATTTCATTATTCCCTTTTTGTAAATTTTTATTTATTTGTGTTTATTTAAGTATAATATTTTGTAAATATTTTATATTATTTTTATTTATTTCTGTTTATATTTTATTACAACGCTTATTCGCAGCTGGTTATTATTTTTATTCGCTTTCTATTTTATGTTATGACTATTAGTTTATTTTATTTTCAAAATATTATTTATACAAAAATTATTTTAAAAATATTTTATAATGTTCGTTTGCGTATGTGGTTTATTTTACATAATTTTAAATAATTGTAATTGTATATAATTTTTTATTCCCGTAAGTATATTTAGAAAATATTTTATTTTAGTTTTTAATTTATTATATTTTTGCTTTGCGTTGTTAATTTATTCGATAAAGTGAGGTATATTATTATTTAATATTTTAGTACTCTTTTAAATTGTTATTTGCTCGGGGTTTCTGTGACCGAGTTCATCGGCTCCTAAGGTCGTTGACTTCGTTTTATTACCTTATCGCGGTTTCAGCGGGTTTATTCGAGTTCATGCGGCCATTCTTTTGTTTAGAGTTCGTTTACCTTTGTTTTTTTTTGCTTGTAACATAAGTGAAAGTATTTCGACCGTTTGACGACGCGATATAATATTTTTAAATATAAAGTATATATTTGTGTTTTGAATTTTTACATAAGAATATGCATTTTACGAATATACCGATTATTTATCTATATGTTTCTAATTTTCAGTTTTTATGGTAACGGTTTTATTATTATAATTTTTATAAATAATTTTCTAATTTTTACTTATTACATTATTTAACAAAAATATATGTTATGAAATTTATTTTTAGTTTTTATGTTTTTTACGTTTTATCAATTTTGAACAAATTAAAATATTTATAATGACTTTAGGCTTTTAGAATGACTTTAGTAATATTATAATTTTTATACCTCTATTCGGCGTTTTGGTTCTCTGGCTTTTTGCTTTAGATTTTTATACCTTCATCCTTGTATGTATTTATTTATTTTCTCCTCTTTATTTCCTTGTTATTTTGGTTTTTAGGTAGCTTTTTTTTAAATTTGTTTCCTCTGTATTATTTTTGCGTCTCGTCAGTCATGAAAAAAATACAAGGTACATATTAAATATTACATATATATTAAAAACAGTTGTAAATATGTTTAGTTATGTGGGATTTGCGTATGATCGTTTTTAATAATTAAATTTTTAAAATAATATATTATCATTGGATAATTTTGCATATATATATTTATATGCCTTAACTTAGTTCTACTTATATGAATGTTTTTTTTTTTTATTGCGTCGATTTTTTATATTTAAATTACGCTTTTTTACAAACGCGAATGAACGGGGTTTGCGTAATTTGCGGGTTTAAGTTATACACAAATTTTAAAATATATTTTTTTAAAAGTTACCCGTTCAGATTCGCTTCATCCAGACCTCATTGCTTAATACCTATTTCCCATTAAATCTTTTTATTTCTGTCGTGTTATAAAAATGTTAAGTATTATATTAATGAACACGTATAATCGTTCTGTTTAATATAGCTACTGATTTTACGTTACACAATACTTGGTTGTCGCGCAATGGCTACCAGTCAATTACCACAATATAACATATATAAAATTATTAGCACAAAATAAAAGTACCTGAGTTTTTAAACGATTTCGGAATCTTACCAGTTTCTGAAGGTATGTGTGTGTTCTGAGACACGTTCGGTGGTCACCAGTTTTGGGACTGTTTAGAAGGTATGTTCAGACACGTTCGGGTCACCAGTTTTGGACTGGTGGGTGTTCAGAGACACGATCGGGAGTCACCAGTTTTGGGGGTTTTTTGGTATTTTGTGGTATGTAGAGTTTGCCAAAGTGCCAGAGTGGTCACTTGGTTAGAAGCGATTGCATACCAGCGTGAGCTGATATGCAAGCCTGTAATTGAGGTGGTAAGGTCGGTCATCGAGGGGGATCGCGATCCACTTCCACGCCGGCGACGCTATAGAGCTCATTGGCCCTGTTCACCACCGGACGCAGCCGCAACATCGGACAAACACAAAATATCCACCATCCATCGGGTTCAACCACTGCCCCCGAGAATCCAACCAAAGGTCGGTCGGTCAGTTGGACGTGTAGGTATTACCTGTTTGTCCGCCTTTAGCTACATACAACCCAAATGATATCTCAACCGCTTGGTTCGAACCTGGTGGCGGTCTGTTCGGATAGTCCCGACAGCTGAGCCACAGATTGATCGACCAAGCAACTGTGATACCGTATACAATAGATTAAATATTATTACCAAATATTACTCAGGTAGGAATGGTAGACAGATTGAAAGATATAACAGGAAATTTAACTTACTCTTTTATTTATCAAGTTGATGATTACAATTGATGTTTACTAATATTACTTGGTACAGAAATGTCGAGTTATTATTTAATGAATATAAATGTAAATTTGAAACGCGGACGATTTGAACAGCGATGAGCGGTCGGGCAGCGTTATGCCTAGCTTCGAGGTCTGGATGACGGGAATGAAGTGGGCGCGCTGTGCTTCCCCTTAAATAGGAGACGGCTGTGAATACGGCGCAGGGCAAGATGGCGCCTGCCGAAGTACTCAGCGCAGCGAAGCACTGCGCGGCGCAATTGGCGCAATTGGCGCAGTCGCCACACTATCATGATGTATGTCTGCAATAATTGAAATTTATTTAATATAAATTTATATGTACTTTATTTAATTTGTTTATAATTTATTTACTATTTAATTTATAGGTATGAATTTAAATTTTTCTAATCCGCATAAATAAATATGTTTGTATTTTAAAACGAACAGGATAATTTATTTCGTGTGATGGAATATTTGGAAGAGCGAAAAATACAGTTTGCAGAGTAGTTGAAAATTTTAAATTAATGAATATGAATATTAATACAAAAATATGAATATTTACCAAAATCTTTCTATTCCCTTCTAAAAGAGATGTATTCACCAGTAAATAATATTTATTATACCTAGATCAGAAACAGGCGCAAATAGAATTCTATATTTTTATATGATAATAGAATGGTGATTTATAATAATTAAAATAACCAACCAATCAGTGGCTTTGGAATAAAAAATAGTTCAAACAGTTTTTGAAGAATGAAAATGGCCTTGTACGAAGTACAAATATGTCCTTGTACCAAGTACAAATATGACATTGTTTCAAGTACATATACATCCTCATGCATTGCTTAAACTAATCATAAATGCTTGTACTATGGTTAACTAAATCGGACGTGACAGGATTCGATCTCGCGACCACTGGATTACTAACCCAGTGCGCTAATCACTCTGCCACCACCCATCTTTCCAACAACCATTTCATATATAAAATTTGATAATTATAAAACAAAAACATCTCGGCTCGCGTGGCTTTTGGTTTTTATATTTTTTCAAATGAAATATTTTATGTTTTGTGCTTTGTCGGCCTTCGTGGCTCAGTTGGTTAGGTATCTGGCTGCTTATCCAAAGGTCCCGGGTTTGATTCCCGGTGGAGACACAATTTTCAACTGTGACCTCTGAGACGATTAATATAGTAGGTCTCCAGAATGTGGCAACTTGTTATTGGGTGCGTATTAAATTAATATTTGACATAATAAATATGTTTACTTCGTTCCTTATAACCCATCCTATAATCATCCACATCCTTCCCATACTTATTACAATATATGAAATGCTTTTTTTATTCTAATTTTACTGTCATTTTTCTGTACTTTCTGGGATTGGTATGTAATTAGTCTCATTTCTGTAAATCGTTTGTGTATTGTAACTGTTAACATGACTGTTTACTAATCCAAATAAATAAATAAATAAATAGTACCTCTTTTTACTATAAAGTTGCTGAATTTGACTTATGCAGTATTGGACCTAATGCGACGACAGGCTGTCTCAACTCAGACTGCCATGAAAATGGCTGTGCACAAACATGTGCAAATCAGAATGACAATTTTACGAGATCTACTTTATTTATATGCAGAAAATGATTTGAGCTTAGATGTTTACTACAGAGAAATTAAGATCAAATAATTTAATTAAATTTCATTCCAAATAGACTGAAATTCATATACCTATGTAAGAAATTATAGGTACTACATAGTATAAAAATGAGGTAAAAATAATAATAATAATAATAAAATACTTTTATTGTTTTATACAACGTGGCGGACTTATTGCCCGCAGGCAATCTCTACCAGTCAACCACCATGGTAAATACAGCCAGTAACAGGGATAGAAGAATACAAATAGAGAAATAGAAAAAAAAAAAAAAATAATAAATGAATAAAAAAAAAATAATTAAATAAATCAATCATAACTTAAAAATACAAAGTCAAATATAAGAAACGAAAAATAATATATGTATAAATAAGAACAAAAATAAGAATAATAAAAAATATATCAGATAGATACACTATGTTTATTGGATGGAGGATATGAGAGGAGAAAGGAAGAGGGATAAAGGGAAAAAGACGTGAATTTGTGTTTATGTGGATAGAAAGTGTGACTTCAGACGCTTTTTGAATGCTATTAAATTAGTGGCATCTCTGATACTCTCCGGCAATAGATTCCACATCCGAGCTGCATGAACTGTGAACGAGTAAGTATAAGTAGATAATGTTTTTATAAATAATATAATTTAATAAATAATGTTTTTTTAAACAAAATTTTCATAATTTTCATGTATCTACCAGTTATTAAATCATTCGAGGATCCAGGTTAACGTGAAATAATTTTGAATAATTGTAGAAAACATTGTCGGATTCCCATGTATAATAACTTGAAAATGGTTTGCACACCATGTGCTTTTTAAAGATCCCGATTGAAAGAATTTGTGATAAATGAGAGAAATTTTGTTAAATCCCATGAATAAAGTGATCAATTGTCATTAAAATAACAGGTGTTCATTAGCTCAATCAATTATGGTACCAAATTTGTAGAAGAGGAAATTCTAACATAATTGTAACTTCCTGCACCATAAATATGGTGCAGGAAGGAATAATAGTCAGTATCAGTTAAAATTGGTAGATATTAAATATTATCCAAACTTAAAAATATTATTAGGGCAACATTACACATATAGGTTTAAAACTTCAAATAAAAGAAACAATAGTCAGTATCGGTTCAAATTGGCAGAAATAGAATATTACTTACACAAAAAAATTTAAATATTAGGCAACGTACACATAGGTTTAAATCTTTTTTTGTTTAACGGACATTAAAATTACTGGACACTGTCCCAATGTGCCTCATCGTCCTTTGTCCTATTCTGCCTCACATATACTTTAAATAGAAAAAAAATACCACATGGAATGAGGTTATGTATGAGTTACTTTTATTATCAAAATTGAACTGTTGAATTACATAGTATTTGAAAAAAATACACCTTTTTGTCAGACGGTCATTACTCATTCTTTCTATGTAGCCTAACCACCTTAGAGCGTTTATTTACATCTTACGATATATTTTCCATCATACATTCTCGTCTAATATCCTCATTTCCGTTTTACCACACATTCGTCTTAGTAACCTCATTTCAACCGCATGTGCTTTTTCTACTTTCATGTGCCTTCTACCATGTCCATGTCTCACTAGCATATTGGAGTCGGTACGACGATGTTATTGTGTACCATGAGCTTTGCTTGCCGCGAAATAATTGAGTCAGCTATTACAGATCTTAATGCACCATTTGATCTATTTCCTAGTAACTCTCCTTTCAATATCTTTTTCCAATCTTCCATCACGCTGAAACATGCTACCTAAGTATAAATATTCATCCATTTGTTTATATTGTACCTATGTACAATATAAACAAATGGATTCTCCACTCGTATCTCGCATTTTGTTCGTCTTTCACTCTTCTCAAATACTCCCACTTTAGATTCAGTTACATTCACTCTCAATCCGTATTGCATGCATCCATCGAATTCCATTTTGACCAAACATTTCAAGTCTTCAACATTTTTTCCATTAATACTTTGTCACACACAGTGCTCTTACCTCTCTATCTCTCTTTGTCATTCTTGAGTGCTCTTACACAGTAGTCAATGTATAGATTAATGAGCCACGGTGACAATACGCAATCTTGCTTCGCTCTCTTATTCATAGTTAATTGAATACAATAAGAACAGAATACATGAAAGTGTAAAAACGTGTGTTTTAAAACGTCAAGTTTCAAAGATATCGGTGATGATTTCAAAACATTTGGGTTATAAAATCATAACACATTAATAAGAAAAATCCTCTTTTGTCAAACGTTCAGGATGACTGTGAGCAATGAGCAGTGAAGAACATCACACGTTGTATTGTTACATCACTAGAAATGATAAAAATATGACATAGTAGGTACCTATTACCTATTTATCAAATTCAATTTTCAATGAAGACCGGATCCATTGCAGTAAACCAAAATTTCAGTGTCGTGAATATTGGAAGTCTTAATTTATGACAATTGTTATATATTTTACAGGGTGAAATAAAGTAATTCTAATTTTATTTTGCACACTGAGTTTCGTCGTGATGTGTTTGTGTATGGGGTACGCTTATTACGGCGAAATGTATTTGTGTGGCGTAATGTGTGGCGTCGTGATGTGTTTGTGTATGGCTTACGCCGTAATAGGCGTACGCCATACACAAGGTACGTCGAGGTATTTTTATATTGCTTGAACTTTTGATACAATAAAAATACACTCTTCAAAAATGCATTCAACGCTTTACAAACGCTTGAAGAAAACGAGTGAACTCTCCACACCATAGTAAGTGCTATTTTTTTTCTTGAAAGGTTATATATTGATATTGTTTTTGTCTCTATAGACTTATTACATGTATTTTTTACAACATTGGTACACTGTCTCATACATGCTCATCTTGCTAGTAATGCAATTTTACTTAAAATTTCTCAATAGGTATCATGTAGAATGTGCATACTATGAGTTTTGTGACAATATTTTTGTGTTTATGGTGTATTGTGAAAACTTTTGTCTTCTAGGAATCTTATATTTGTTTAAGAACGTAATAGAAATGTACTTCATAAAAATGCATTTAGAGATTGTCAATCTTTCAAGAAGAAAAAATGTACACTTACTATGTAGCCGCATTTTATTGTATAACAAACTACCAGGAGTAAAAAAACAGGTACTTATTTTTTTGAAAAGACTACGACCTATCCAATCTAGCTCATTACTATTCACAATGCTACGGATTGGAACTATCAGCAGTGCAATATATGTACAAACTATAATCCTTTACTTCATGGAAAAATATATGCACATTATGTACAATGTCTGTGAATCAAGTCAGCAAAATTTATGACTTTATTGCTAGTAATTTATTATTGACGAGATCTACTTTATTTATATACAGATAAGCGTCACTTAACAATATGAGGGTTAACTGATACTGTTTTTAATAAAGTTTTTAATTTGTTGACTTTATTTTGCTATAAATAATCATTGAAAAATAATGGCAGTAATATATTTAAGATTATTTATTTATTTGATTTTTGAAAAATTAAGTGGACAAAGGCGGATCCAACGAATTCAAACTACGTGAATTCTTGAATAAATTTTGGTACCTACAATATTTTTATTAAAAAAGACAACAGTGGGACTAAAAAAAAGAGTGATAGAAATATACAGACTGATCCAAGAGATGAGGAAAGTAAGGAATAAATTGAAGGACGCAGAAGAAATTAAATAAATGTTCTTTTTCTAATTTTCACTATACATCAATTATTTTGTTGAATCTTATGATGTTGATCGATCAATTTGTAGGTAAATAAAATGTATAGGTATAAGGTACATCATAATAGTGTAAAATTCCACGATTCTAGGACTTACGTCATTTTGTATAGTGGACCAATACAAAATTTATGATTATACTTAAGACAAAGTATAAAGACTGTTTTTTTCTGTAAAAGGAAATCACAGCAGGCAGCAACGATTGGATAGTAAATGAATAAATTAATAAATCATTATAAACAATCTAAAAAATATTAAATTAATAAAAAAAAATAATAAATTATCATACTAATAAATTAACAAATGAATAAATAATTTATAAAACATTAATAAATTTGTAAATTCATAATAGATTAAAAAATTAATAAGTAAATAAATTAGTAAAATTAATAAATTAATAAATTAATAAATAAATAAATAAATAAATAAATAAATAAATAAATAAATAAATTAATTAATAAATTAATAAATTAATAAATTAAGAAATAAATAAATTTATAAATTAAAAAATTAAAAAATTAATAAATTAATAAAACTAATAAAAAAATAAATTAAAAATTTAATAAATTAATAAATTAATGAATAATAAATAAATAATTAATAAATGAATAAATTAATAAATGAATAAATTAATAAATTAATAAATTTATAAATTAATAAATTAATAAATTAATAAATTAATAAATTAATAAATTAATTAATAAATAAATTAATAAATTAATAAATTAATAAATTAATAAATTAATAAATTAATAAATTAATAAATTAATAAATTAATAAATTAATAAATTAATAAATTAATAAATTAATAAATTAATAAATTAATAAATTAATAAATTAATAAATTAATTAATTAATTAATTAATTAATTAATAAATTAATAAATTAATATTAATAAATTAAAAATTAATAAATTGATAAATTAATAAATTAATAAATTAATAAATTAATAAATTGATAAATTGATAAATTGATAAATTGATAAATTGATAAATTGATAAATTAATAAGTTAATAAATTAATAAATTAATAAATTAATAAATTAATAAATTAATAAATTAATAAATTAATAAATTAATAAATTAATAAATTAATAAATTAATAAATTAATAAATTAATAAATTAATAAATTAATAAATTAATAAATTAATAAATTAATAAGTTTATAAGTTCATAAATTAATAAATTAATAAATTAATAAATCAATAAATTAATAAATTAATAAATTTATCAATTAATATATAATTAAAATAACAATCGGTAAATAAACAAATATATGCATTTTAATAAATTATATGACTTAGAAGATACGCTTATGTCTAGCTTAGTCGATAATGGTACGGGTATATAATATACGCGTGTACTATCCATTAAAAGCTAACACGCCCTACCTTTTATTACATTTTTAGATTTATTTACTTTCAACGGACCCGACTGTTTCTTACGTTAGCAAAGCTTTCAAAAAATATTTCTTTTTGTGAGGAATTTAGTGAGCATGGTCGTAGGTCTACGGGGTAAAAATTTTAGGAAACAATGTTAAAGATGTCCGTTGGTCAGGTTGCTTCATCGTATCAAATATCCGAAGGTTGTATTGTTCCCATTAATACTTATAGTTGTATGGATGTGCAAAACTGATGATAGATAGTGTTCCAGTTTATAGATGAATATTATCTTAATTTATCAACTTAAGTTTTCAACATTTGTAAACAGTTTCCGATATTATAAAAGAAGGCACGCAAAGTAAATGTGACTAACAGTCATGACTGCCATGAGAAGCAATGTGTCTTTATTAAAGCAACAACATATAAATTGTCGTCAATATGTTCTAAGCAAATCCTTCAAAATTTTGGACGCATTGTCAGAAGGTCCCGTGATAATCTTGAGAAGTTCGTCGTAATAGGAAGCATGTAGGGTAGGACCGACCCGAAGTAATTACTTTTTAATTTCGATACAGAATCTTCAATATTACCGAAGCTCTTAGATCTACCCAAGACTGCCCTACATGGAGGCAGACCATTCGTCGAGTGTAGGCGCCATCCTTAGTCGTGGGGCCAAGGAAAAAGATGAATTATCTTTGTTTATACATCGATGCAACTTTCATCCTGAATGTGTGGACTATAAGAACATAATAAACATAATTTACTTAACTAAACTAGCAATCGACCGTAGCGAGAGCGCTTATTGAATTAATTAGTATTATTATGAAAGACAACAGGTACGTGTCTTCTGGATTATAGGTATGCAAACCAAGTCTTTAATATACCGCCATTTTTTATAACATTTCTCTTTCATTTGAATGATCTATTTTATAAATTCTATGGTTCATGTAACTTAAATAAAAAAAATAAAAGTAAATTGATAAATTGAAACAATACGCTCCTAAGAATATTTTTAGGTACAAATATCCTAGAAAGAAAAATATTTAAGTTGGATTGAGTGCCAGAATAATAATACAAAAATATATAACTACGGTGTTTGGAGAGTAAAAATAAAAAAGGAACATTTCATACAAGGAAATATAAATACACACCGAACAATACATCTCTAAAATTAATATTTTCACTTTTCGTTACCTTTAACAAGTTGGTATTTTTTTATTAAATACAAGGAATTGATTAGGTTGAGCAAATGTCTTCCATCCTGTCACGTTCTTTGACGTTTTGTTTAGTTTAGTGGCAGGATCCATGATGTTATAATAAATTATTCTTAATACGGGCTATACCTATGAACATAGTTTATGAACAACTATCTTCTATTTTTAACTATATTCTATGAACATAGTTTCTTCGTGCATACCTACTGATATTAAAAATTTAGACACAAAATGGCGATCGTTGCTGCCTTCATATCTCACGACCTTGTATCGTTGCAAGCGTTCTTGTGCTGTAAAATTGTCAAAACGTCAAGATGATAATTCTAAAGACAAGTAGTATGAAACGCATAATAAAATATGCAGAGGCAACGAACTGATTAACTTAATTGTATTGGACAAAGCTGATCCAGAAAAATATAATATTGGTAAGGGAAAAATAGTATCTAGGTTTGAGAAATTTTCTGTATCTTTATTTGTATTATGTATAATTTTATCTGTATGTATAATAATGAACTGAATTATACATATGAAAATGTATTTTCACTGGTTACTAAGTAGGTATATGTTGTAATTTAATTCTATAATTACCATTTCTCAACCGACATTTGGTCTGGATCGCATCAGGCATCTTCAGTACACGTTGTTAGTAAATTTCCATTTCGGGAGAATCTACAGCAATGAACGATGCGCAATAAATCGAAAAAAATAACAAGAAACAAAAAAAATAAGGAATTATGTACTTGAGCGTAATATTTTATGAAAATTATATGCATTAGAAGTAAGTTTACTTATGAGACCGGTACAATTAAAGTAGGTAATAAGCAAAACAGTTATTATCCCTAGTTATTATCTATCTTTATGATAAAAATGCAAATAATCAAGTATAATTAAATCGGCATTCACAACTGAAATTTAAGAAAATTTGCAATTAAATAAATGAAAACCTTTTCTAAAAAGTACTGTATTAACACAAATTCGAAAATTAAAATAATACTCTTCCGTTATATCTTGTTCACATTATATCTCAGTCTAACAAAATTTCTTAAAGCTGCTTATTGTCCTTGAAACTTGACTAGATGACTTATAAGTAAATGTTTTTCTTTAGTAATTATAGACTAATAAGAGGAGGCTGAAACTTTTAAAAGAGGCTAATCTCATGATTCCGAGTTCCGAGTAAAAACTGACACCCGAATAATGAATTTCTTCGTTAGAGGATAATAAACTTGGCAAAAACGTACCGAGGAAACCTTTTCGTGACTCGTGATACAAAACTTTGTACCTACTTAAGTTCGAATTATCTATGACGAAGGTAAAACTACGCAAAATGACTAATAAGTAACTAGACATGTAACGAAATGAACAATTATTCAATCGATATTATCTTTTATTTCCGTAGGTTGGTGTAAGAAAAATACTTAACATTCTAACGGAACTACATAATTATGTAGCCTTCATTTAGAGACGAGTAGCCTATGCACAAAATTTAACTCTACATTAAATAGTTTTAAATATCATAAATTAAATTATTTATAAAAATAAATAAAAACACATAGGTTTTAATCCAGAAATGAGAATGACTTTAATAAGTCTAAGCGCTTTAACCGAACACAGCCGGCATCCTCAGAGGCAGATGAACTCCTTCAGTGACGCATATTGGTTCTGTATCTCCTACCACAGTAGACCGACCTATATATACCCCAATTACTTAATGATAAAACGATATTCATAGAATATGTCTTTGTAAAATTTTCTTAAGAAACGTTCACTGTGATACACTGATTTATTAAATTTGGTGCAGTTGTACCTATATTCAAAATAAGTACAAAATATCATAAAAACCAGTCGATGACAATATTCATAAAACGATTTGAAGATTACAGAATAAAAAACACTAAAAATTCATGTAAAAATTAAAACTTTTGTGTTTTTTATTCTATGTCATCTTGGAGTTCCACAAAAAAATTCTAAACCCTTCGAAGGGAAGTAGTTCTACAGTGGAACCACATATAAAGTACAGTGGACAGCAATGATGATGGTGAGCCTTATTGGCCTCCTTCAGAATTTTTCGCCATTTAGACCGGTCTATCGCCTGCGTTCTCCAGTTTGCAACGCCAATCCTCTTTGAATCCTCCTGTTTGCCGTCCATCCACCTCAGCTTGGGTCTCGCCATACCTCGTCTCCCCTCCGGTCGAGAATCTTCTATGGGATTCGGTCATCCTCCATTCGCTGAACATGCCCTAAACATCATTGATACTCATACTGCCATTTGCAATATTTGAAAAAAAGGCAAGTACCTATTTAAAATTTTCATTTCAGTTACCTATCTCCTATCTGTTGCGTGGGTTGACAAGTTCGTCCTAAATTGTCCGTGTAATTTTGTGAAATTCTAATAATTGTGAAGTGGATGAGTATTATTTTTATTTTATTACAATGTGGCCTCTAAACACTTTAGTTTATGACGGAAAAAAATATAATTTTCTTTTTTATCAATTATTTGAGTGGTCTCACAGTGGAACCACAAGAAAACAAGCTATTTTTGGATTATTATAAATTTCGTACTAAAAAATGACATGGATTCCATTATAAATTATGAAACCTCTGCTATTTTTATTGTTTTCAAAGTCTTATGAACGAGTTGATAGAGCAGGTAGATATACTTATGAACGAGTTGATAGAGCAGGTAGATATACTTATGAACGAGTTGATAGAGCAGGTAGATATACTTATGAACGAGTTGATAGAGCAGGTAGATATACTTATGAACGAGTTGATAGAGCAGGTAGATATACTTATGAACGAGTTGATAGAGCAGGTAGATATACTTATGAACGAGTTGATAGAGCAGGTAGATATACTTATGAACGAGTTGATAGAGCAGGTAGATATACTTATGAACGAGTTGATAGAGCAGGTAGATATACTTTTTGATGACGATGATGATGTGGTAGAAGGCTTGTATGTATAGCGGAGTATACCCATGAGAAAAATAGACGCTGTGCCCAGTGATAATGATGAGTTGCGATTAACGTCGAGAGATTTAGAAAGGGAAATTAATTGCTATAGTATCCTAACCTCAACCGCCTAAGTGCAATTTTAGGAACAAACAGGACCAGTTACATTCTCATAACATTTAGATTTTTTTATAATATCAAAGCATAACAATGCCACACTGAAACTACCGCTTTTTGTAAAAATCATAATTATAAAAAAATACTTTATTTATTTACCGCTCTTAGGTACCTATATACCACTAATATCTAGACTTATTAATTTATTTATTTAAACACTTTATTGTACATAACATGTTTTGCCAGTACAAATGGCGGACTTATTGCCTAGTGGCAATTTCTTCCAGACAATCATCTGTTACATATATAAATGGAGGTGATTCAGTACCTACATGTACATAAAAAACATAAACTATAAACCATAATATTAATACATTTATATACATACATACATACCATCACGCCATGTCCCTTACGGGATAGGCAGAGAGAAACGAACGCCATATCTTTCTATCCTGGCACACATTCATCGCCTCGTTTATATACCTACTTAAAAATAAAAAAAGTAACTATATGCACAATAATGAAGCTAAAACAAATCTTAGATGAAACCTGATATATCACTATGAGACGAAAGGGAAAAAAAGGAGACGAGATTTGGATAACTAAATAGGGAAACTAATGGAAAGTAAGTTGGTTAGGAAATAGAAAGTAGGAGGGCGCGCGCGTGTTAATCTAAGTTTGTATGTATGTATATAAATGTTTTCACTATTGCTAAAATTGGTACAGTTCTAATGGCAAGGGCTAAGTTGTTCCATAACCGGGCATCATGGATAGTAAAGGACGATGAATAGAAAGCCGTAACGCCAGAGGCCAGAGGTTGAAATCTTTCGGTAAGATATGATGGAGCATTATCAAATTCCTTTCGATTGTATCACGACTTACATGTTTTTATAACTTTAAATAAAAAAATGCGTGTTTACCTACTCAAAACGCTATTGTGTAATGGGGAAATAGAGAAAAATAATAAAAAAAAAGCTTTGTCATGGCAGGGTGAAGATCTTAATCCAAAAATTGCCAATATAAACAGAAATCCGTAGGGACAGTTGTCTTATTCCATGTCTTATTTTAACACGAACAATGTGTCACATTGCGACATGTACCAAATCCCATGTTAAACTACTTACACAAGTTGTGCCCTCGGGCAAATCATGCTTAAGATTATATCTTGTATCAACTGCAAACATTTTTCTTGGCCTTCTCATTTTCCAGCTTTTTTCACATATTCACGAAAAGACAAGGTTTTCAAAAATATATCTCGATTACATATTTTCAAGGAATTTGTAGTGTTAGTTATTGTAAATAATTAATTTTCTTCCAATCATTTATATAGAAAAAAATAATTCAATGGATGCTCAACAAAATACATGTTACAGTTCGGCATACTTCTCCGCCACTACCAATCGCAGTAGACACCCATATCTTTGAATCGGTAGAGCAATTCACATATATCGGTTCACTTACTATCAGAAACAATAACATCAGTGAAGTAGTGAACAGAAGAATAAATAAATTATTGTTGCTGCTAACAGATGCTACTTTGGCCTACGCAGAGACATAGTCCAGGTTGTTGTCGAAAAACACTAAGCTGACGCTGTATAAAAATATTGTCAGACCAGTGTTGACATATCCCTCCGAAACCTGGACTCTAACTAAAAGAGATGAGGACCAACTTCGTACCTACTTTTGAAAGAAAGATACTGCGGCGAATCTACGGCGCCGTTTATGAGGGTGATGTGTGGAGAATCAGATACAAGCACCATCTTTATGACGATGTAGACGTCAGGGTACTTATTAGAATTGGGAGACACCGATGGCTTGGACATGCGTTAAAAATGAGTGAGCAACTGCCCGCCAGAAGAGTCCTTCGCCAGAGGGTGTGAGGCATAGGGGGAAACCCAAGCTGAGATGAATGGACTACGTCTATGAGGACCTGGACTCTTCGGGCTTAGTCAATTGGAGACATGGAGCAGCTGACAGATCGGAATAGTGAAGATTTCTTTTAGAGGTATGGTCCCACCTTGGGTTGTGGAGCCGATGATGGGATTAGATGTTCAATGATGGAAAAAAATGTTTTTTTTTTGACATTTTACAAGAAATCTTTTCTAATGGCAGCCTTGTTATAGAAAGAAGTAAATTTTCACTATTTCAAGTCGTTTTTTTGCGATTTTTACAATGCAACCATAATAAAAAAAACACTGTGGACTATCGGCATGAAAAACATTGCAGGTCTACTATTTCATACCCATAAGATTATGCTTTGTGTTATGTGATTTGGACCAAAAATAAATAAGTAGGTAGGTGCCCATAAAAGTATTCTCATATCTTTATTTTTATTTTCCCAAATTAAACGTGGGATTTCTCATATTGAATGTAGAAATGAATTGGCATGCCCCATGGGAAGTGGTTAATTTCATTATCCATTTAGGTAATGTCACATCAGGCAGGTAGCAACATAACGTGTTCCACTAATCTTGAACCAGCATTCTTATTCCCTCGATGCGATGAAAAACCATTGAATTCACTAGACAAGAAAATTTGATTATAAACATTTGACATATTATTTGGATGAAACGTTGAAGATACATATTTATTGTCAACTTACATAGTTACCTATCAAATCTCAGATATTTGACTTTTGATATAAATAATAATAATCGTTCTTTCAAAATATCGTTTACATGGTCGTGCCATCCTTTTCTTGGGCGCCCCCGACCTCTTATTCCGTTCCTGTCAGCTTTGTATATTTTCTTCGTCAGGCGTTCTTCATTCATTCTCCGAAAGTGGCCAAACCATCTCAATCTGTTAACTTTCATTCTGTTAATTACATCTTTCTTCATCTTTCCTTGTATCTTCATTCCGAACTCTGTCATACATCGTTCTGTTACAAATTCTTCTAAGCGATCTCATTTCAACTGCATTTATTCTGCTTTCGTGCGACTTCTGCCATGTCCAGGTCTCACTTACATACGTCAGGGTTGGCACTACGATTGCGCTATGAATGGCAACTTTATTAGCATCTCTTGATATGTTGCGATCATTCATAACTGGTCTAAGTGCTCCATTCACTCTAGCTGTTTCCTACCATAACTCTCCTTTCAATATCCTTATGCTATATCACTCGATATCGGGTGGAACGCCAGAAATTAATTTAAAAAAATATCCTTATCAAGCCGTCCATTCCGTTGGAACATACTCCCCAGATAAACATACTCGTCGACATGTTCAAGCCATTCACTCTCTAATTTTATTTAACACATTGTTCTGCTTTCACTCTTTTCAAAGACCATTACCTTTGATTTGCTGGCAGAATGAAAGAATGAATGTACCTAGGTATCACTCATTCAATATTAATGTTTTGGCCTGTTTTGGCCATGTTTTTTAAAGGAATCTAAAATTGGGGGCAAAATTATAAAAAGCTAATTTCAAATTTCAATAACGATGACATTTTCCTATTGACATAATATGAAACATACAAAAAAAGTACAGCTATATTACTCGATATCGGGTGGAACGCCAAAAAAATAATAAAAAAAAGTGATACAAATGTAGGGTTGTCAGATGATATCCTAAAGGAAGATACGTGAAGATTTTCCAACTGTCGATTTGTTCAGGAGAACTTTGTTCTCTTAACATATCGACAATGTTTCAAGCCAGAATACGCGAGAATTGTATGGAGAGGTCTACTTTTTTCACGGCTTTTCCAACTTTGAAGTCAAAAAACACCAACTTAGAGGCTTCGCAGCATATATGTTCCATAGACGGATTTACTCAGAATTCGGAGTAGAACATTTCGTGTGTCTGTGTGTGTGTGTGTGTGTCTGTGTGTGTGTCTGTGTGTGTGTGTGTCCCCCCCCCCTTATAACTTTTGATCCGCTCAATTTACAGAGCCTAAAATTTCAGAATATATAAACAGTTACAGGCCTACAAAACTTTTATACTCAGAATTTTGAATTTTTGTTTCAGTCAGGGGTTATCAACTTTTGAATTTTTATTTTATTTTTCCATATATCTCAGAAACCATAAACGCTAGAACGCTGAAAATTGGTAGAAACATAGACAAATACAAAATCTAAAATAAGTTTTTTCAAAAAATTCCAGGGTTTCTCAAAAATTTTTTATTAAGAAAAATATTTTTTTTATGATAAATTTATGAGTTTAACTGCCTATATTTCCAAAACTTTTACAATTATTGAAAAAAGCCGAAACACCCCAACTAGATAATTTAATTTTCTATAAAAAATATTAACATTGTAGTAGAAGATCTCAATTTTTTTTTAACAATTTTTTTAAAAATTGAATTTAGTGACGACATCGCTTCATACATTTTGTATGGCAGTCGCCTATACACAATATGTAAGAAGACTTAATAGTTTGATACTTCATCTCCAAACATACATACATACCATCATGCTATTTGCATATTCTGGGTAGGAAAAAGGATCTTCCTCCATACTATCCTATCTTGACATACATACCTACATATGTTGTATAGAAAACAAAATATCTGAAAATATTCAATAATTTGTATCTATGGGTTTATAGTTTGGTACATATTCTTCAACTATACATACTATCGCTATCGACAGTTGGATCTCATATGTTACATGCAACTAGTTATATTTATTTGATAAAAACCAGGAACTTTTTACAAAAATTGGTATTTCAGCGAAATATGATGTTAAATAAAGTTAATCCAACTGTCGATTTGTTCAGGAGAACTTTGTTCTCTTAACATATCGACAATGTATCAAGCCAGAATACGCGAGAATTGTATGGAGAGGTCTACTTTTTTCACGGCTTTTCCAACTTTGAAGTCAAAAAACACCAACTTAGAGGCTTCGCAGCATATATGTTCCA
This sequence comes from Molanna angustata, assembly GCA_963576475.1. NCBI lineage: Eukaryota > Metazoa > Arthropoda > Insecta > Trichoptera > Molannidae > Molanna > Molanna angustata. The sequence goes on along the minus strand of OY754974.1, from coordinate 19,025,849 downwards.
TACACGGATTTACTCAGAATTCGGAGTAGAACATTTCGTGTGTCTGTGTGTGTGTGTGTCTGTGTGTGTGTCGGTGTGTGTGTCTGTGTGTGTGTCTGTGTGTGTGTGTGTCCCCTTATAACTTTTGATCCGCTCAATTTACAGAGCCTAAAATTTCAGAATATATAAACAGTTACAGGCCTACAAAACTTTTATACTCGGAATTTTGAATTTTTGTTTCAGTCAGGGGTTATCAACTTTTGAATTTTTATTTTATTTTTCCCTATATCTCAGAAACCATAAAAGCTAGAACGCTGAAAATTGGTATAAACATAGAAAAATACAAAATCTCAAATTAGTTTTTTCAAAAAAAATCCAGGGTTTCTCAAACATTTTTTATTAAGAAAAGTATTTTTTTTATGATAAATTTATGAGTTTAACTGCCTATATTTCCATTTTTTTTTTAAATATCGAAAAAAGCCGAAACACCCCAACTAGATAATTTAATTTTATATAAAAAATATTAACATTGTAGCAGTACATCTCAAATTTTTTTTAACAATTTTTATAAAAATTGAATTTAGTGACGACATCGCTTCATACAATTTGTATGGTAGTCACCTGTACACAATATCAAAGAAGACTTAATAGTTTGATACTTCATCTCTAAACGTACAATATACATATACCATCATGCTGTTTTCATATTCCGGGTAGGAAAAAAAGACTGACCTCCATACTATCCTATCTTGACTACCTAGGTACATGTGTTGTATAGAAAACTAAATATCATAAAATAATAAATAATTTGTATTTATGGGTTTGGTACTTATTCTTCAACTATACATACTATCGCTGTCGACAGTTGGATCTCATGTGTTACATGCAACTAGTTTATAAAAATCTTGTTTTATTGTTAATAGTTGATGTAGTGACTAAGTAGGTAAATTATGTAACTAATTTATTCAGAACTTTGAGTATGACAAAACTTGATTTTACGTTTTATAGGGACTGCATTGAAATTATTACTTACTTACTGTTGAAATTGTAAAAAAATAACGAAAATAATTGACGAAAATGCTCCTATTGTTCTTTTTTTGTCGACAGGTTCCTAAGTATGGTGGATAGGTGGTGGTTCTCCTTTTTAAAATTTCCATCTGGCAGCCCTATATTTTTTTACGAATCAATTTTCTTTGGAAAACACATGTACTTGTTACAAGGACATAACACTTATTTTTCAAAAAAAAAATTAAGGACTGATAATTTGGGATTACATGAGTACCTACTGATAATTTGGGATGAAATGAGTACCTACCTACCTACTGATAATTTGGGATTACATGAGTAGGTACGTGAAAGGTACACAGATCATGCTGAACGTGAAAGGTACCTACACGTGAACGTGAAAGGTGATGACGTGAAAGGTACACAGATCATGCTGAACGAGTGACGAAAGGCATTAGAGGACAATGGACTGAAGATAAGCCGCTCAAAAATTGAACATATGCCATGTTGCTTCTCAGGTCAGCAACCAGCTACAGCAGGCAACACACTCTACTTACAAGATATACCCGTCCCTCAAACATCGTCAAGTATACAAGACGGTGGTTAGACCCGCAATGACGTATGGCTCGGAATGCTGGGCACTAAAATAGAAACACCAAAAAGAGATGCACGCGGCGGACATGAAGATGCTAAGGTGGGCTGGGGGTCTGACAAAATGAGAAATGTCCACGTCCGCGGTAGTTTCAAAGTGGCCCCAATAGACGAAAAAATATATAGTCGAGAACAGGCTGAGATGTGGTATGGCCACATTTTGAGACGACCGACGGACAATATGATAAGTAAAGCCTTGGACATCGAGACTCCAGCGAGAAGACCAGGCAGACCACCAGCCACATGGCTGTCGAGCATCAAAAAGCATCTGCGAGAGTGGGAACTGAATCCTGATCTGGCACAGGACAGGCGAGTTTGGCGAAATAAAATAAGGAGAGCCGACCCCAAGTAAATGGGACAAAGGCGATGGCGAAGGAGAAGAAGACATGAGTACCTACTGATAATTTGGGATAAAATGAGTACCTACCTACTTACTGATAATTTGGGATTACACGAGTACCTACTGATAATTTGGAATGAAATGAGTACCTACTGATAATTTGGGATGAAATGAGTACCTAAGTAATTAGATAAAAATTGAATTGTATTGTGTTCCTTTGTAATATTAATAATAATAATAATGGAGACTTCCTTGCATCCTGTGCAAGTGGCGAATTTATTGCCGTATGGCAATTTCTTCCAACTAACCAGTGTTTTGCGTGAGAAATAAATTTAAATAAATTTCTCCTCTGCTGGGAATCGAACCCAGAATCGAATATTTATTTATACTATTGGAAATATATTATTAATTAATTCATTCACTGATAATTTGGGATGAAATGAGTACCGACTGATAATTTGGGATGTAATGAATACATTCATTTCACCCAATACTTACCTTTAGTTTTCCTCGTCCTTGGCCTCATGACTGAGGATAACAGCTACACTCAATCACCCGTAGAATGGTGCGCCTCCTCAGTTCTTCCTTTCTACCCCGTGAGAGACTTGGCGTGATGCTATGTTTATATGAAATGGCCAGAATAAACATTGCATTGCAATTCAATCAAGAACTATCAGAGAATACAATTCTATAAAGGAACCTAAACTCGAGTGGATTGAATCAACAACTCAGCTTACTACGATTGATATTTAAGTTTGAGTGGTCATATAAAATGATGTTAAAAATAACAATGTGTCAATTGAAATAATTATACTTAGTCATTATTTATTTTATGTTTAAAGATCTCTTTTTTCACTCTCCACAAATATTTTTTTTCTAAATTAGTAATTATTTGTCAGAAATAAAACAAAAAGTAATGTGTGTTTACATTATACCTACATTGCATTAAAATATTATGACTGCAACGGCACTATATTTATACAAAAAGTGTATTTTTACCCAAAATTTTTTTCAATTGGCCGACTATCATTGAAGTATTGAATGCAAACACCCATTTGAATAATATTATTGTGGTTAGAAAAAGAAAATTTGATGGAAAAATCATTTGGGAACTTTCACACATACATCCAAACGATGTTAATCTTTTCTAAACTCTAGTATATAAGTATTACGATCAATACTAAACTCTTCACTTCATGTTGATTATACCATCTTATTTTGTATTTAGTAAAGTCTAAGAGAGTAAAAATTTGAATTTTTATACCAATTTTACATCACACACACAAGTGAATTTTTACTCCTCACTAACCCAAGGGGATATAGTGGGGAGTTATGATTTCGCAATTTTTAAGGCTATTTTTTTATTGCAGATTATCAACTAGTATCATGCTTAGATTGTATTCTGAAAGTTTCATCACAATGTATCTGTGTGTATGTTATGTGCAGTGTGCTACGTATGGCGTGTTCATTTTACTTTATCAATTACAGGCTAAAGTACTCATTTGTCTGTAATTGATAAATTATTTTCATATTTTGCAAATATGTATATCTAATACTCGCTTAGACCCCATTAGATTTGAAGGATATCTGGATAGTACTTCTCAATTTTTTTATTTTTTTTTTAATTTAAAAATTTTAAAGTGACCCTAAGCTCAGGAAACTTAAAATTTGATATTTTTATTTTCAAATTGGTAAAAAGGCACATCACTTCCATAAAATGGCATTGAAGAATTCTCAAGTTTTCATAATTAAATATTTAAATAAAAAAATAATTGAACAAACTCATTTCATGAATATGCTGAAAATTTTCCATACAAAATTGGAATACTTTAGTGTTGCTTTTTATTTTAGTGTTGCCCACAACCCACTCGTTTATACATATTTTAGGGTTTATTATGCCATTTTGAATTATTACTAAGATAGATAGTTTTTATTTTATTTTGAAAATTATACTATAATACATTTCCATCAATTTAATCTTAAAAGTGAATGATTTAACAAAAATTTGTAAAATTATAATCAAATTCCTCTTTCAATTGAATTTTGGTAAAGGAAACATTGTAGAATTTAGATCAACACTATCAACAGATCAACATGTAACACATGAGATTCAACTGTTGGTGGCGATACTATGTATAGTTGAAGGATACATACCAAACAATAAACCCTGAAATTCAAATTATTGAATACTTTTTAGATAATATCTAAAAAGTATTATTTTGATTTCTATACAAGACCAAATGTCAGGATATGATATTGTGCAGTTAGTTTTCAGAGGGACAGTAGATTGGTTTGAGTCTTTATCCTTTGGACATCTATCTGTCAAGACATAAACTACAAGTTCTAAAGTTTTAAATTTTAGAACACAGATGTCACTAGTTAGTTTTTTTTTTTTTTGTTTATATTGATCAAATCCAATTACACTAATATATCTACTGAATATAAATAATTGACATTACGACAATATTAAAAAAACCATGAAATGTTATATTTATACATTCATATTATCAGGGCACATCACAACATCCAGTGACGACGAAACATTATATTATTTTTATGCGCCCTTGGAATGATCCAAAATAATTATACGGTGCTTTATAAATTATTTATTATTATAATTATTATTATATTGCATTTTGATAATAACATTTTACAGATGTGTTGTTCAACGTCATTATGTAGAATATGGCATACCTAAATTGTTTGTATTTATAGCGTAGATACTGATAAATAAAAATCACTTTATAGAAAACCTTATTAAATTTTTTATTAAAAACTGAATGAAGAATCATTCATAACATTTTATTAAATGATTGTGAACATATTTAATATAAAAATAAGTGTACAGTAAATTTATTTATGTAACTTAATGTATTATAGTATTGCGAATAAATTTGAATACTACTCAGGAATATTATACGGTTTTGAATATGAGATGATTATGTAGACAATACTCAAAATAGCAAGCCTAATAAAATGTTCGTATTACATAGAAAATTCACAGCCAGTGATATCGAATAAAAAAGGTATTTTATAAAAATTATAAATAATAAAGGAATATAAAATTTCTGACATAGGTACCAAAAATAATTGTTATCATTTAAGATGAAGGAACATACCATCAGGCCGTTTCCCTGTTTGGGGTAGGCAGAGAGAACCAAACGCCAGACTCTTCTATCTTGACATTTAGTTTTGGCTCATTTATATCCATGCATCGCATCATACTCTGAAAAAAATACTCAGGATATTCGGACCTGTGCATCGGACCTGTGTCTTCCTAATGTGTCATACATGCTCTCCTATTACTCTGACTTTGTATATGATCATGGCAGCTGTTTCTTGTTCGACCTCTACATTCCATTCCATTCTTTTTTCAGCCTTGTATACTTCCTTTGGTCAGGCGTTCATCATTAGTTCTTTATACATGTCTGAACCAATACAAAGCATTAATCTAATATCCTCATTCCTTATTATCATAATTTTTTTATTACACATTCGTCTAAGATACCCCATATTCACAGCGTTTATTTTACTTTAATGTGTCTTCTGCCATGTCCAAGTCTCACTTGCATACAAAAGATAAATAAAGATTAAGATAAAGAAATACCAAAATAAACTACATCAAACAATGTAAAAATGTATGATTAAAAAAAAAGATTTATTGCACGTAAAAATGAGTGTCAAAAATAATTAGAATAAATACTTTTTTTTAAATAATCTTATTTCCAGTAATAATCCAGCTACTTGAAAAATAGAAGGCCACGTCAAGTTTAAAATTTTTCACTAATTCAAAGAATATTACAATGTTATTGAAAAATATTCTGTATTATAAAACATACATTTACTTTTGTTCTTTTAAGGTTTATATCCATACTATTAATTCAGAGATAGTAGATTAATAATGTAAATACTGCATTTCGAAAGAATATAAGAATTTTAATTATGTGTCTCATTCTCAATTTATGGTAATTTTAAGAATTCCATTAAAATATACATTTTTACATGTTTTCTTGGAGAAAATTTTCTATAAATTATCAACAAACGTAACAATAAATAAAACAAGTTAAAATTATGTATATATCCAGTTAAATATTCATGTACCATATAATAATCAAATATTTATTATTTTTTATCACTTCTTGGGTAACAAAGAGGTAGGTACTATGATAAATATTAATTTAAGTAGCCACATTCTAAGGAGTTGCGATATTTATTGTCTCACAGATCCAGATTCAATACATCTTTGAAAACTGTGTCTCCACCGGGAATCAAACCCAGGACTTTTGACTCTGCAGTCAGATATCTTACCAACTGAACAAGGAAGGCTGACAGTCGATAGCCCAAGTTCGTGGAGAACTGGTGGGCAGTAATGAAATTTAATTGTCAAAATGATCCAAAGATTTTAATAGGTTTAAAAAAGTTGACTCTTTTTAACTGACTATTTATACTTAGGCACATAATTATCACATAAACACAACAGACAAACAAGTTTCAGATAAAATACAGAAAAATTAGTAAACTATACATGACTCACTGAGAAGTTTAAAGTTTCAAAGCATCTAAAAAACCATTTAAGTAAATACTATTAGTGTACGAGGGGAAGTTCTGAGTTGAGTGTGGATATGTTGCATGCCACCAATCTTCCACTTTTATTTTTGTAACCTTTTCAAGCAACACAATGGAGTCACAATTGTTAACGATTCCGGGGCTAAAACACATTTTCAGATTATAACACGACATACCACCACCCAATGAAGTTTGAATTGTTTGTAGATATTTTCCCATTATTGACGATGCTTCAGAAAATCCACTACATAACACCTGAAAATATGAATTCATAGTATAAAAATCATTCTGAAGTCGATCATTACAAAATAGTAATGCTGTTGAGTAGCAACAACATAATTAAACAAAATTGGTTGATGCAATATTCAAACCTACATACAGTGGATTACTAACCAGCGCACTTAACTCTCTGCCATCGAACCATCAACAAAATAGTCAATATGATTGTTTAAAAATTTATGAACTGAAGTAATAAAACAAAATAAATTTTAAATCGTTCACCCAAAAATTATTAAACAAAGAAATTGTTACAACACAATCTAAAAAGAAAATCGTTTCCTAAAACTTACTACAACCTCTTACTTATACAGTTGAACTCGGTTATAGGTATATCAACAACAGATATTTAATTTTATCAATAAAATCAAAATTAATTTCAATCAACAATATATACCTACTTACGTTATATGTATGTATGCTAAAAACTTTTGAAATAAATCACCTTATTATTACTGAATAAAATCTAAAATACTGCTCTATTTAAAAATTTTAATTTGAGCCTATTATAAATAATTTCTCAAGACACTCAATGATATCCACTTTCTCCTGAATCGAAAGACATTAACGATTTTTAGAAGACATTCTAAATAATTGAAGGCTTGTTAGTAACTGGTTATTACTTAAAAAAATGCAAAAAACACATTTTACGCAATGAAAACAATGACCAAGTTGTGCGTGAAAAGGCTAATTTGTTACTGATAACGTAATATATGTTATGTATTATGTACTTAAAAAAAAACGCAGAATGCATAAAAAGGTAGCAAGATTACAAAGCACATGCGTGATGGGTTAAGGCAACCTTTTTTGACAAAAAATATTAGGAAAGGTTATAAAAAAATAATTGTCTGCTGACCCTTCTTTAGAATTTATGACTTTTCACAAGAATTTAGTTCAATTATATAAGTATCTTGTAAAGTGTATTTTGTTCACTTGATCACATCATTTTACGTAAGTTATATCCGTGACCTTTCATGAGCATCTTATAAAAGTGAACACTTGTATGAAAACAGACCTAAATTAACACAATATCGAATATTTCTTCGTTATATTTGTAATCTCATTATAACCAAGTTCGACTATATTGATTTTTAAAATGGACAACTAAATATAATTGAATCGGTCAATACATTTTTATTAACATGTCCAAATCAGAATTCTGATTATTTTTATTTAAATAGCAGTGAATCTATAAATTTTAAATGAAGCAACTCTTTATATACATACCCTTAAAACCTTGAAATTTTCATCTGGATTTGCATATATGTCATCATACAAAGCAAGTAGATTTGAATTACTCTCAGAAAGTTCAATAGCTCTGCTTTTATATCCTCTATTTATTCTCATTTTGAAATAAAATATCCATTGGTTTTTATATTTCTGGTGCCACATATGTGTACACTTGCATCTTTCTATAGTCTGCAATTGGGTATATTTTATATCAGAACGTCTTTTGACAAATGGAAAATATGTATGATATAAGCTACGAATGACTAATGTACGAAGTCCGTATCTTCTTCGCATGTTTTCAGGTTTCAGATTTTCTGGCAAGTTTTCCTTAAAAGGCTGACAATACTTTTTATACAAGTTGTGCCAGAACTTTGCAAATGTCGTAACAAAGAATGTTTCTCTACATATTCCAGCAAATCTACCCACGTCTTCGGGACTTATGTATTCTGATATGGCAAACCAAACAGCAACTGGGTATTCTATTCCTGAATCTTCTTCTTCAGAAGGATCAACCTTCTTCACAATCTTCTTTTTTTTCCTCAGTTTCCTTTTTAAATGTGTAATTTGACTACTTTCCTTTACACTCTCCACAGGTTTTGGACAAAAATTATCATCAGATGTATCGTCGTCCCAATTCCATTCTTTCTCTTCAGCCATGTTGCGTTACAAATACAATCTTAATGGTTATTCCTGAAAAATTCAACAAAATCTCAATCTTAAATTTCTGTTTTAATAGAAATAAAATTTATACTTACAAATTAATTAGAAAAATATTTAAAATTAATTATAGACATCACTCCAGACCCTTTAAATTAGAAACTACACTTAAAACTCTGTATTACGCATATATCAGGAGTGTACTGGAATTTTCATCAGTAGTATGGAATCCTTTTTTTTATTACATACATCAATAGAATTGAAGGAGTACAGAATAAATTCCTCAAACATTTAGATTATCGTGATAAACTAAATTTCCCCAACTACCGGCAATCTGCTATACATCATAATATTTGTAATTTAGAAAATAGACGAACAATTATAGACATGATGCACCTGCATAAAATTATCCACAACCGTGTAGACTCACCTTACCTACTATCTAAATTAAATTTTTATTGCCCATCACGCAATTTCAGATATAAGTTTTTGTTTTATGTCGACCGTCGTTTTACAAATTATTCACAAAACAATTATATTAGGCGGAGTTGCTCCAATTACAATACATACTTTAGACAATTCGATATAATACATAAATAACATGCAGATTTCAAATCATACATTTTACAATTATTCAATAAATAGTACCTATACCTAAATTTATTACCTACTTTCATCATAATTTGTCTCGCTTACACAATATACTTACACTTTCACCCTTTAATTTTAAATTTTACTTTAATTTTAATTTTAAATTTTTATTTTTATTTTTTTTTTCTGTAACAATTTATTATAAAAAAAAATTTTTTTCACCCTGAATTTTTTTACTATTTTTTTCTGTAAAAATATGATTAAATATACATTACTATATGTGAAAACATTTAATTGAGATGCAATGTATCATCCATATTTATTATAACTGTTGTACATATATTCTTTTATCATTGTATCTTGTTTGTTTTCCGAAATAAATAAATAAAATGTGTATAACATGATGTCAGTATCAATTAATATAACCAAACACAAGAAAATACAAAATATTAGAAATGGGAATTTAAGTATAATATGCTAATGTCAAGGCTATTATTAATGTTCACTTAGTTTCGATGACAATGTTGTTAAGTTATATTACATTAAATTTCAATTTGTGAGGTTTTACTGTGTGGAATATTAAGTATGTGTATCTTTAGTTGATTTTTAAATGTCGTTATATGTCTATTTGTCTCAGTCAGTATGAATGTTTTTTCGGCGAAGATGGACCAACCACAGCGAAAGCACGATCACTAAATTTCGATTTATGCACTCGGTTAACTTCCTTTATTTTACCGATTGCTGTGCTTTGAGCTAAAATGAGGGCTTTTTGTCTGTTAATTGAAATAAGCGGAGTTCACGTGTCGGATAGGTATTGCGAGGCCAGAGCGTGTATTGTCTTGAATGTTGTTGGGCATATCTTGTACTCAATCCTTTCAGGGCACTTGAGGCAGTGAAGATTTTTTAGATGGTGAGAAATGTGAATATTGAGAAGCACCCGTGATATCTCTAGCAGCGTTAGAATAAACAGATTGGAGTTTTTTTTATTTCTTGTTTATAATAGAACGAAGAATTCGAATCAATAGCAAATGTAGGCGAAAAATACCTTACCGATAGATGTTATTGATACAGAGATTTTTTTCTATCACATAATGAAGAAAATTCTTCTCCTTCGCACACCATGTCATTTGTCCATCAATGTCACAGAACACATATACAAGAATCAGAATGTTTTGGTTTTGATGGTGGCAGGTGACAGTTGAACAGTCTGAAATATCTCTTTTCTATGGTGAAGTTGGTAAACTTGAAAAGAGACATTTAAAAAATGGGGTTGCCATTGAATATAAAACATTTTTTCGTCATAAAATTGTAGAAATTGCAAAAGTTAAAAATGAAGAATCTAGTAAAATCTATCTAATATGGCGGCTATGAAAATCGCTTAGTCAGGGAATACATAAATAATTCGATATAACATGTAAATAGTGAATACATACTCTCATTGACTATTTTTTAAAGGAAAATATACTTATCTAAATACGTTTAAATAAATTATATATATTAAGGTGTCTATTTTATTATTAAAAATTTTTTTTAACCAGTTAAAAAAAATTTTTGGTGAAGCAGTTTACGTTCGCATCTAGGTTAAAGAAAATTTAGTGTTGTATTATTTGTATTCTATTTTATCTGGATGTAATTAATTGTATTTTTAAAAATTTAAGCGCCGTTTATTGATGTAGAATCACTCCATGGGCGCTATATCTTAATTGTTGGCTCCACAAAAAAGATGGGATAATGCAACATATTTTGTATATATATCTATTTTTAGGCTATGATATACTTATAAAAATAATAGATTGGTTGCTAGTCTTTGAATTTGGTAAACAAAAAGAAAGGCGCATGCCTCAAATTGCCATCTTGTGTTTTGAAAAAAAAAATAAAAATTACACTAGAACTGTGAAGGACCGACCAGATATATAATTTCATGATGTAGGTACATATATTCGATAATTAATATACTGATATGGGTTTGTCGATGTTATTTTATTTTGGGTAAACTATGTAGAGAGAATGCCTCTGCCGATTGCCGATGTATTAAGTCAGCATATTTACAAAGTCTATAATTTTCGCCAAACGTCTTGAACGAGCTTTCGGTTGCGCATAGCGGAAATTTGTGTCTTTTTGCTTCGTTGGTTTACGTGCAAATCGCCCCCCTCTCGGCGAAAAGTTTGTGTGAAAAATACTATGTTGTGTTTTTATTCATTAATTTTTAAATGAAGAAATGACATTTTGTATATTTTGTAAATATGTATGCGTCAAGTCACATTTGCTTGTATGTATGTATGCATTCATATGCACGCAATTTATTATAAGTTTGTCTCTTTCACAGTCATTTATTTATTTTCCAACCGTCGATTTGTTCAAGAGAACTTTATTTTTCCAAATTTGATGTAAAAAAACACCAACTTAGAGGCTTCGCAGCATATATGTTATGTGTATGGATTTACTCAGAATTCAGAGTAGAACATTTAATGTGTGTCTGTGTGTCCGTCCCCCCCTTATAACTTTCGGTCCACTCATCACAGAACCCAAAATTTCAGAATATAAAGATAGTTACAGGCCTACAAAAATTCTATACTCATAATTTTGAATTTTTGTTTCAGTCAGGGGTTATCAACTTTTGAATTTTTACTTTATTTTTCCATATATCTCAAAAACCATATAAGCTAGAACCCTGAAAATTGGTATAAATATAGAAAAATACAAAATCTCAAATCGTTCTTTCAAAAAAAATTCCAAGGTTTCTCAAACATTTTATTTAAGTAATTTTTTTTATAATAAATTATTTAAATTATGTGTTTATCTGTTTTTCCAAAGTTTTTAAAAATATCGAAAAATGCCGAAACACCCCAGCTAGAAAATTATATTTTCTATAAAAAATATGAACATTATAGTACCTAGTACATCTCAAACTTTTTTAAATTATTTTTATAAAATCTTTTATAAAAATTTAATTTAGTGACGACATCGCATCATACAATTTGTATGGCTGTCGCCTACACACAATATCTAAGAAGACTTAATAGTTTGATACTAATCTCCAAACATACATACATACCATCATGCTGTTTTCATATTCTGGGTAGGATCAAAGGACTGACCTCTATACTATCCTATCTTGACATACATACCTAGGTACATGTGTTGTAGTTATTTATTTTATTTTTTATTTATTTATTTGTCACACCATTTAAATAATCTTCATTAAAAATAGATAACTGCTGCCCAAATAGGTATACCTGTTCTAAAGCTAGCAGTGTACATATTATTATATTTCACAGGAGTAACTGCATTTTTTTAAAAAAGAATCTAAACAATATAAACTTAACTATTTAAAAAGAATCTAAAGAATATAAACTTAACTATAACACATATTAAAAAAAATGGAATTTGAGTTATCATGATATGCATATACCATATACATAATATTGTAAATAGAAAAAAAATATCTTAAAATATTCAATAATTTGGATTTATGGGTATACAGTTTGGTACTTTTTCTTCAAATATAAAAAAAATCAAATGCGAAATTCCGGTACGGACAGACAGGTGGAAAAAAATGCAATTTGAAATCAAACAAATGCCAATCCAATTGCATCACAACATAATAATATTAAATAAGACTTTTATTAAATATGACTATAACGATAGGTTTGTCCGTAAGGTTATATTCTCTTTGGGTTTGGCGAGAAAATCAATCATATTTGTTTAATGTTGAAAAATAATGTTAAAAATTATGATATGAAAATGAAAAAAATATAATATAAAGATAAATAATGTAAAATTGAAAATTATTCACGGTTATTATAAAATTAAATTAATTTATCAGGATTTTTCTATTAAATTTCTTGCAAGTCTCTGGTATTGTGCCAAATAAAAATATTTTTGATAGATTGATAGGAAAAAAATTGTTTAAGGGCGAGTTTAGAGTAAAATGCAATGTGTTTATGTATTTTATTTATTATCCTGTTTTTCTTTTTCGGGTGAAAATAAATAGTGACATCTGTTTATGTACCTTCAAACTTTTGGCATGAACAAAAAACTAGTGCTGCCACCTATGAGAACCAATATTTGCAAAATGGCCTCGCCTGACGTCAAGATCCAAGATGGCAGACAGGCCGCTGGGTCGGAAAGTGTAGTGATGGAACTGGTGCGATAGGAATTTGTAGGTGTGTCAACCTAGATTTTCTTCTATAATGTCGTCAAATCGTTTTAATATAAGTTTTGTCGTATCTGTGAATCATTTAAAATATTGTTCGTCTTTACTGTGTGTTAGTTTTAGATAATGTTTGTACTGGAACATAAAACATCACTACTGCTTGTGAATATTTGGTGCGGCCAATATTTGTGAATAAACCGACTTATATATTTCTTTGTGATCATCTAAAATGTGGAATATGATGTGCGACGTAATGCCCACTATCTCCGAGGACAGCATAAGCCAGAGAAGTTCTCAATTCTCTGGCGAAAATGCAGACTTGGAGCAGCTGATGGTTTCCATGTTAGACGAAAGAGATAAGCTGGTAGATAGTTTGCGAGAGACTCAGGAAAGGTTGGGAGACACCGAAGTGAAACTCAAGAGCGTGGAGAAACAGCGAGATTCGCTCCAGCGTCAAATCACCGACAGTTTATCTCAGGTAAATGTCATTTTATCACGCTATAAATGTCCGAAGGAACTGCCTTTAATAATGGTGAAATGTCTATTCCCGAACATCCCTGTGCCTGGATATGCGTAGGCGGGGATCGCATATAATTGAAATAATTCCAGATTTCTTCCTTACATGGCTATTTTTGTTTTAAATTTGAAAGTCAATTGCCGATAACTAATCCGGCGCTAGTAGTGACTGAAATAAAGATTTTGTCTACACTCACTCGGATGTGTTATCACGTCGAGAGATGTTGTACTTGTATAAGCGGCTTATTATCATTTACTTCAAACACGTCCCGATAATATATTATTTGTGTAACGCGGTATTTTTATGGTTATCAGATCGTTAATATTCATGCAATGGCGGAAGTTATCCATATGCATGTGAATTATTCCAGTGGACACTATATTTGTAAAATATTGGTAAAATGTTCCTCAGTATGTAGACATATATCACGAGTATATAAGCGGTTCAGAGTACCTTTGCACTTAATAAGTGAATGGTTAATGCAATACGAGATTGTCTATGTTTAGGGTCATGGACATATTTCCCGGCTTACTACTTACTATCACCATCATCATAATCAGCCATTATCCGTCTAGTGTTGAACATAGGCCTCCCCTTTCGACCTCCATGTTACTATGCTAATAAAACTTAGTAAATATACTTGTCACGTGTTGGCTCATCAATTAGAATCTAAAAGGGTAGCCAAAACTATTGGCAATTTTATCTATGACATATTTACACTATACCTACTTACATACTATACATATAATATCCTAGAGAATTTACTTATTATATAATATTTATTTATTTTATATTCAAGTATTTTTAATAATTTTGTTTATGTAAGAAGTACTTACTTTATTTTTTTCAGATTAATTATTTTTGATCGATTTAGTTTGTAAAAGATATTTCAGGTTTGTTTTTTTACATTTTTTTGCTACATATTTTTTGAGGCTGAGCTTAGGTTTTTAATAAATGCGACTCGCTTGAGCGAGTTTCATTATCAATTTAGATTTTTTTTTCAAACTCAATTTTGTTATTTATCTTTGCTAAATGTCAATTTGATCGCATTATTTTTTGAGTAGCTTACACGCCATAATATAACACTACGCAAGATCTAAGTATGATACTCAGTATGAAAGATACAAAATATTTGGTTTGAGAGAGAAAACCGTTCATAATTGACGATTGTTAAAAATATCACCTGTTTTATTTATTAATTTGATTTGATTGTCATCTACTTTGTTTACCTAATGAAGCAATCATAAAACTTTATTAATTTGGAGCGTGTCAAAGGAAGCCAAAATTGCTGTATTTTATTATATAATACGTAAAGTGAATGCCTTGAGGTGGTATGGGCATACTGAAAGAATGATGGAGTGAATAGTAGGTTTCGCCCCAGAAAAGAATATCATGACATAAGAATGGCAATGAAACATCGACGAGCATGTGTAAGGCGATGTATGGACGTAAAGGAAGTCATAAATGGTTGAAAAAAAAACGCATGGCGCTCAGTTCATTCTTCCTATCCCGTTAGGGACATGGCGTGATGGTATATATATATATATATATATATATATATATATATATATATATATATATATATATATATATATATATATATATATATATATATATATATATATATATATATATATATATATATATATATATATATATATATATATATATATATATATATATATATATATATATATATATATATATATATATATATATATATATATATATATATATATATATATATATATATATATATATATATATATATATATATATATATATATATATATATATATATATATATATATATATATATATATATATATATATATATATATATATATATATATATATATATATATATATATATATTAGTTTTGATGTATTTGTTCTGGAAGACGTAATCCGGGAAACAACAAATGAAAATAAAATAATTTTACACATGTTCTTATTATACACCTTGTTGAAAGAACTTATATGTGACATTAAGCTTCCTTATATTATGTTTTTGTATGATAGTAAATTTGTTTTTACGTAGGTATATATATATATATATATATATATATATATATATATATATATATATATATATATATATATATATATATATATATATATATATATATATATATATATATATATATATATATATATATATATATATATATATATATATATATATATATATATATATATATATATATATATATATATATATATATATATATATATATATATATATATATATATATATATATATATATATATATATATATATATATATATATATATATATATATATATATATATATATATATATATATATATATATATATATATATTAGTTTTGATGTATTTGTTCTGGAAGACGTAATCCGGGAAACAACAAATCAAAATAAAATAATTTTACACATGTTCTTATTATACACCTTGTTGAAAGAACTTATATGTGACATTAAGGTATGATAGTAAATTTGTTTTTACGTAGGTATTCAATTAAACTAATGTATTTTTATGTCTTTGAAATAAAGAAGAGTTACATCTTTATTCTATTTAAGTATTTTGAATTTGAATTTGTCAAATACTTACTTTTCTTGTACAATTCATTTTAATAAAACCCTTTTTTATTGTTTATTGTAGATAACTACAAAACTATAAGGCCCTACAAAGTAGATTTTTACTTTAAATGGAAAAGAATATGAAAATCTATTGAGAAAGTTTTTTTTACTTTTTTTACATATCACAGATTTGGTGATATAAAATATTTGTTCGTGTTTCATAAATTAAAAGGTAATATGTATGCATATTTGAGAATTCTCGTATCCCCAAGGCCATAGACGTTAATAAGGGTATTAAATTTGATTTGTTTCGTAGTTCCAGCAACACGCTCTAGCGCACTTGGAGTGATCTAGTTTCACAAAACGGCGCTTTTTAAATCACTATTTTTACATTATAAATATGCAGAGGTGTTTTAGAAAAATTGACAGAATTAGTGATCAAGGATAATATAAAAGATTAACACGAACATTTGCTCATAAAAATACTTTACATAATATAAAGATGCGTGGAATTAATGTCCCTACTCCGCGAGAAACACGCCTAGAATTATCTAAATTTTATAGGTACGCATATTTTTTGTCCATTTACAAATAATATGCAATCTAACGCGTCGTCTCCCTTGCATGATAGGCATATTATAGTACAGAACGTTAGACGTGTCTATTTTACACACATTCATCGCTTTTCCCACATTTTCAGTATTTCATGATAGTTTAATTTTTTCACGTTCTACTCTGCTAATCATCTTACAGCACTGTATTTTTTCCTCAGACTTTAAACTTTTTCTTACAACTGGCCCAACAGCTTTATTCATATAATATGTACTATTTATTCTTCTTTATGTGATTTACGAAATGTACTTACTTAATTTTGAAATACCTACTACTTAATTATTTAAAAAAATAGTAATAAATAAAAATTAGTAATAATAAATACTTATTTATTTAAAAAAAATAGTAATAATGTGAAAATTTGTGAGTAAACGTAAATGTTTTTTGATCTCCACTTAAGTATGTATCCACTTACTAGCGTGTATTCACGCTTTACCAAAAACTAGGTCGTAATTTTCCTAGAAAATATTTCCCCCATTCCATGGGCATCCTTATGAGATTTACCTTTTTGCGGCTCCACAGGTTGACTTTCGTACCTAACCTCTAAATTCTAGAGGTTGCCAGCCCTTTTTCATTTTCAACTTGCTACACTTCTTACCCACTTTTTGTGCTTGACAAGTTTTTTGAATTATTATAACTTCCACAATATATTAGACTACTCATGGGTATAGATCCATGAAAAAATAGATAATTGAATTGTTGACTCAAGTATAGGAGAGGATAGGTTGACTTTATGATGAAAAAGGGTGTTGGCACGTACTCATTCGAAAATCGGATTAGTTGAACAAATAACTAAGTTATCAGATGATTTATTTTGATCATTATTTTGATGTCAACTCATTTGTGTTGTTTGTCGGAAAAGTGAATTTCCAAGATAAACCGACTACTAATTCTGACGATACTTTGCTTTTAATTATTTAATTATTTATTTATTTTACTAGCCTTTATGTCCCGCCGTTGGCCAAGAATGTAAAACTGTGAAGGAATAAGCAATCGTTTTTATAATATTGTCACCCAATTATTTTGCAATATCGGACTATGAAAAGTGGTTTGAAATTTGATTGAGTTTAAGCATTGTAAAATGTTCAAGTGATGGCCACAACCCATTCTTTTTTATATATTGCTATAAAGTGTGAATGAAGTATAATATACAATTTCTGCACGCATGGACTACGCGAAATGGTTTTAAATATGACAGTTTATCAACGTTGTACACAACCCCCATTTTTAAATATTATCATCGAAAACAAATTGTAATATATACCTATTGAAAATTTAGTAATTTTGGATGTTGGAATGTGGTTTAAATTTGATTAAATAATGTACTGAAAAGATCTAGTGTTGGTCACATCCCATTCGTTTTTATATTTTTTCATCAAGTGTGCATTATATTTTTGCACAATTAGACTGATAGACTTAAAATTGACACAAAAGTCTACATTAACGAAGAAGAAAAAGACTTAAACTATAATAAATAGTTTTTAATTTGAATATAAACGTTGTGAAGAGTTCAGTAATGGCCACAACCCCCATTATTTAAATATCGTCAACGAAATCAAATATGAAGGTGTTGAAAATTATTCAAAATAGGATGATATAAATGGTTTAAATTTGATTAAACAAAAGTATTGAAAATATTCTAGTGCAGGTTACATCGTCACATCCCACATCCCATTCGTTTTTACATATGTATTTTCATCAAGTGTGCATATTGTTAATAATATTTCTGCACAATAGACTATTAGACTTAAAACTAACCCAAAAGTCTAAATAAAAAAGAGAAGAATAAGTATAAGACTATAAGAAATAGTTTGTATAAAAAACTATTTCAATGGTCTACATAAAATAAGAAAAAATACATAAAATAGAAGAATTAGACTATTGGAAATAGATTGCATAAAAACTGACTAAAAGGTCTACATAAAAGAAGAAGAAGATTAATCCATAGGAAATAGTTTTGTATAAAATTCACCAAAGTTCTACATAAAATAAGAAAACGAAGAAAAAGAATTAGACTCCACGAACGGTCGCTTCAGACCCTTCAGTACCTCCCATCCCTTCAATCCATCATTACGTCCCTTCCAATCAGGCCCTTCAGTACCTCCCGTCCCTTTAGGCCCTTTTATACCTCCCATCCCTTCAGGCCCTTTAGTGCATCCCTTCCCTTCATTACATCCCGTCCCTTCAGCCGCTTAAGAAAAGTTTAAATCCAGAAACCATCCTGGAAGAACCGCGAAGAGATGAAAGGACCTTCTTTTCCCAGGATACTCCACCTTCAAAGGTAAAATGACTAAATACACGAAGAAGAAGAAGAAAAAAGTTTAAATCCAGATACCTGCGAAGATATGGAAGGAAAATTGGACCTTCTTTTCCCAGGATACTCCACCTTCAAAGGTAAAATGACTAAATACACGAAGAAGATGAAGAAAAAAGTTTAAATCCAGATACCTGCGAAGATATGGAAGGAAAATTGGACCTTCTTCTCCCAGGATAGTCCACCTAAAATGTCCAGGTAAAATGACCAAATGCACGATGAAGAAGAAAAAAGTTTATATCCAAAAACCGTCTTGGAAGACTTGCGAAGAGTTGGAAGAACAGTTGGACCTTCTTCTCCCAGTATTCTCCAACTTCATAGGTAAAATGACCAAAAATACATGAAGAAGAAGAAGAAGAAGAAAAAAGTTTAAATCCAGAAACCTGCGAAGAGATGGAAGGACAATTGGAACTTCTTCTCCCAGGTTAGTCCACCTTCATAGGTAAAATGACCAAATACACGATGAAGAAGAAGAAGAAAAAAGTTTAAATCCAGGAACCGTCCTGGAAGACCTGCGAAGAAATGGAGAGACAGTCGGACCTTCGTTTCCCAGGATATTCCGCTTTCATTGGTAAAATGACCAAATACACGAAGAAGAAGAAAAATAAGAAAAAAATTTAAATCCAGAAACCATCCCGGGCATACGCTCGACAATTCACCAAAGTTTCATTGTAATCGGACAAACGGTTTAGGAGCACATAGCATACATGCATCCATACATAAATAAATAAATAAAATAATTTTCCTATAGGAAATCAGTATATTGTTGATTTGTAAGTAAATAGTATTAGGTAGGTACCTACCTACAACAATGTTCTAAATAAATTCGATTCATATCAAATTTTATTTGAATATCAGAATCTTTCCGTAACCATAGTAACCATCGAACATATAAAATATTACTATCAAATGGGCTCGATACATTTTTTTGGATATGTAGGTAGGTACCTACATACATTGGTTTGTTCGAAGCCACAAAAACGAAAATTGTCCAAAATATCAAATATTACATACAAATTATGCAATTTTATTATGCCTATATCTTTACTAATAATTAACAGACTTTTACAATATATGTCTTAAAACTTGCTGTAATGTCTTGTGTTTCATTTTATTATTTCATAATCACATTTATTTCAAAGGTATATTATTTTAAAGAACATATTCATTCGGTAGGAAAATTAAATATCGTATGAAAAGATATTAAAATGGCGGGGTTATATGTACATTTGTACAAAACGCTTACTTTAAAAATAAGTTAAACATTATAATTATACAAAATATTCACCATGTTTTTCACTTAAACGCTAAGTTATACTTGAAAATATATTTTCTTCGTGTAAATACGTACTTCTAACTTTTAAACTAACAGATATTTGCGTGCAAAATGTACACTTTTTTGACAGATATGACTTGGAAAATTTTGTATGAAAAAAATAATTATTGAAATATTTTTAAAATTCAGCATTTTTATCGCATTATTTTTAGCGTGACACTGCATCAGGTATACTGGTACACGTTCGCACATAAATTAGATTTTTAGATGCTCTTGGTTTTTCAGAAGGCGTGAGACAAACACACACACACACACATACACACACACATACACTAACATTTTGATTGCTTTATTACTTTAGATTAACGGCGTTTGCCATTTACAAGAATAATTCAAAAGATACAAAATATAGTACTTAATGTGTGAAAATATATGTATATAAAACAAACATATCCAATCAATAAACCATGAAAATAAAGCAAGAAGAAATACAAAGAAAAACTTACAAAAAAAAATACATATAAAAATACATACAAATAAAATTTAACCAAAATAATAAACAGAAAACAAATGAAAGTAGGTATAAATGAACAAATAAACAAGCTTTTATAGCTGCATTGATGTTAAATTATTTAAGTTGTTATTTGGAAAAGTGAATTTCTAACAAAGTCGAATACTAATTCTGAATATAATTTGTTCATATAAAATTACTTTGATATCAACTTGATAGTATCGTAATGGAAAAAATAATTTCTAAGCAAGCCGAACATTAATTTTAACTAAAATTTGCTCTTTAATAAATTATCGGTTTATTTTATAACATAACGTTGATGTCAACTTTTTGTGTCATAAGTTGGACATGCGAATTTCTAACTAAACCAAATACTGATACTGGTTTTTCGACTGGTGTGTTTGTATTATTTGTGCCGAATAATACCAAGGGCACTTAATGCAAATCTAATAAGCTTAGTGTCCACTGCATGTATTGTGTCTATAATTACTAGTTACTTCATAATCTTTATGGATATTATGCAAATGTGCGCTTTCTGGTGCAGCAAAAGAAACATCATAATATACATTTTAAGCGTGAGGAAATCCTCCAAGTACGCATTTGCTATTATATTAAATATCATTATAACTATTTTTTGTGAACTATTCAAAGGTAATCAGTTTACAGACGTAGTTTTTATCGCCCGACTATTTCCAACATCCATTTAGTATTTTTCTAACGTAAGTGATCATAATCTTAAATTTTGAATTTATCAAAATAATATTGTTTTTTTGTTGCTGTTTAGATGATGTAGAAGAACTTGATTTTATTTTAATTCGTTGTGAATATGTGCTATTTTTTACAATTTACTTTGTTTTAAACCCGGAATGAGATAGGTATTTGATAAGACCGATTTCGAAGCGACAACTTAATCTCTTCAAAAGCAATAGTATCAAATAACTCATTAGTGGTTTTAAAATAATGTGCATTGTAAGAATTACAGCTAGTGTCATTCGTGTTTTTGTGAACAATGTCACAGGTGTACTCGACTGATTATATTTATGTATCTTCTTAACTGAACAGCGTTTATAGACCGATATCGAAGTCTGATATTACCGAGATGCTGGGAATTATACGTATGATTGGTTTATTTTCCATTTTCAATAGTTGTGTTTTTCTTCTCTTTTTCCTTACTTTTCGAATTCATTGTGAGTTTCAAACTTACGGTAGTTTTAAAACCAATCTACTAAATATACTGCATTTTTTATATTATCCTGTCTGGCATTGTCGATTCTTAAATGTCTCTTAATTCAACTAATGAAATCTGTTTAAAGTTTTAAGATAAAAATCACTTTTCTTTTTTTATTTAATAATGTCTTTGAATAATCACATATTTTATTTTGGTGTCATGACATATTACTTATGTATATTCATCTTCTTTGCTTAATCTCATTTGACGTAAGGTCGGGTCTCCAAATCCTTTTGCGTCATGATGATCTTTACCGTATTTTCGGGGTTGGTAGTTGAGCCTTCTTTACGGACTCATTTCATGTTAGTGGAAGTCCTTTTCCTTTCTTATTTTTCTCCTTCTCTACAAATGTCTGTCCCATTTGACATCGTACATTTATAAATTCATAATTTACCGTTTATAATTGCGTGCTGCGTTTTATTTGTACGTGATTAGAACGTCTTATTTACTGCGGTTATCGAATATTTTATATCATTTAAGTGGCATTGATATGAACTGACGACTAGGATAATAAATCTAATCCGAATTAGTGATGGGACAACATCAATACCTGTAGTTGTCCCATACTTAATGCGGATTAGTTTTATTATCCTAGTCGTCAGTACCTATCACTAGTGGAATTATCATTTGAACAAAAAAAATGTCGTCAATGGCGATAAAATAGGAAGTAATTAAAGTGTGGCGTCCTATTCTCTGCATATCCAGCCAAAAAAAGTTTTGATGGTATTATTTGTTTTCGCTTTCGCCTTTGGGTACTGATAATTCCCGTACTTTAAATGGAACGTTCTACATATTACGTACTTTTGAACTGACGATAATTTGTTGCAGAGTACGAACAATGTTGATGCGGTTAATCCGCCGGCACAATATCTCTCTTACCACAGGATTATTTCGTTATTGTTGTGTGTACCTATATCTGTCTCGTTTTACGTGGTGTTAAACGTCAAGTGCTGTTTCATTTAGTAACTCGTGTGTGTTTTTTTATATCTCTGTATCTTGTTTTGAATTACAAGTGACCGATATCGGTCAAGGTCGGTGTGTATAACCGATGAGAGGGTCGGGTCGCATAACAATGCGTGTAAATACAAATGTATCGACAGCAGATAACCACACTATTGGCTCCCCTTGATAATTCATTATCATGCGGTGACCATAACATAATAATGATACATTTTATTTTATGTATTTATGTAACTCAAGCGTAAAACTAACAATTGAAGAGGTAGAATCGCCATCTTATTTTTCGCTGATGTGAAAACTCGACTTAAATTACCCTAGACATTTCCATGGCTCAATATTGCAGGTCACGGGTACTTTTATAGCAGTATTCGACTACTTAACATTGCTTCGTATTCCTTAGATATGTCATTTCTGTCAATATCCAGACGATTTCGAAACACAAATTGTGGAGCTTTCCCACCCGACTTGGAAACTTAGTAATTTCGAAGAACAATTACAAAGCGTCCGAACAATTCTGTCACAAATACTAAGTACTTCGTCTTATATAGATATATTGATTACTCCCATTGAAGATTTGAATTCAACTGCAGTTATTTTGCTATTCCCATTTTTTGATAGCTTTGTTTGTGCTGAAATTATTAATCCAAAGGGCTGTGTGAGCTGTGTTATGCATTTTTCGTTGTTCATTCTTGGGTTATTTATTTATTTATTTAATATTGCTTCTCGGGCAACTAACAGGTACTATGTCAAATATTAATTTAACACGCACCCAATAACAAGTTGCCACATTCTGGAGACTTACGATATTAATCGTCTCACAGATCCAGACTGAAAACACAATTAAAAACTGTGTCTCCACCGGGAATCGAACCCGGAACCATTGGCTCAGCAGTCAGATATCTAACCAACTGAGCCACGAAGGCCGACAATTAGACAATTAGTTCCCAAATGCTCAGCGAGTCATGGTGGAAGTAGTATAAATTATAATTTACGAAGGGTAGATTGATTGCATGGTGCAATTTCTTACGATATTATCATTTTTAATCTCTACTACTTATGTTTATTTGAATCAACAGTTAGGGATATTTTTTTTTGCGATAATAAACTGAATTAAATCGTTACCGTAATCGTAAGTAAATAGTGATTCGTATCAAGTGCGTATCGAAAAATCATGTTTATGCTTTTTAGTAGTCCTCAATATAAATATTAATCTCAAAATGATTATACGAAGAAAGGAGGTAATGAATTCATAATGTTCAAAATGGGATTATTTCGAGAAAAAAATCGCATCATTATGTATATCTATATTCCCCAGAGAACAAATTATTGTTGTCCGGGGGAAAATGTCGGAAACGAATTGTCCAAACTCCCCTTCGAAGATACAACCACCCGAGAAGCGGAAAAAAATTATCAATTCTATTCTATTCTGAATGGCGTAGGTAAATTAGATCGGAGAATTAAATGGGTTTTTTAGTATTTTTTACCCGGGTCATCGCTTGTACATGAGTAGAAATTGCCAAGTAAATATAACTTAGGCAATATCTAGAGATTACATGCGTTCGGTCTAATTGTCTTATATGGTGAATCTTTGAGATAAAATAATAAAATTAATAAAAAATGAATATGTCCTTGTTAAACAAGTACATATACATCTTCCTACGTTCCCTTAAATAAGCAAATAAATGCTTGTGCTATAGGTGAACGAAATCGGTCGAGGCAGGATTCGAACTCGCAACCGCTGGATTACTAGACCAGCGCGCTAACCGTTCTGCCACCGACCCATCTAAATATATCTTTTAATATGAGTGAAAGATATCTTTTAATTTTGATGATTTTATAGCGATGCGATGGTCGCAAACCTCCGTATTAGGAGCGGCACAAGAATATTTTTGTTTTTAGTGGATCAAAGGTGGTTTGGCCATATACAAACAATGAATGATGCAACCCTCTTGTTATTTATCATCTTGCAAATTAAGCCAGGATTAAAAAACGAAAAAAAAAACACCGGAAAATTGCCTGCGAAAATAAGCTACGAATTTCGAACAATATTACAAACACAAGTATATTTTTATTAGGTATATTTTTAGTACAAGTATATTAGGTATATTTTTAATCTTTCACTAGAGAAAGCTATATTCCCAAATGTACTCAAAATCTCTAGTATAACACCAATACTCAAAGGTGGTGCACGACACTTAACTAATAATTATAGACCTATTGCACTCATTTCACAAATCGCAAAAATATTTGAGAAGCTCATTAAAAAGCGATTAATACATTACTTACAAAAGCACAACATTCTATCTAAAAATCAATTCGGATTTAGAGCTAACTTGGTCACTGATGATACATTGTATATGCTTACCAAACACGTACATGAGGAACTAGACAGAGGAAAGAAAACACTTTCAATATTTTTGGACTTAAAGAAAGCATTCGACACAGTTAACCATAATGTACTTATTAAACGCTTGCATAAAAATGGAATAAAAGGAAAATGTTTGTCTTTATTAGAAAATTACTTAAATATGAGATTCCAAAAAACAAAAATTGGTTACGATTACAGCTCTGAACAAAAGGTCATCCACGGAGTCCCACAGGGTACAGTACTCGGACCGATACTCTTTCTTATTTACATCAACGAACTGTGTAATGCCGATATCCCTGGTATAATACTGTCTTATGCTGACGATACCTCTATCACTGTAAGTGGAAAAACTTGGCGTGAAACATTTGCTAACGCAGATACTTGTTTGCGGGTTGTAAAAACATGGCTGAATAAAAGTTTACTCTCTTTGAACTGTGAAAAAACCCTCTACGTCCCATTTTATACTAATAGTAGATCGGCGCCCACCTGTAACACTGTCCTTAGATTCCATAACAATGACTGTGATAACAATTGCTCCAAATGTGTAGAGGTCAAGACAGAAAGCTCCACTAAATATTTAGGTATCATCATTGATTCACATTTAAGGTGGGACAATCATGTAAACTACTTGTGTAAAAAAATAAGATACTTGGGGTATATATTTAAAAGATTACTTGGTATTGTCAAAACTGACATAGTCAAAATGACATACTACAGTTTGGTACAATCTATGTTGACTTATGGCATGATTGCATGGGGAGGAGTATTGGACAGTCATATTGCTCCATTAGAAATTGTACAAAGAATGATAATTAAAAAAATGTACAACAAACCTCCCAGATATCCCACTAAACAATTATTTAAAGAGAGTGGATTATTTAATCTAAGGAAACTGTATATACTACAATGTCTTAAGTTTATTCACAAAAAGAAAGAAATTTTCATGTTAAATTCACAAAATCGTACCAGTGACCGTCTGAATAGTATTTACAAAGTTCCTAATTGCAATAAGAGATCGACACAGAGACATTCTGTATTTATAGCTCCCAGATCATACAATATGTTGCCATTGTCTCTTAAGTCTTTAAATTGCCATTCAAAATATGTGAGTCATCTTAAGACATGGCTTAAGAACAATGACAACATTCAAGATTTCTTTTTATGATTTTACTTCATTGCTTTTTATGATTTGTTCTAATATAAGTGGGTACATACTTATTTTAATTGATGATTTAACGCTTTTTTGTGATCAGAATATTGTTTACTTGCAATTTGTATAATTTTCTTTATCACCATTTAGGTAGGTACTTATGATTTTTCAACTTGCGTTGTCTAAAAACTGTTTAATTGTAACGCGCAACCAACATCTTCCTTTGTAAATTTTATTTAGGTATACCCACATACAGGCTAAGCCTTGTGGGATTTTTGGTGTAATGTGTAATATGATCTGTGTAATATGTGTGTATGTTTTTTTTGTTTCTATTTATATTATACTATGTACCGAAAATTTGTTTAATAGATAAATAAATAAATAAATAAGTTGATTTAATTTACTAGTTTTTAGTTCAACGTTCTTCTAAAGTTTTATTTGAAGTGTATTTTATAAAAAAAATAAACAACGCTCAAAAGGACGTACCTTCCTTCCTTAAGTATGACCTTGCATTGTTTCAACTTATCCGTTATTGAAAGATGTATCGGTCAATGATATGAATTAATAAATAATTCCTAACTGTACAATTTACTGACAGCGTTATAATAATATGTAAATTGATTTTCTGAATGAATGGATTACTGAAAAAAAAAATGTTTGTTAAAATGCTTACATTTGTAACTATTTAATTTCAACAATTCGGGAAAAGAGATTATTGCCCCAAATGAAAGAGTGGTTTCCAGATAAAGATGCATATTTTATGGACGATGGGATCCCTTGCCATAAGGTTAGTTTTTTGGAAGAACAGCAATTAAATATGATTTTGTCTTGGCCAGGGAAAACTCTGACATTAATATGATTTGTGGACAATAGTGTGACCCTGACCCCGAGAATTTCTGGGCAAAAGTGAAGAAAAATTAAATACATTGACAATTACCACTAACGATTCCCTGATAGAAAATATCATAGAAAGCTGGCATCATAACGAAAATAGCAAAAAGTGTCAAAGAAGACTCAAAGAATCCAAGCCCGATCGTACATGCCCAAAGATGCTTAAGGGATGCATACCAAATACAAAATTTTACAAGCAATGTGTTGAAAAAGTCTTATTCATTCACAAATTTTCGTTGACAACATTGTTTTAGTCTAATAATTTGTCCACGTCTAATAAATAATTTTACTTCACTTCTTCAAGAAGTATTAGGTTATACTTTTGTTGCATATCGAGGGAGATCGCGATCCACTTCCACGCCGGCGACGCTATAGAGCCCATTGGCCCTGTTCGCCACCGGACGCAGCCGCAACATCGGACAAACACAAAATATCCACCATCCATCGGGTTCAATCACTGCCCCCGAGAATCCAACCTCAAACGGCGGGGCAACCGCTCAAGATCGGCAGCCGGGGAAAGCCCCTAGCACAACCGATCGAACGGAAGGGCTTGCCCCCGCACCCCTCGGTCCTCGTGTTGGCGTCCGAAAGCTTGGCGGGCTAACACCGGGGGCATCCGACGCAATCATCACCTGTCAGATTTGACGTCACAGATATCAACACAGGATGTCTGACCCGACGTCTGCGCCGGCGGTGTGCCCGGACCAAACAACATTCGCCACAGTTGACGAGTCACTGCCGAGCGAGACTAGAGGCGTCCGTCCTGCTCTTCTCTAAGTACAGAATTGACGAGGGCACAACAGCGTCGGCCGCCCACCCCCGCCTTTACTGCCTAGGCCCTTAGAGCCGCAACCTAGGCCCAATTCCTGGTTCCTGGTTCTTCTATAATATTCCAAATTCTTCTCTATTGAGATGCTAAAAAATTGTTAAAAATATTATAATTTTTACATAATTTTTGTATATCTGATTTCAGTCGACTGTCCATACCATATAGCTTATGCATATAACAACCAAGCAAAAAACCCAAAATAGCGCTCTGCGCAGCCCACGTCATTTCTCTAATTATTAACCGAAAACTATATTAAACTTATCTGTATGTTCAGTAATCATACAGCACAACCAGCATCCAGTGCGTCAACAGTGAATATCATAGATTTTTTTCAGAATCATTTCGTAGTTAGGTACCTACTTGATTTACTAATTGTTGTATCACTAGCATATCGGGTGCAGGACCATTTAATAAAGTAGAAGTAGAATATTTACTGATTGGTCGCATATAATATTATTATTTAGAGGTCTACGCCCGATTGGTATACGTGTCATATTCATAAATATACATACATTATATTATTCCTACCTAGCTCCTCCTGCTTCACTCTCCTTCCTTACTTACCCCGGCAGTTCTTCCTCTTTGGGAGGAAGTCTTAACGTGTTCTGAATTTGTAAGTTCCTTCAGGGATGTGACCCAACTAAATTTCTTTACTCGTTTTCTAACCGTTGAATAAAATGGTCGTATCCAGCGGCGTAGCTAACTTACAGAAGTATCATGCAAAGCACGAGGGCACAAACACAATATGAAAAAAAAAACAAGCTTAATATTCTAGCTCAAATAGAACATACACAATTTAGATATATTTTTTTAAAATATTATCTTAATTTTGCATGCTAAATACTTTAAAACAATAAATTTTGAAAACGGTGCCTAATTTTTATTTGCTCACTATTCTGAAAATTTAAAGATGTTTTAGTGAGTTTTTCCTTTTAATATTTTAATGAAAAACTCCAGATACTATGCTGGTGATTTTTTCCATGATAAAGTTTACTGAGAGGAATCAGTAACTATAATATGTATCTTCTTCTTGGTCACAATTTTAGGATTGGTCTGCACCAAACACTCGATCCCTCCACTTAACTCTATCGTCCGCCAGTCTCTTCATCTCTTTGTAACTGCTACAGCGCACGTCACCGATTATCTGGTCTATATAGTTGTTTCTGGGGCGACCTCTAAAACTACCCCCATCAATCATTCCTTCGACGATGGTAAAAAGCAGGCCTGGGGTGCCGGATGTTGTGGCCTATCCAAGTTATTATCTGTCGGGCAATTCTTTTCATAATTTGCCTTGTCTCTCCAACCCTACTTAGTACCTCGTCGTTGCTGATGTGTTCTGACCAGTATAGTTGTCGCTAAATAACTTCAAATTTTAGCCGAGAAGGGGGGCGATTTGCTCGTAAACCAGCGAAGCAAAAAGGCAAACAATTTTGCGCTCTGCGCAACCGGAAGGTCGTTCAAGATGTTTGGCGAATATTATATTTAACTCATTCTTGTCCAAAACCCGATTTGGTGAATTTTTCTCGGGACAGACGATATTTGATCACAACATTAGCACTGCTCAAGATGAGTCTGAATGAAAAATATAATGGTTTTATTTATTAAGTTGTTACATCCCTGTTTTCTGTGTGGTCGGTCGTACGTCCCGTCCGTCCGCTCCTTCGCGTCTAGATACATCCAGAGTTGGTAAATATCGCAGAAATTGAGAATCTAATACCTACCTACGCGGATATACCTAATACATATGGACACATACAATAAACTTTCTTGTGTTATTTTTAGTACTGTCGCCACAACTGAGTATTATCAAAGAAGGTCAAAAACCTCACGCTACGCATATTGAGACGTTAATATTTTGCAAGTCACTGAGTACCTACTTGTTTTTGTTAAAAAGAAAATAATAACGTTAAGTTTTAAAAATACCATTTAAAAAAAAGACAATGATTGGGCTCATATTTGAAAGATTTTTTTTTTTTTTTATATAATTTTAGTATAGGTACTTTAATGAAAGAAAATGCAAGATTCTGAAATTATTTTCGGATCTTTTGACAGTTGGTGAGAGCTAATTTCGAAACCCATAGTTATTTTTTTATTCAAACATTGATTTGTTACGAATCTTTTCCTTTTCTCTCCATATATTTTCCACAACTAAGATATGAATTAATATTTCCTTAATGGCATACATCAGATGAAGGGATTTAAATTATTCATATGTAGAAGATGTTACAATTTGCAAAGAGTAGGTCAAGAACATTTTTTTATATGGAATATTTTCTTTTCAACGTAAAATATTGGAAGATGCCAGATTTTGTTTGATTATCTTGGTTATACGAACTCACTTAGTTTATTATCGCTATGAATATCATTAATTGGGATAATTTTATTACGGCCACTATTATGTATTTTAATGAAATTTTTATATTTTTTTTGTCACCTACATCTAATTATTAAATCTCTATATTATGTAAATTGTATTTAGAAGAAATAAATGACGATATAGAATAATTTGGATGTTGTTAATTTATTTTCTGCATTTTAGTAAAACTTCCTTTTTGCGAATTTAAAGCATAATTAGTTTTCTGAAAAAAATATGTCACCAGAGCAGGTTTATTTTTTTTAACCTACATTTAATTTTCATTCTTAAATATTTTTGTTTAAGTATACAGTTAAAGTATATTTTTTTCCTATTCTCTCTCCATTTTACCTACTAGCCGGTGGATGTTGAAACGACGGGGATTCTTAACTTCCCGTAGACTTCACATCACAATATATGCAATTAATGTGCCTTTTTATTATTTACACGTTTATTTCCTCAGATTTTTGGATAATTGCAATAAAGATATCTTTGATTCACAAAAACATTTGTTGGGTAGGTACATGCCATACATGCTAATTTCTTCAACAAATTAATATAGTTGGTTGGAAGATATTGTCATTAGGCAATAACCCCGCCACTGTGCACCATTATATGTAAATGAATACTGGAACATGAAAAATTCATCGCTACTCCCACCACCACCCGCTCCGCATATGGGGACTGTCAACGGCCCCTTCGCAGAACGCTAGAATGAATGACAAAAAAAAACAATGCATGGCACGAAGAGTAGCTCATGGAGCCCTCTAGATTAGCAATCTCGGCACCATGGTGCAAAAAGAACAATCAACAAGTGCGAATTGAGATTCACACTTGCGGACTGTCGGCGACTTCAGATCCATATATATAGGGCATCAGAGAAGTGACCAAGATCTCTGGAAACAGAAAAGTCAGTGAGAATCTTCGGATAATAAGGCACCGTATCTATGGCAAAATCGTTTGAAGGCTTTGTAATTGTTCTTCGAGATCACTAAGTCCGCATGTCCAATGGGACCTTGAAGAGGCCCACGGACAGCAACGAGGAGCTCCGATCTGTAAGAGGACACAATTGGGTGGGAACACTCCCAAAGGATGTGATCCGAAGTTTGGTCCGGACATTGACAAAACTGACATGAGGAAGAGGGAGCAATGTTGAAGCGATGGAGATAGCTTTTAAAGTTACCGTGTCCTGTGAGAAATTGAGAAGTCCAAAAGTCTGGAACAACCCAAGGAGATTTCAGTCGCGACCTCACGTCAGGAAAAAATAAAAAGGTAACTCTACCAACTAGACAGGTCGTCCAGCGGTTTTGCCAAATGTTTAGTAGAGTGTCGCTCACGTTTCTCTTAATTGAGCTTCGAGACATTCGACTTTCAGGGGGGTGAAAAGAAGTGTCACCGACGACAGAAGGACGGCCTCGCAATAAATTGAAAATAGCACCTCTACGTTGAATTTCAAGATCAAGGGGGGTTAAGCCTGTCAAAATTGGCAGGGCTTCGGTGGGGCTTGTTCTGTAAGCTTTGGATAGTGCAATGAGAGCGAATCTTTGGCCTGAAAGCAAGGTTCTTCGAATATGCTGAAACTCGCAGGCGTTAGACCAACAGCCTGCCGCATAGCAAGCGATGCCAAGATAAACGGCTTTGTAGAAAAGGCGGGCGATAGGAAATTGCAGACCCCAGCTTGCTTTGGCGAGGTGTCCTATTTTAATGAAAGCAAACTTAGCCTTATCTACACATGATTTTTGAAACTCGGTCCCCTTTCTAGAATAACTCCGAGACAGGTGACTTGGTCTCGAAAGACAATATTAGTTCCTAGAAACTGGATGGACGGCCGTCTGCGAAGTATGCCCTTAAATACCAGGCCATAAGTCTTGTTCGGAGCGAAGCATAGCTTGTTTTTTATACCCCAGTCAGAAACAAAGCTCAGCGCTTGGGTGGCTGAGTTCTCGATTGATCTGCGAGAATCAGCACGAATCATAATGTAAGCATCATCAGCATATGCTTGAATTATACAGTTGCTCGGAAGAGGAAGATCCAATAGATCATCGAAAAGAATGTTCCAAAGAAGTGGACCGAGAACAGAACCTTGAGGACATCCAATGCTTACTTGTCGCTTATGAATAAATTGACCCCCAGGAAGGACTATGTGGCGATTTTCGAAGTAGCTCTTAACAATAAGGTATAAGTTACGAGGAATATTTCTAGCCTTAAGTTTGTGCAGAATGAGCGGCCACCAAGCATTGTCAAACGCACCACTTATATCAAGCGAGATGGCTACAACATATTTCTCATTGGAGCACTCTACAAAATCTATCATCTCGTTAACAGCGTCAACGGTGGAGATGCCGGGACGAAAACCAAATTGGCGTCGGGATAGCGGACGATAATTAGAGAGATGTGACTCAATTCTACGGCAAATCAATTGCTCGAGAACTTTACCTAGAATAGGGAGAAGAGTAATGGGTCTGTATGATTTGGGATCCGTACTAGAGCGATCGCAACGTTTGGATATTATCGTCATGAGACCTGTTTTCCAGCAATCTGGAAAACAGCCTTCATTTAGACATCGGTTGAAGAGGACAGTCATTTCAGAACGAGCTAGACGCCAGCATCTCTGTGCTATAGAAGAATCAATGCGATCTAAGCCTGGGGATTTATTTTGCTTAAGGTTCTTGATAATTAAATCAAGTTCCTCAGCAGAAGTTGGTGGCGAAGGGGATGTTAGAGGAATAGTTTTTTGAAGAGTACGAACCTGTTTGTGAAAATCGTTATCAGTCAGAGGATTGTCTTTTGAGACTAATGCATCCAGGAAAGCAGAGGCAGTATCATCAATGGATGAAGTCATATTGCCATTATTTATACGGATTATACATGAAAGAGCTCTATTGTTATCTCGTTTTGATGAAACACATTTAAACACAGCACCCCAAGGATCCGAAACAGATACCTCAGAGACCATTTTATGCCAGCTTGCGGTTTTAGCGCGAATTATCTCTTTTTTGTAACGATTGTGGGCCTGTCTGTAACTACAGTAAAGGCTTGAAATAGTAAAACTTGTGTAGTTTCGACTACGACCTGTTCGTAGGGCTCGACGAGAGCGTGATGCACATTGCTTTAGAGCGTCAAGACCGGAATGCCACCACGTATTTGGCATTAGCTTTCGAGGTATTGATCTGCCAATAGTTTTTTCAGCACATGTGACAATGCTATCAGTAAGGGCGGATGCCATTTCATGTGTTGTCAATAGAGTGTGATTGAAGTGATCAAGGAAGCGAGAAAACTCAGAGTCAAAATCAATCAAACGATTAGACTTGGTGCGAAAACGTCCAGGAATTAGAGAAGGGATGTGCTGTTCAACTAAGGATGAACGTACAGAAAAAGTGATGAGTTCATGGTCGCTGCAAGAAGCGTCCACATGGACACACCATTGGCTGATTTTGTCTGCAATTCGGGAAGAGGCAATAGTAACATCGATGTGACCAGAACCGACGGTACTAGAAAAAGTAGGTGGGCTAGTGGGATCGTTAATGACTGAAAGAGCATGCGCTGCTATGAAATCCTCGCACAATTCACCGCGTTTAGCTTTTCTGGAGCCCAGAGATACTGAAGTGCACCATAAAGGGGATTCAGCATTTAAGTCACCGCCAATCAGAATGGAAGCTCCACCTAGATGATTCATTATACTGTCCAACAAGCACACATGTGGTTCAATCGGGTCACTAAATTTGAAGTAGGTTGATACCAAATACATGGATTCACCAAAAAGAGAAACTTCAAGCACGACTGTAGTGCTCGAGGAAAGATGATCTAGTAAGATATAGGATATTGCAGAATTAAAAATAATTATTGATGCTAGAGGGGGCAAATCAATGGAACAGCAAGTGGCAGAAATTACACGGAAGTCTGAATCCGTCCCATACATAGAGCCGTCGCCAATGTAAGGTTCCTGAACCAGACAGATATCAAGATTCAGTTGATGGGCAAGTTGCATAAGCTCCAAGGAGGCAACACGACGTCGGCCCAGATTAAGCTGTCCGATTTTAAGACCGGCTGATAGGGATATACTACAGGCCATAATCAACAGTTAATAGGGCACGGCTCAGAGAAGCCTGAAAAGCTGGACATTGATCAGAACCGGATTTGTGTGATGCTGGTTTTTTGAAAGAAGTACAGACTGCACAAGTAGGTGGACTGTCTTTTACGGGACATGCTGAGAAGTCATTCTCACCAGAAGCACAGTGGCCGCAACGCGGGGGATCTTTGCAATACTTACTTGTATGCCCATACATCCGGCATCTTGAGCACACATTTATAGGTATGAAGTCTCGGACCTTACACACGCTCCATTCTACATAGACTCTTCCGAGCTCAATGAGTTTGTGTCTGATCGCTGGCGTTACTTCAAAAACCCTGTCACACGTAGGTCCAGTGCGAGGTCCCATGAAGTGGCTGAAATGTGTATTCTTTACACAATCTTCCTGGCTTACTCCCATATCTGGGACTGACGAAAACGCCAGAGCCAAGAATTCTTCGTGAAACATATCCCGAGGAACAAAACTGAAACGTACTCTAGGGTTCCGTTTTAGAGCTAACCGAGCACTCAGATTCTTGGACATTTTTAGGGCCGGCGCGTTTAGGAGCTTAATGGAGTCAGAAGCAGAGGCCGTATTGACTACGATTCCATTGCCTCTAATACTACGCACACTGGTGATCTGTGCGCCAATCTCGCTGGGCTTAATCGTGGTTTTTAAAACTCTTTTTGTTTCGATGGAAGATGATATATCTTCTCCAGTTGGGAAGATACATACTGCAGGCTTGGCTGGTAGAGCGGGAAAACCAATTCTTGTTATTGGTGGAGGGCCGTTATGGCCAGCGGAACGTGAAGCAAAAGTGTCAGTTGCTTTTGGAGCAATATTATCTGCGATTTTATGCATAACGGGTCGCATCTCCAGTTCAAGCATATCTATTTGGCATTGTAGACCATGTTTTTCCTGGTTCAAAGCACGAATTCGCTCATTAAGCACAGCTTCCCGTCCAAGAGATTCAGCCATACGGCTGTCATGGCGT
The DNA here is from genome assembly GCA_963576475.1 of Molanna angustata. NCBI lineage: Eukaryota > Metazoa > Arthropoda > Insecta > Trichoptera > Molannidae > Molanna > Molanna angustata. The sequence continues at coordinate 18,989,764 of OY754974.1, read as the reverse complement.
CCAATTATCGCAAGGAGGACCTGAACTTGTCGGTCGACAATCAATTGTATCTCTTGAGTGACTTCACTACCGGCCAAACTATCTTGAAGTACAGAGACAGCTTCAAATGCGCTGTCAATCATTGGCGAAAAAATAGGTATGCCACAGTCATCTTCTTTGCTCTCAACGTTATCATCGCGAGATGATGGTGACGAGAGATTTGATACGGGCGCGGTCTGTGTTGGCGGACTACACTGATCCGTCTCAACGCGAGTCGCCACGATGTGGTTCTCAGCGGAGACAGACGATGTTCCATGGCTAGAGAATCTTGTTCTTGAGATAGGCGGTGACGGGGTAGCGGGAGTAAGGGACTCCAACGTCTTCCGAATTCTCTTCCTGGTCCGTTTAGTTTTTACCATTTTAATTTGTTAGAATACCTACAGTTAAAATGTCTAGTCAAAAATATAAAAATAAATAAATAATAAAGAGAAACGTGGCACGGAACCAGAACGTAAAAGAAAATCGTATTAAAAATTAAGATTTTACAAGAGTAAAATTAAAGTAATATCAGATGGAAAAGAAGAATGTGTGTATGCCAACAACCGTTGAGACTTGAACAGAAAAGAAAAAACAACAAATGGTTTAAATATGCGAAAAAAAAAGAAGATAAAAATTTAATATAAATAAAATAAAATAAACATAGGTACTTATATATTATTTTCTTCAGAAACTGAATTGAAATAGGAGACAAAATTACTGTTAGGTACAGACAGATGTTATGCAAAGTCAATAAAAGAAATGAAAATAAAATATTATATAAAAATAAAATTAAAAATAAAATTAAAAAAAAATATATTTATTTCAGCAACTGAAAGAAGATAGGAATTACAGAAACAGATAAAGGTTATGCAAAAGTCAGTTCAACCAGCAAACGCACAGCAAGAGCAATATCACACTTGCCCTGATGGAATATGCCAAAGAATATAGGTAACCTATCCTATGCAACCTTATACGATCAGTACCAAACTACCTAAACAAAATTTGGTGCAATAAGCATCCTACCGCACGGCACGGGTCAAACCTGCAATAGCCAACCAAGCAATAAATGCAGAATACATGAAAAATTACATAATAATGAAAAAATACAAAAAAAAATGTTTGTATCATGTCTTGACTTGTATGTGTGTGTGTGCGCGTATGCCAGTAAATATGCCAGTGTTCTGTTGGTGTCTTAATAATATTAATAAACGAATAACTATACATAATTAATGTTTTAATACGAAGATTAATTGATATGTATTTAAAACATGACCCCTAGATTCTTTTTTACAATCTTTTTTAATTTGGGAACCATGTGATTTATATTATTTACACCAACATAGTTAACTAGTCTCTTTCTATGGCTCTGAAATAAAAATCGCGTCAGAGATTGGATTTATGACAGGTATTATGGCGGACATTGGGATCTGGTTGATCTGTTTTGTGTGAGCCTATAATATGTTTGTTGAGGTAATGATTGTGATTGCAGAAAGTTGAGATTGTGTACATATTTAGTGTGGAACGGTAAAAATCACCTGGTTCTTAATTGCATATAATTGTCAATATAAATTGTAAACTGCTACCCTTAGAACAGGATTTCCTAGTTGGGCAGCAGTAATCTACTTATTGTTGTCATTATAAATATGGTGTGATCAGTGGCGGCTGGTGACCTAAAATATTAGAGGGGCTCAATTTTTTTCTTGAAAGGAAATGTGTATTTAAAAGGAGAAAATATTCAGTGCACTTGTGAAATTTCGACAGAGGTGAAAAAATATTATTTTCATGCATATGCATGATCAGTGTTTATCATCACTCTCATGTTAAGCTGCAATTACAATACCTGAAAGAAAGGGGGGTCGGGTGGATCATATATCATACATGTTGGATTTAGTTGTTTTTGTCAGTCAGAATTAAATACCTACATCAGAATTATTGTCAAAAAGTAAACACGGACAACAACATTTCACTGCGCCCGCAATACGCATTCTTTTCACTACACCTGCAAAGCCATGACGTTTTTTATTACAAATTCATCTTAAAACTTCGAATATATTTACGTGATTTACAAGAACTAATTTGAGATAATGAGATGATTGGCCGGGAGGCCCTTATTTTTTCACATTCACACGATCAACGTAATTCAAGTAACGCGAAATTAAATTATGTATACTATTCACCGTGTACTATTGTCAAAAATTATCATTAAAAATATTAAATTAACCGTATTTCATCATTCTGCAAACACAACTACACAACCACAACACAACATGCAAAATGGCGCGCTGTCATCAACGGCCTTCAGCACTCCAGCTGACCGCTTATTGCGAAGTGCGCAGACGCTAATATTAGTTGTGTTCATAAATATACTAATTCATCTACAACTTACTGGAAAGAGATATATTCCGGTAAATTCATGAACATATATAGGAACGTGCCCGAGAGCTCCATACATTTCGCATTATATTGTACTACGGCATTGGAATCAATTATATGAGTTTACATACAGTTCTTCGGGCGCAAGTACATTGTGCCCGCGGAACAAAATTTTTCATAGAATCTCGCTGTATGAAACGAACTATTGCAGTATTTTACTATTACAACCGTAAGGTAGAAACACATTTATTTAAAAAAAAAAATAATGAATTTCCAGAATTAATTTAGCAAATATTTTTGGAATCTATCGAACAAAATTTTTGGGAGGGCTCAGCCCGAGAGCCCCTTTGGGGGAGCCGCCACTGGGTGTGATGAATAAATATAAAATAAATAAATGCCCAGATGCTTTAAATATAAAAAAATAAGGATTTTACTGTATTTAACTCGTACATGACAAAGTATGTAGTCATTTGACATATCTGCCAGCGTCATACATGTGTCTAATCCTACATCCTATGGCGACCAACACCCAACACTGGAGAAATTGATCAAAACCAATTTCTTACGCAATTTTCTCTTTCAATTTTCTCAACACTGGTTTAACATTGTTTTATTGAATGTTTTACAATAAAAACGTTAAAAGAAATACATTTTCTTGGAAAATTGACAGTTGGATTACCAAGTAATTGTCATATAGCCTTCCGTATACCGGAGTTTTAATGTTCTAGCTCTCCCACTACAATCGGGTCGTACGTTCAAATCCGGTAAAGAAATTTCGCATCTATGCGTATGTCACATTTCCTACTCATTGGTGTCACTAAGACAAGGTGGTGTTTGCCGTAAAACCGGTAGGTAACAAGTATTTAGACTAGATGTTTGTGTCGATCATATTATTTTGCATATTGTGTATAGAGTATAGAAATTAAACGGATTCCGTATTGACATCTATTGTAATTTTTAAACAAGATTTTAATGTTTATCGACGTTTTGTCGAGATTTTAAAGATTTCAATTTATTTTATATAAGTTTCAGAAGCGAAAGTTTTCCCTAATATATTGAAACATTTCTGATAATAATTGAGAATGTGTCGTAAATAAATACATTTCTTGATTAATAAAATTTGTGTGAAAGTTTAGTTTTATTTTTTTTACCTGGTTCTTAATTCCTTAAATTGTGAATAAAAAATCCAAACTGCTAATCCTAGAACAGGATTTCCTAATTATGTAGCAGTTATCTACTTATTATTGACAATGTAAATATGTTTTGATAAAAAATAAATAAATAATAACAAATCGTTATACAAAGTAGGTACCTACATATAGTACAACAGATAGGAACGTCTACGATGAATCATTTATGTATGGCAGGTTTTTGATATTTTCTTTCTTATTGAAATAGGTAAGTCTGACACCTGGGAGCGGTTGCATTTACCAGTTCGCATCATCTTTATTGGTGAAAATTGCATATTTTAATGTTTCAGATTTTGAGTAGGTATAACCGATTACAATGTATGTTAAATTGAACGATTTTGTATTTCATACAAACAATACTGGCTATTCTTATTGCATAACACCAGAAGTATTTTTATGAATTTCTTTTCAGGCGAAGAATACTTTGAAAATGATTTCCTCATTTTTTTACTGCTTTGAGCTAATATTTTTTTTATTATTATTACAATATGGATAAAATGTAGGTACAATTTGAAGAACAAAGATGCTTTTACTGTAGAGAATTTTAGTGCATTAATAAATTAAAGGTATTTGCGAAATTTTGTTATTTCCAAATTGTAATTCTTGGAATTTAATTAAAAATTTAAGGAATCTTAAAAGGGTTTAGTCGTCGTTTAATTTTTGTACCGATTTTCTAAATTGAATTCTTGGGTTGAAAACTCTCATTAATTGGAAGGAATTTCGTGTTTGCATGTTCAATGTAACACTGGGATTTCCTTCGGAGTATATGTTGTCAATAATTACATTATTTATTTTTCGTTATATCAAATTTATATTTTTGTTAAATCAAAAAACCACAAATGAAGATTTTATAAGTTATTTGTAACGTGTTTTGAATTGTCATTTAAATGTTTTTTTTAATAAAAGTATAAATAAATCATTTAAAGCTAATAAATAATTCTACATTATATCCAAGTAAGTACACATTAATTTATTTAATATCCTTACATGATTTAACTTAATTTATATTAATTTATGGTAAATGCAAGCGCATAAAGTGATCACGTAAACCAGCCGATGACAGGTCGTAAGCCCTGTAGGTGCCTCGAGTTCCTGGTTCTTCTACAATATCCCAACTTCGTCTATTGATTTGTTGAAAAAATGTTTGTCAATAAAAATATCATTTGACTCCCGAAAGGGAAAAAAATCCAATGTTTGCGTATTATATGCAATTAAAAAATATATTCGAAATTACTTTATGTTAAAAATCGTATTTTTCAGAGGATTCGCGTTTAGCAATAAATCCACTTCTGTTTACTTTTTATATAAAAATATGTACCTATTACAGATAAGGCTTCGTTGTAGGGTAGGGGTTTTAATTGTTTCATATATTTGCAAAGAGGCACCGGCTTAGAATAGTTACTCTTTTCTATTGTCATCGTTTTCGGCAAATTAACATCTCGAAACGTTCAGCAATGAGGTTCACCACCCATTATAAATGTTTCCTTTTTAGTTAAGACGCGACTAGTGTGTGGGTATACATGCACACCCGCACACATGTCGCTGGTCACCACGTTGTGGGATATTCCGTGATGGTATTTATTTATTATTAACAATTCAATGAGGAAGTTATAAATACAATTACATGTACTAGAGCTAGAAGTTGAGTGAGTGTGTACATATAATAGTGTGTATGTGTGTTATTTATTGATGAGTATGTATGTAATTGCTAGGGTACGATGGACACCTCACTAGGAAGTCCTGTGCCGAGGTGTTCATTTGAACAATTGTGTGACATAGATAGTACATTATGTACTTATAGTGTTCTTGAATTAAATTATACATTAAATAATTATTGAGAAAAAAATGTGAAAGTGAATTACATTTGATTAGATGTAATTATGTTATTGATTTGATCTAAACCGGTGTTATTTATCCATGGTGTTGTGTGTTTTTTTGTATTTTTGTGACGATGTGTTTTGTGGTAGCAGTTTTAGTGAGGTTGGTAGGCAATTATGTAGTTTGATGGTTTGTATGTATATTTCTATTTTTTAGCGAAACAGATTTAATAACAATTTGATATCCTAGGACCTAGTCCATGATCGAAGGATTATTTTAATGTAATATTAACAGATGTTTTTTTAGGTTATCTTTATGTAAGTATGTAAGAATGCACCAGATTTAGTTCACTCTGAGGTGTATGGATTGAGATTCAAAGTTCGTTGTATAGAAACATTTACCGGATGTACATATGTAAGTAGAGGGCGCCACGTATGTATATAGGTACCTACATATGGTTTTCTATTTCCGCCAAATCACGGCGCAGACGACATAAATTATCTAGACATTTTTGAAATATGTGTCTATTTTTATAATGACTCAACATCTCAACTCCTAGTAGGTAAACATATTTTCGAAACGTTCCGGTCGTGTTGTGAAAGGGCAGGGTTTTTGACTATTAAACATTTTTACTCCTCACTAACCCAAGGGGATATAGTGGGGAGTTATGATTTCGCAATTTTTAAGGGTATTTTTTTTGCAGATTATCAACTAGTATCATGCTGAGATTGTATTCTGAAAGTTTCATCACAATGTATCTGTGTGTGCTATGTGCTATGTACGGCGTGTTCATTTTACTTTATCGATTATAGACTAAAGTACTCATTCGATTCTATTCAAATTTTGCAAATATGTATATCTAATACTCGATTAGATTCCACTAGATTTTGAACGATATATGAATAGTGCTTCTCATTTTTTTTAACTGTCAAATATTTCAAAGTGACCCCAAGCTCAGGAAACGTAAAATTTAAAATTTTTATTTTCAAATTGGTAAAAAGACACATCACTTCCATAAAATGGCATTGAAGAGTTATCAAGTTTTCATAATAAAATATTTAAATAAAAAATAATTTAACAAACTCATATCATGAAAATGTTGGAAATTTTCCATACAAAATTTGAATACTTTATAAAATGACTTGTGCGTGAGGAGTTTAGCGTTGGCCACAACCCATCGTTTTTATTTCTAGTGTTTGCATACCTACACGCAGGGGAATAGATTCAAGTCATTAATCTTTTAACATTCAAACAAGATAGTCATGAAATTAAACCAACTGAGAAAACTGTTTCTTTAAAAATAATATGATTTACGCGAGTCAGTTTTCTGATTTTATTTGTGAAATGATGTATGTATATCGCTTCTGTAAGGGAAAATTGGGTGATCAACTTCATATTGATATTGTATGCGCCTCTATAGACAAGTGTGTTTTTTACTCTCCACTTCTATCTTCCTCAAGGGGTAGGCATTGAGAACCGAACACCGCATTCTTCTATCTTGACACATAGATCGCCTCATCAACATTGATACACTGTCTCATTATATGCTTATCTTGCTAGTAATGCAATTTACTTAAAATTTCTCAACAGTTATCACGTAGAAAATACATACTATGAGTTTCGTGATAATATTTTTGTATACAAACTATGCTACAAACTATACAATTCCACACATGAGAACTACTTTTGGTCAAAGACATTTTATTTTCATTGCCCCCAGAATTTATAACATGTTGCCTACATCACTAAAAGAAATAATATCTCTGAAATCATTTAAATGAAAATGTTCCGAATACATCATGACCTACTGAGGAATTAAAATACATCAAATGTTCGACATCGTAGTGTTAAAAGACAATTTATATAATTGTTATTTTTATTTTCTTTATTTACTTTTTGCAAAAAATCCTAATTTTTTTTATATAAATTTTGTGCTGTCTTGATTTGATTTGAGGCGCGACTGAATAAAGAAATGAATGACGGATCATATCTATGCTCTGTCAGTTCAGTATTCCCAAGAAATACTATTTCAGATTATTTGTGCAATTAACAAATAAAAATTACAAGATACCTACATTTACAATATTATGTATATGCATATCATGATGACTTTAATTCAATTTTTTTTCTTAATCTGTGTACAGTAGTTAAGTTTATATTGGTTAGATACTTTTTAAAAATGCAAATAGTTACTCCTGTGAAATATAATAATATGTACACTGCTAGCCCTAGAACAGGTATACCTAGTTGGGTAGCAGTTATCTATTTTTAATGAAGATTATTTATATGGTGTGATAAAGATATAATTAAATAAATAAATAAATGTCTTTGTATGTATGGTGTATTGTGAAAACTTTTGTCCTCTGGGAAATCTTATATTTGTTTAAGAATCTAATAGAAATGTACTTCATAAAAATGCATTTAAAGATTGTTAACCTTTCAAGAAGAAAAAGTGAACACTAACTATGGTGTGGAGAGTTTAGTGTTGGCTACAACCCACTCGTTTTGTTATAAATTTAATGTAGGTATATATCAATTCACTATGGCCTCACGTTGCTTTGGTTGGTAGGAAGAAATTGCTTTATGGCAATAAACCCGCCATTGTACACATTGTACACGAATTATATAAATAAATATTGCTAACGTTTGAAATGATAATACATTATTCAGCATTTCGAAAAACCGGTTTCACAAAAGTTTAATACAATGAATAGTATGTGCCTATATTTAACAATTTATGTAGGGTAGGTAACTTTTGAATTCCCCGAGATACGCCGGATGCAAAACTCAAAACATGGTTTCTAAACATAAAATGTTGTTTATGATATATCGCACTTACAAAACAAAACAGTATTTTAAGGTATTACATAAAACCTTTGTTATGTTCAACTAGTTTAACCAACTTAAGGCCCCCATTCACGATCGTGCCATCCTTCCAAATGGCTTGCCATCACTCCAAAATGCGCTCGTGAATGTCAAATCCCGCGCAGCCCAATTGGCCTGACACACCAAAATGGACTTTCAAACGATCGAAACTCTACCGTATAGTACCGCGAAAACAGCGCATCCTGTCGGCACGGCATGCTCGTGAGTGTGAAAACCAGCGGTACAAACCAGCCATATCATTGCGCCTAGCTGTTTGACACTCTCGTGAATGCGAAAATGCAACATTTTCTCTTTGTTTTTTTCTATTTATATATAAACAAACCGCTAAATAGCGGTTCTATCAAACTCATCATCAGATTTATAACTCATTTTTACTTGAAAATTAAATAAAATAGAACTTATTAATGCGAAAGCGCCGACCGCTTGCGTATACTAATTTTGATGGCTCGATGGCGCGATGGCGCACCCGTGAGTGTGATGAAAATTTTACAATGCTCCAAATGGAGCCGGTCCATATGGAACGACGCCGAATGGCACGATCGTGAATGGGCTGCTTAAGTCATATTCTCGTCTAACGAATGTGTACTTATTAATTTTTCATCCATTGTATATACATAAAGTGTTAACTTTAAAGTTATTTCATTCTAAAGTAGTATGTCGGGTAATAATTACTTTTATATCTATCAGATATTTTATAACCGACCACCACGTGCGTTTCGGGATCACAGGACATTACACCAATTGGTGCATGCGTAGACTTAATTATAATTTGAAAAGAGTGCTGGGTCATTGCACGTCAAATCATTCAGCGTGTCACCCATGGTCTCAGATTTTGTTGATATTTTTTTATTTATTCATTTAGACATCCTTATTTAACAATGCAAAATATTATTTTATATCTTCAAAACTTTTTGAGATATATTTTTTTGAAAATGGTTAAAAAATGACCCGAGGGCAATTTCCGAGGCCTTGTATTTTTTGACACCATAGTATAAAAATATCATAACTTTTTCAATTTTTAATGTATCTCAGTATTTTTTTTCGTTATTATTCTAATAAATAAATGAAGATTTATTTAAATATACAATTATTCATTCAAATCTTATACATTTATATAAAAAAATGTTAAATTTGTGTTTTCCGGACAGCAAATATCAAAGCCACTCAACATATTGAAAATACTATAATGTTTATTAATGAATAAAGAAAATCATGGTTTTTTGAGTGACAATGTTAAAAATGTGACTTAGAATGCGAAAAAAGTTAAAAATTGATAGGTGACCAGCATCAAGTTCCTTCTACTCTAAAATGCTCAAAAAATATTATTTATTAATTAATTTGTCTTGTGCCCATCACATAAAATATATGGAAACTATTCACAATACAGAAAAAAAATTTAATGCAATATGTGTAATGGCGAGAGCAAAAAGCCTACTATGTCACTAATTCAACGCGTCCAAAGTATTTTTATTATATTTATTACGTTATATTTATTACGTTATATGTAATTTTATTTTCAATCATTCATACCATCAAGGCATATCCCACAATGTGGGGTAACCTGCGACAGGTTTGTGGGTGCGCATTACCTTATAAAAGGAAGCAGAACACATGCGTGTTAACTCACACATCAGTCTCGTCTCACCTAGAACGGGTGGTGATCATCAAAGGTGTTTATTATTTAATTAGTTGAAATATTGATAAATGTGAAATTGTATTTGTTATAAAATATTCCTTTTGACTATTTTTGCTGTATAACATTTTATCATCTTGAATATTTAATTAATATTTTTGTCAGGAAAATAGTTCACCCATCCTGATCATTTTGTAATAGATGGATCAATTCATGAAACTGTACTACTTACTAAGAAGAACAACAAATATCATCTCTAAAAGGCCAGGGAAAGGATGGAGCAGGACTACACGGATGTAGAAATTTTATTTTAATAATATCACCTTCCTTTTCATGTTTTCGAATAGCTAATCCAAAATATCATCAGATTGTGATACAAAGGGATTAAAATGCGTTGCGTCCCAGGAACTGTTCTTGTTTCTGTAAAATTTAAAAAAACTTAAGTTACCCATTACAGGTACCTGATTGAACTTGAAAAGAAAAGCTGAAATAATGAATATATTGTCGGCGCTTGGCTCTTATTGGCTCAGTTGGCTACTTATCTGACTGCTGATCCAAAGGTCCCGGGTTCGAATCCCGGTGTAGACACAGTTTTAAATTGTGTTTTCAGTCTGGAACTGTGATACGATTAATATCATTAGTCTCCAGAATGTGGCAACTTGTTATTGGGTGCGAGTTAAATTAATATTTGACATACTCGTAGTACTTGTTACTTGCCCGAGGAGTAATATAAATAATTTGCGCTTTTTTGTAATTGGACTTATCCCTGTATTATGTTTGTATTGTTATTTATTGTATGTGTAGTCTGTTGAAAAGCCAAATAAATAAAAATAAAAAAATAAAATAAAATATAGAATGGGAATAGTAAGTACCCAACAGTTATTAGGATAGTTATTCAGCAGATCGAAGAGACAGGTCGTAATTTGTTAGATAAACAACTGTAAACATTATTTCACGTCTAACCACATATTGTTTAATTTCAAACGTAGTTTTTTTAATTTCAAATTAATTTACTTTTTTTAGAAATTTAATAATTTTAAAATTATGTTTATTATAGATATGTACTTTTTTACGAAACCCTCATATCCATCAATATGTTAAACGAAATTAAATGTTAAATGACTTATAAAAAATGTGTTTTTTTATGTCTCGCTTATGGGTTGGGCGAAGTTTCTAAAGCTCGACGTTGATAAACTTACCACGTGACTTTTATACGTAATGTGGTTGTCCACGAGCCGGACGAAGGGGTCGGTCCTTAACCACATGCCACAGTACCTACCTATTGTATACCCAGTCAGTCTCATGACTTCCTAGTTTGTACCACTGTGTTTTATGTTCCTTCTTTGTAAATTACCGGCTACTCCTGTATTCTTGGACCCTTTGTGCATGGAGTGGACCTTCTAGCGGCTAAAGAGTGCTTTTGTGATTAAGGCTTCATATTGGATACCTATAGGTACATACTTGATATGTTTATGTTTATTTTGTAAAAAAACTTGTTGGATAAAATAACAATGTATCATAAACCTATTCTTATATTTGTAACAAGTTTTTACACTGGATCCAGTGAGTTAACCGCTCTGCTACCGACCCTTATAATTTGTTAGTCAACTATATTTAATTTTCAGTACAACTTGTTGAATAAAATAACAAAATTAACAATTTATTATATTTGCAACAGCATTATACGAAAAATATCAATCGAAATTATTTTTGTATTTTTACAAATTAATGTTTCTGGAGCTTCGTGCTATACAACCGATAAATTAAAGATTTATTTTTTTACCATATTAGTTTTGTATTCTAAAATATATGTTTCATTCATGTTGTGTAAAAAGAATTCCAGCGGTCGAAAAAACTATTTCTCTCTTTTATTAGAAGTTCGGATTAAGGTAGGTACACACAAATATCCGCGCAATCATTTCTGTAAGTTAATCATTCAAGCAAACTTTTCCTTTACAGGTTCCGAGAGGTTCTATTTTTATTAGCTATGAGTTGTGGCTTTGTTAACTCACGTATGTTGAGATTAAAAAGAAACGATACATTCGTTTTAAAAACTGCGATTTCGTTTTATATCTAATCTATTGTTTGTCTATTAGTATAACAGAAATTCGGAAGGAATTTCCACATACCTAATAGTTGTTAGCGATTCTTTTGTGATTTTCTGTTACAATCACGAATATTCAATAATAATTGATACTTCAACATTTAAAATGGGGCATGTGGGACTATATTATTATACTTACAATTCCGTAGAATGACGTATGTCTTTATGGTAATGGTGAATCTTTTAGTCCTATTTTTGTTTTCAGTTAAGAGGCTATAGTAGGCTATATAGTATACATAATTTGAATAGAATTTCCCTAATACCCACAAAGGATTCGTCTTTAAAATAAATGAAAGTTTGTATTTACATCTTAAATCTATTGCATGAGTTTTTTGAAATTTGAATTTTTTTAATATTTTTCTTGTAAAATAAGTTTTGATGAAACCCTTTTTTATGTTTATCCTGTACGTAACTAAAAAACTACAAGGTTTATGATGTAGGTTTTTATTTCAATCGAAATAAAAATCTACCTATATAATAATATTTTAATTACTATTCTTGCTATTTAGAAAAAGACCTCTAAATTTTACCATTTTTTCTCGAAATGATTAGGTGATACGCAATATTTTTTCGTGTTTCCTACATAGATATATATTTTTTCGTGTTTCCTAGGGTATACAAGAGCCTTAATGTGCAAATACACTAAATCGAATTGTTCCAAAACATTTTTGTTCATCTTGGGCGCCTATCCTTCAACCTGGATTGTTGTAGAATAGTTGCATCATAAGTATTTTTAAATAAATTGAAACCACAGAGTAAGGAATATATGCAGAGCTGACAAAAAACGACTTTAGGCCGTGGCATTGGTACACGGAAAGAGGTGCCTTGAGGGGTACCTACTCCAAACATATTCATTGGCCACATATAAAACAGATATCAATGACACGTTTATATAGCAGCAAAAGTGTTTGTTTTTCGAAATTTGAATCTTTTATTAAACAGCATGTACATTATGATATTAGTGCTGTGTACTGATATTGTTTCAATTTTCATTCGAAACCATTCCAAAATATTCAAATTCATTTTATAAGAAGACGGCCAGGACATATGGCAAGAAGAATGAATGACAGTAGATGGGTGAAAAGACTGCTGTAGTGGAGACTGAAAGGCGATAAGAGACCACAGACTGCCACCTGACGACATCAAAAGGTTTGTTGGACCCAGAATCGCACAGGAACAGGAGGAGTGGAGGCAGTGGGCACACACGGGCCGAAGATAATGATGGTAAACGAACCTAAGATTTTTGATTCACTATTTTTATTTTGGGTTAAATTAAAAAAAATAAATATTTCGATCTAATTTATGATATGTTTTTTTGGTAGTGTTGGTTCGTTCACATTTAAACAATTTCAACCTTCTCGTTGAATTTGCATAATATATTTTTATCGGAGTTGGGTTTATCCGAATATCAATTTCGACCTCAAAATAAATTGACGTTATCTGATCTTTAAAAAAAGAAAAAAAAATCTTGTACAATTTTCACTTAATTGCACAAATTGATATAAATTCGTTGGACACAGGAGGATTTCGCACCGAACAAAAATCCATCAGGTGATTAGCACGTATAATTCACGGCAGCAGGGCCCACGTAGGGTTCAAGCGAAACGTGAAGATTGCCTTACAGGTGATAATTCTAATATTACGAAAAGGTTCCACGCCCTCATAGGATTGTTGCTATTTATTAAGTTTTCTCTTCCGCTCCTTCCTTTTTGACCTTTGTTATAGCTTCTGACTTTTGTCGTTTCCGGAATAAACTCGGTCCGTAATATGCCGGCCTTATTTCAACTTCTATTAAGACGTTACATTTTACTTCAAGATGAGATTTTTTTAAGAAAAACGGATGTGTGGTCAAAACTAAAATCTTCACTATAAACGTTATTGTACCTACTTTAACTGACATTCCTATATTGAACGCAAGCTATACTTACTGTTTAAAATGTTGAAATGCCGTGGTTTATGGACTACACTATTCTTTCCACTATATAGTTAATGTTTTTTTTCATTTTTTTTATTTTTATATACTGAGACGGCTTCAAATTGGTAGAATTCCATTATTCATTAAACATATGAAGACGTATAATTTCTATACTATTTTTATAAAACCTCCGACGACCCCTTCGGCTTATTAGGTCATAATCAAGTGGTGTTGAATATGGCCTTATGAGCTGAAACAAATAAAAATGGTGTAGAAATTATATGTGTTCCTATATATCCCATAAAAAGTCTTGTGAATACATTCTTTAACTCATTTTTCCAGAACGTGAGATCATTTCGAAAATTTTGACGAATTAAATCGTACGAATGCATGTCTATGGAATATCTATTAATCAGATAGGTCATACCTACAATTTACATATACGATATAAATCGATCGGCCTTAAAGCTAAAAGCTGTACATAGTTATAGCTAAGCATATAAAAACTGACACTTAATATCAGTTTTTATACGCTTAATATCAGTTTTTATACGCTATGGGTACATTACGAAACTCATCGTACGAATTATATGATACCTGTTGAGAAATTGAAAAACTCGCTTAAATTGTGTAATCATAATTTTCCATTATTCCATAGAAGTCATTAGTAGAAGAATTCTAATTATGTGCATACCTTTACATAATAGTTCTATATAAGTGTTCTTGACATTGTGGTTCAAAATAAATATCAGTACTTATGTGAACAATAGGTTCAGATGTACATCATATAATATTGCCATTAACTTTATTGTCTGAGCAGGTCATGAATAACGACATTTATTTGCCTTTATTTGTACATTGTGTACCGCAGCTTTTTACAAAGTGCCCCAATATTTTAGTATATTTAGTTTTTACCACATTTGAAGATTCCAGAATGAGTAGACTTTGAAGATGCTTAATGGCCTTTAAGGCTCTGTTGAATTTATTGGCTCCACGCTTCATGCACCAACTGTCCAAAAGAATGTGCCAACAGGATGACATTGTACGTTACGATCATATGGATCACGGAGTAACAATTCTAAATACACTAGTTATCATTAAGAAAAAATACAGCAAATAGCCTGTATTTAATATTCATTTGTGTTTCATGTCCATTGTAATGGACGCCAGGTCTGAAAAGGTTAAATGAATTGGACAATAAATTAGGCGGCTTGCTATGATTCCAGTTTCAAAGATACCTGGAGTTCAGAGTATTCACACTTTCAGTAGACTACTTCTTTCGTAGTGCCATCAAAGTTTTAGCGCTCTTGGAGTGATCTTGTATCATATAACGGCGATTTTTTACTATAATAATTATGATTACTTCTAAGAAATCTAATTAGAATGTGAGTACTCTTCGGGTGTCGGGAAATTTGAGATAACACCGATTACCTTAAGGGAATGAGGTTCTCCCGGTGTTTAGTTACTGAAAGACCTTCCATATGTTTATCGTGTTACGTATCGAGTTACTACATACGTTCACACGAGAATAGTGCTATCAATCATTCAATACAATATTATCGCATATATTTATTTTGTATAAATATGTTATTATAAGTACCTACAAGTTGAATTTTCTATTATTTGTATTATTTTTTATATAATCATTTCGTCGGTTCGATTAAATTTGTGTGATCGGTAGAATATTGAACCGTTTTTATTTACTGTTTATAATATTTTAGTAATAAATTGTCAGTAAATATTGCAAGTAGGTACCTACACCATTATACAATATCAAAGAGCAAAACTGGGTATTTTACTTTACCTATTACTTGTTATGGTGACACAGTTATTACGTTTTTTTGTCACTTTATTCATATTATTTATTTTACAGAGTGTATACTATGATTTGTTTTTCTTCTTTTCATTTCTTCTCTATGATTTATTTAATGTGTCAAAACTTGTCCCATCTTTCTAGAAAATTTAGTTTTTATAAAGGAATGTAAAGATACACTAGAAACGTATTATGTACATTGTCAATATTTCTAAAAGAAAATAATTTTTTACTAAATTTGTAGTGGAGAGATTCGTGTTAGCCACATTCAACTGGCTGTTATTTCTGCTATTGTTTCAAAACCATATTTTAAAGACTGAATGTAATATGATGAATGAGAAATTTAAAGATATATTTTAGCATTTATCGTTGAAATATGCCTCCTGCTAAATCTGGTAGGAAGATAGTGGGCAGAAATGGCGAGGACATAGCAGCATATCAGGAGATGGTCATCATGTAACAATTTTTGAAAATGGGTAGAAGTCAAAAAGTGAGATAGTGAAGGTGACAGTTTTATACAGCTTGGTCACAAAGGTCTTGGGGGCAAGTCTGGTCAACAGGCGGAATCGAAACCATCCATGTTTACCCATATCATGTATATAATTATCTTATGGAGTTCTATAATATCTTAAGATTTTATAGATCTCCATAAGATAATTGTATCAATGATATGGGTAAACCTGGGGGTAAGTCTGGTCGACCGGCGAAATCAAAACCATCATGATTACCCATATCATGGATATAATTATCTTATGGAGGATCTTAAGATATTATAGAACTCCATAAGATAATTATATCCATGATATGGGTAAACGTGGGTGGTTTGATTCCGCCGGTAGATCAGACTTGCCCCCCTGGATGGTTTTGATTCCGCCGGTTGACCAGACATTCCTCCCAGGGCATAAGTGACACGCTAAACGTGTGGATTACTATGATACAAGATTTTATTTAGATTTTATTGATGGATTCAAATCAGAGTATATATCTATCTGTACAGCTGATGTCACTCGCATTATTTCTCATCGCGATCTCTACTTATATGAAGTAAAAGATGAAACTCGTCTCTGCCCCCAAGTCAAATTGAAAACGCTGTTCGTTTTCGCCAAGCGCTAATTTTTTTTGTATGGGATTTGACGTTTGTTGTTTGTTATTGTAGAAAAAATTTCTACAACAAACGTCAAATCCCATACAAAAAAAATTAGCGCTTGGCGAAAACGAACAGCGTTTTCAATTTGACTTGGGGGCTCTGTAGGCAGCACTAGTTGTTGTAATATAATATTCTATAAAACGTTGGCAGCGACACCATACCTATGAATTTATTTTGACCAGATAAAAATATATTCATCATCATTATCAGTGGCTCCATCGTCTCAATTGCACCCTATCCATGACCTTTTCTTTCCAATTCCGAAAAGCGGCTATCTGAACGTCCATCTCGATTCCATCCATCCATCGTAGTTTTGTCCTTCCCACACCTCTCCTTCCCTCCGGACGTGATGAAAAAAATATATTAAAAATATGTTACCCTACAACCAATATTTACTCTCCACTATGAGATGTAATATTTTTAGAAATATTGTTTTAATTCTGATAAAATACCTGGTGTTTCGCTTTGATGATTTTGTACATATATGTAGTAAAGTGTAAAGTTTTGTGGAGGTCTCCGGGGAGGAGGAGGTCCTTGAAAATTCTGTTTTAAATGTTTGTTGACATAATGCATTCACGGGTTTTTTCAGTCCTGAAAGTAAAACTAGCTACGGTCACCTCCACCCGCTCCGCATATGGGGACTGAAAACAGCCCCTTCATAGAACGCTAGTAAGAATATCAAAGAATGCATGGCACGAAGAGTAGCTCTAGAAGCTCCTCTAGACTCGTGGTCTCGGCACAATAGTGCAAAAAAAATGACAATCAACGTCGGTGAAAATAATATTCACAGACATGGATTGTTGCGAAAATACTTCAAGCCTGTGACTGTGTAAAACTGGTTATCGGAGAGTTGATCAAGGGCACTGGAATTTCAAAAAAAATATTTAGCAGATAGAAGGGCACTTTAACCATGGCAAAACAAGTTTAAGGCTGTTAAGTTCTTCTTCGAAACCACTAAATCCGCATCCCTAATGGGACCTTAAAGAGGCCCACGGACAGCAGCGAGGAGATCCGTATTGTAGGACACATTTGGGTGAGAGCATTCCCAGAGGATGTGCAACGAAGTTTGGTCGGGGTGATGGCCTAACTGACATGAGGATGAGTTTACAAAGCGGAATCTATGAAGGTAGCTATTAAAGATGCCGTGTCCTGTGATGAAATGGGATGTCAAGAAATCTGGGACGGCCCAAGATTGTTGAAGTCTAGTACTCACATCAGGGAAAAACAAGAATGTTGTTCGTCCTACGGGGCACGAGCTCACTGAATCACAGTTTGTAGACACAATATAAAGAGATTCACCTGGTATTATCTCTACAATGGTAGCGGCGTTCGCAAAAATTTGGGATTTTTAGAACCCAAAATATTAGTTCAATTCACATGTCATTTTTGAAGTGTATTTGTAGTAAACAGTTTATGATTGGCCACAGTTCAGTTGTTTATTAGCAAGCTCAACGTTTGTTTGAAATTTTCAATGAAGTGATTATATTTTACTGCCTGTCAATGTATTGTACGTCATCGACACGAAGTATAATGTCGGTCTTGCAATTGTAGGTTATCAAAGAAAATGTGGGCGAAAGTACACGACGTGCGTCACAGGAGCAGTCAGCTTTAGTGCGCTGCTAGACTATACATTGCATTGCCCAGACGTCTGCCCTAACGCAACGCTATATTTAGATTTGTCGTCGGTGTGATGGAAGAAAACAATATTCATTCAGTCATTCAATGTCCCCACCCACCGACACGTGACGGAGTGGGATCATCCAGATTATTCGGCGACATTGAAATCCTCGTATCCAGGTGGGCAGGACCGAATTGAGAATACCACGAACACTGTCAGGGGCAACGACCATATTATCTATGTCTGCAAATAATAACGAAGTATCTAATTTATAATATTTTCGGGTGATAATTTCACCATGACAAAAGTTGCCATTTCTAGAAGTTCACTCTTTATCTTTGGATTCTTTGGTATATTATGATATTATCTTTTATTCCGAGTCATTGTTTTCACTTAAAATTTTCTTTGTGCTATCTGTCAATTTGTTGTGGCGTTTCCTTATTGTAATATATATTTCGTCTTGTTCGTTTTTCTTCGTAATTGTTTGTCTTTTTCGTAGTCATCAAACCATTTATTTTTTAATAATTAAAATGCAAAAGAAATCTACAATCGCAGGCTTGTTATTTGAGCTATTTCTTCCAACAATTCAGAGCAACGATAAAACTCAATCTGGTATAGTAAAAACTGAACTAATTACAGTTGGAAGAAAGACGGAAACGGAATATTGGACAGTATTTTTTTGACAAATATAATTATTTATCTGATCTGTCAATCATTTGTATCGGCCGAAGTGTCGATATGTTGCTAATTGAATGTACTTCATACAACGATCTAAAGAATGAAATAATATATAAAAATGTTATGAAGAGAAATGTTTAAAGAATTATATTTTTTACAGTTTTCAATATGACATCATTATTCTTGTTTAAATCATCGTTCAGATTTTTGTTCAACACACTTGTCATTCAGTCATTATATTTTAAGTAATGTCGGTTCAATATTTTATGTTCTCCTGCTTGCTACGTGAATTTATTCAGAGTGAACATTTTCTCCTATTTTTATATATTCTTACCTTTATGACAGTTTTAAGTTTAGTTTGCATGAGTGAAATCATTGAACCATTGCACCGATCACATAAAGACCACATTACCATAAATAGTTTGAGATCCATTTATACAAACATGAACATAATACCTGCGATAGTTTCGTGGAAAGATAATATTCTACTATTTGTCTTTTCTCTTTTAAGACCGCACATGCACTGGGGATTTTTAGCGAGTTGTACCCAGTTGTACCCCACTTCCCCGCGCATGCCGCTGTAACAGTGCCCGTTCCTAACTGTGTTCCTAACCGACTCACGCGCTCGCCACTACGTAGGTACATATCGTAGCGTGAGTATGTACGTTCACCAAAGTACCTACCTAGGTACCTATATTTGGTACATACCAACCTGTTGCATTATTTCTATTTTTCTATTGACAATAACACGATATTTTTCCTCTGTTTTGTATTGATCTTGTTTTATAATTATTTATTCACAGGTTTTTTTTCGAGATATTATATATGTACTTACTAATATCTTATAAATAGGTGATATTTCTGGTCATTCACTCCAAAGTAATTAATCATTATATATATAGTTATAAATCTTAGATCGGCAAACTTTTGCTGTAAAAGGGACAAATTAATATATTATAAATATTTTTGAAATACAGTATTTTGTCTATATGTGAATCTTGGGAGCCGCTGGATGCCGATCAATATTTAAATATTATTATAACATTACATAAAATTATAATCATCGTGAAATGAAATTAATAAACGTTTCAATAAATAGATCAACACAAACACCTTACAAAATTACGTAGGTACCTGATTATAAAATTCATGACATCACATAAAATTATAGTCATCGTGAAATGAAATTAATAAACGTTTCAATAAATAGATCAACACAAACACCTTACAAAATAACGTAGGTTTAGATTATAAAATTCATGACATCACATAAAATTATAGTCATCGTGAAATGAAATTAATAAACGTTTCAATAAATAGATCAACACAAACACCTTACAAAATAACGTAGGTTTTGATTATAAAATTCATGACATCACATAAAATTATAATCATCGTGAAATGAAATTAATTAAAATTTCAATAAATAGATCAACACAAACACCTTACAAAATTACGTAGGTACCTGATTATAAAATTCATGACATCACATAAAATTATAGTCATCGTGAAATGAAATTAATAAACGTTTCAATAAATAGATCAACACAAACACCTTACAAAATAACGTAGGTTTTGATTATAAAATTCATGACATCACATAAAATTATAGTCATCGTGAAATGAAATTAATAAACGTTTCAATAAATAGATCAACACAAACACCTTACAAAATAACGTAGGTTTTGATTATAAAATTCATGACATCACATAAAATTATAATCATCGTGAAATGAAATTAATTAAAATTTCAATAAATAGATCAACACAAACACCTTACAAAATTACGTAGGTACCTGATTATAAAATTCATGACATCACATAAAATTATAGTCATCGTGAAATGAAATTAATAAACGTTTCAATAAATAGATCAACACAAACACCTTACAAAATAACGTAGGTTTTGATTATAAAATTCATGACATCACATAAAATTATAGTCATCGTGAAATGAAATTAATAAACGTTTCAATAAATAGATCAACACAAACACCTTACAAAATAACGTAGGTTTTGATTATAAAATTCATGACATCACATAAAATTATAATCATCGTGAAATGAAATTAATTAAAATTTCAATAAATAGATCAACACAAACACCTTACAAAATTACGTAGGTACCTGATTATAAAATTCATGACATCACATAAAATTATAGTCATCGTGAAATGAAATTAATAAACGTTTCAATAAATAGATCAACACAAACACCTTACAAAATAACGTAGGTTTTGATTATAAAATTCATGACATCACATAAAATTATAGTCATCGTGAAATGAAATTAATAAACGTTTCAATAAATAGATCAACACAAACACCTTACAAAATAACGTAGGTTTTGATTATAAAATTCATGACATCACATAAAATTATAGTCATCGTGAAATGAAATTAATAAACGTTTCAATAAATAGATCAACACAATCACCTTACAAAATAACGTAGGTTTTGATTATAAAATTCATGACATCACATAAAATTATAATCATCGTGAAATGAAATTAATTAAAATTTCAATAAATAGATCAACACAAACACCTTACAAAATTACGTAGGTACCTGATTATAAAATTCATGACATCACATAAAATTATAGTCATCGTGAAATGAAATTAATAAACGTTTCAATAAATAGATCAACACAAACACCTTACAAAATAACGTAGGTTTTGATTATAAAATTCATGACATCACATAAAATTATAATCATCGTGAAATGAAATTAATTAAAATTTCAATAAATAGATCAACACAAACACCTTACAAAATTACGTAGGTACCTGATTATAAAATTCATGACATCACATAAAATTATAGTCATCGTGAAATGAAATTAATAAACGTTTCAATAAATAGATCAACACAAACACCTTACAAAATAACGTAGGTTTTGATTATAAAATTCATGACATCACATAAAATTATAGTCATCGTGAAATGAAATTAATAAACGTTTCAATAAATAGATCAACACAAACACCTTACAAAATAACGTAGGTTTTGATTATAAAATTCATGACATCACATAAAATTATAGTCATCGTGAAATGAAATTAATAAACGTTTCAATAAATAGATCAACACAAACACCTTACAAAATAACGTAGGTTTTGATTATAAAATTCATGACATCACATAAAATTATAATCATCGTGAAATGAAATTAATTAAAATTTCAATAAATAGATCAACACAAACACCTTACAAAATTACGTAGGTACCTGATTATAAAATTCATGACATCACATAAAATTATAGACATCGTGAAATGAAATTAATAAACGTTTCAATAAATAGATCAACACAAACACCTTACAAAATAACGTAGGTTTAGATTATAAAATTCATGACATCACATAAAATTATAGTCATCGTGAAATGAAATTAATAAACGTTTCAATAAATAGATCAACACAAACACCTTACAAAATAACGTAGGTTTTGATTATAAAATTCATGACATCACATAAAATTATAATCATCGTGAAATGAAATTAATTAAAATTTCAATAAATAGATCAACACAAACACCTTACAAAATTACGTAGGTACCTGATTATAAAATTCATGACATCACATAAAATTATAGTCATCGTGAAATGAAATTAATAAACGTTTCAATAAATAGATCAACACAAACACCTTACAAAATAACGTAGGTTTTGATTATAAAATTCATGACATCACATAAAATTATAGTCATCGTGAAATGAAATTAATAAACGTTTCAATAAATAGATCAACACAAACACCTTACAAAATAACGTAGGTTTTGATTATAAAATTCATGACATCACATAAAATTATAATCATCGTGAAATGAAATTAATTAAAATTTCAATAAATAGATCAACACAAACACCTTACAAAATTACGTAGGTACCTGATTATAAAATTCATGACATCACATAAAATTATAGTCATCGTGAAATGAAATTAATAAACGTTTCAATAAATAGATCAACACAAACACCTTACAAAATAACGTAGGTTTTGATTATAAAATTCATGACATCACATAAAATTATAGTCATCGTGAAATGAAATTAATAAACGTTTCAATAAATAGATCAACACAAACACCTTACAAAATAACGTAGGTTTTGATTATAAAATTCATGACATCACATAAAATTATAATCATCGTGAAATGAAATTAATTAAAATTTCAATAAATAGATCAACACAAACACCTTACAAAATTACGTAGGTACCTGATTATAAAATTCATGACATCACATCAAATTATAGTCATCGTGAAATGAAATTAATAAACGTTTCAATAAATAGATCAACACAAACACCTTACAAAATAACGTAGGTTTTGATTATAAAATTCATGACATCACATAAAATTATAGTCATCGTGAAATGAAATTAATAAACGTTTCAATAAATAGATCAACACAAACACCTTACAAAATAACGTAGGTTTTGATTATAAAATTCATGACATCACATAAAATTATAGTCATCGTGAAATGAAATTAATAAACGTTTCAATAAATAGATCAACACAATCACCTTACAAAATAACGTAGGTTTTGATTATAAAATTCATGACATCACATAAAATTATAATCATCGTGAAATGAAATTAATTAAAATTTCAATAAATAGATCAACACAAACACCTTACAAAATCACGTAGGTACCTGATAAAATTCATGACAACACATAAAATTATAATCATCGTGTCAACTGTGTCTCCACCGGGATTGGAACCCGTGACCTTTGGTTCAGATACCTAACACAATTAAAAACTGTGACTCCACCGGGATTCGAACCCGGGACCTTTGGTTCAGATACCTAACACAATTAAAAACTGTGTTTCCATCGGGATTCGAACCCGGGACCTTTGTTTCAGATACCTAACACAATTAAAAACTGTGTCTCCACCAGGAATTGAACCCGGGACCATTGATTCAGATACCTAACATAATTAAAAACTGTGTTTCCACCGGGATTCGAACCCGTGACCTTTGGTTCAGATACCTAACACAATTAAAAACTGTGACTCCACCGGGATTCGAACCCGGGACCTTTGGTTCAGATACCTAACACAATTAAAAACTGTGTTTCCATCGGGATTCGAACCCGGGACCTTTGTTTCAGATACCTAACACAATTAAAAACTGTGTCTCCACCAGGAATTGAACCCGGGACCATTGATTCAGATACCTAACATAATTAAAAACTGTGTTTCCACCGGGATTCGAACCCGGGACCTTTGGTTCAGATACCTAACACAATTAAAAACTGTGACTCCACCGGGATTCGAACCCGGGACCTTTGGTTCAGATACCTAACACAATTAAAAACTGTGTTTCCATCGGGATTCGAACCCGGGACCTTTGTTTCAGATACCTAACACAATTAAAAACTGTGTCTCCACCAGGAATTGAACCCGGGACCATTGATTCAGATACCTAACATATTAAAAACTGTGTTTCCACCGGGATTCGAACCCGGGACCTTTGGTTCAGATACCTAACACAATTAAAAACTGTGACTCCACCGGGAATTGAACCCGGGACCTTTGGTTCAGATACCTAACACAACTAAAACTGTGTCTTCACCGGAAATTGAACCCGGGATCTTTGGTTCAGATACCTAACACAAATATGTGCCGACCGCTGTGGCACAGTTGGTAAGCCGTTCGGTTTCTGTGCGGGCGTCCTGTGAATCCGAGACGTCTAAATGTGAATCCGAGGATCT
The DNA here is from genome assembly GCA_963576475.1 of Molanna angustata. NCBI lineage: Eukaryota > Metazoa > Arthropoda > Insecta > Trichoptera > Molannidae > Molanna > Molanna angustata. The sequence goes on along the minus strand of OY754974.1, from coordinate 18,964,844 downwards.
TGCAAGCCGATGGATGCCGATCCATAGTATAAATAATATTATAATCATCGAGAAATTAATAAACATGTCGATAGATATGCATATAGAATATGTATGTAGATCAATAAAAAAACACCTTAGAAAATTAAAAAATTACGTAGTTATCTAATAATAAAACTTTATTCAATATTATAACATCACATAAAATAATAATAATCGTAAATGAAATTTTTAAAAATTTCAATAAATTAGACCTAATAAGTTGTGGAGAACACGGAAAAGGGTAAACCCATTCATCCCATGGTTTTGGGTGGTTTACTATCTAGATCAGGTATGGAGGGGATTGTCCCTGGAGGAGTGAGGGCGGATGGAGGTCGCCGCACCATAGTTACATTTGCAACTGCTAAATATGCAAATAACTTTATAAAATCGAATATGCTTTCATCTAAGGGTTTGAAATCTTATATTCCCAATTACAAACTGTACAAGAGTGGATTGATTAGACGCATACCAACGGATCTAACAGATGACGACATTATGAACAATATTCAAGTACCCCTTGGTTGCGGGAAAGTTGCTAGACTAAGACGTTTGAATAGAAGGACTAATATCAACGGAAAAATGGAGTGGATTCCTTCATCCACAATTCTTGTCACATTTGAGGGGCAAAAACTCCCTGATTACATATACTTATTTTATAATTCTATAAATGTTGATTTGTATATTCCGCCTTCATACATTTGCCATAAATGCCAAAGATACGGACATACCCACACTAGATGTACCAATTCATCAAGATGTGCTAAATGCGGTGAAAACCACGAATCTAAAGACTGCTTAAAAACAGAAACTAAAAGCATATGTGTAAACTGTAAAGGAGACCATATATCTACAAGCAATATTTGCCCTGAGTTGCATAGACAAAGGGATATTAGACGTGTTATGGCTACAGAGGGCGTATCCTTTGTTCAAGCTTCTAAAAAAGTTGGAGCCCCCAAAAAATCGTTCAGTGAGGTGACTTCAGCATCATCTCCTAATAAAAAGCAAATTAAGAAAATCATAGATCACAAAACAATCAACTCCTTATTGTCCTACTCAAATGGACAACCACTGAATCCCAAGAATGGATGTGGTGTGCCCCCAGAATTTAATATCAATGCTTCTTCTCCATCCTCTTCTTCTAATGATTCTTCGATTTCTGAATCGCCACTTAATCCTAATAACATTAAACTGATGTTCCAGATTTTTACCTATCTATTATCAAATATTAATGATGAATCTATCTTTACACAAATGTCTTCTCTTCTAGCTCCTCCTGCTTCACCTGAATCTCATAATTAGACTAGGTATCTCTAATATGGTGTCATTTTTTTTTTTCTTGCTATTACTCATAGCTTAATTATTTTAAGTGAAGACATCGCAAATAGAAAAATTCACAGTAATTACAGATACTAATACTAACAAAAATATTTCAGTCCTACAGTGGAATGCTCGAAGTGCTGTGAGTAATAGAGCTGATATTGTTTATCTTTTAAACCACTATAAAATCAACATCGCTGCTATTGCCGAAACGTGGATTAGACCACACTATTCTTATAATATACCAGGATACTTTTGTGTAAGAGGCGACAGACAGGAGGGGAGAGGCGGTGGCGTGGCTTTGTTGGTCGACTCGGCGCTTTCTTTTACCCAAATTGATCTGCCTTTTAATCCATTTCTGGAAGTGGCGGCTGTAATAATTAATAATATAGGATTCATATCAGCGTATGTACCTCCGGGCACTGGTTTTGACAACAGTTTTTGGAACTCCGTAGTGCCACTCCTCCCTGCATCGTATTTTATTCTAGGGGATTTTAATGCTCATAGTCCATCTTGGGGTTGCTCTAGATCAGATAGGTCAGGAAATCATATTTTGACATTCATCGATGAACATAATTTGTGCATCCTAAATGATGGATCAGCAACGAGGCTGACTCCAACGGGTCAGAACCGAAGCGCTCTGGACCTGTCCTTGTGTACAGGAGATTTGGCCAGCTCTGTAAATTGGACGATAACACACGATGCTTTCTCAAGCGACCACTTTCCCATTATTTTCACGTACAATTGTTCCTCTAGCTTATATTTACCTCAAAACCAGAGAAACCTTTATAACATTCGTAAGGCGGACTGGTTTAGATTCAGGAAGATAATTGAGAGCAGAGTTAATGAAAGAGAGAATCCATTCGATAGTAATACAACCGTCCAAAATAACTACAATAACTTCTTCCAAATTCTAAAAGATGCAACAGATGAATCCATACCGAAAAAGAAGGGTGGTAGAAGGCCTAGGAGATATACTCCATGGTGGGATGAGGAGTGCGATATACTGGTTGAGGAGCGTAAAAAAGCCATGCTCAAATATAAAAACGACATGTCTATGGAAAATTTTTTGTCTGCTAAGGCCCTTCAAGCAAAAACAAAAAAGGCACTTAGACAGAAAAAGCGTAATGGTTGGTCTGGATTTTGTTCGTCACTGTCTCCCAACTCCCCACCGTCATATGTTTGGGACATGATTAAACGCTTTAGGGGCTCGATGGTTCCTCCTCGTAGATTGCAGTATACCAAATTATGGCTCCCCAACTTTGTTAAGTCTTTAGCTCCCTCATATGTTCCCAATATAACTCAAATTACATTGCACGGACAATCTGCAACAGTTAACACCGGCTCATGTTTAGTCTGGCCGTTTTCCTTAGATGAACTGAAAATATCGTTAATAAAGACCAAAAACTCGTCCCCAGGTCTGGATAAGATCCCTTACTCGGTGCTGAGGAAACTTCCGGATCCATTTCTTCTTTTCCTTTTAGACATTTTCAACCAAATTTTGCACAAAAGCTCTGTCCCTGTGGAATGGAAACACCAGTTGGTGATCCCAATTCCGAAACCGGGTAGGGATCTGACCCTGGGGTCATCATACCGTCCTATTGCCTTGTCTTCTTGTATATTAAAATTGCTTGAACACCTTATTAAGATACGAATAGAATGGTTCCTGGAAAACAGTCGTCATTTATCAAGTAACCAGTTCGGGTTTAGAAGGTCACTCGGATGTATGGATAGTCTATGTACTCTTGTTACGGACATACAGCTGGCTTTTTCTAACAAAGAGTTCCTCGTGGCCGCTTTTTTAGACATTGACGCAGCCTACGACAACGTATGTCTTCATACACTCTACATTAAGCTGATTCAGTTGAACATTCCTGACCCTTTAGCTAGATTGATATTCAACATGTTCATTGAAAGGAGAATAGTTATTGAGAGTGACGATGGGGTAATTGTTAGATCTGTGTGGAGGGGTCTTCCGCAGGGCTCTGTTTTGTCTCCCCTTCTATTCAATGCGTACTTATATAACATACGGTCTGCTATCCCTAGCGATTGCAAAATATTACAGTATGCAGACGATATAGCCTTGTACACTGTTCATAGGAACATTGATCGAGCTGTAAACATTCTGTCCGACTCCCTTTCTAGATTAAATACCTGGTTGCTTTCTCACTCTCTCCAATTATCTCCTGTAAAATCAAAGATTATGGTTTTCTCCAGAAAGCATAGAAACCCTGAAGTTTTAATACGTCTTAACGATATTGACATTCCTCAGGTTGACGAAACCAAATTTTTGGGAGTTGTTTTCGATAGGAAGTTGGCATGGAACTCTTTTGTTGATAAAATAACAGCTAAATGCGAACGTAATACAAACATCCTACGAGCAATGGCTGGAGTTTCATGGGGATCTCACCCTTCCACTATGAGAAACATGTACAATGCGTTGATTCGTTCCCACCTCGACTATGCATGTTTTTTGTTAAATTCTCTTCCAATCCATCTAGAAACTAGGCTTGAGAGAGTTCAGTCTAGGTGTCTTAGACTTATAATGGGTGCTATGCAGTCTACGCCTATAAACGCTCTTCAAGTGGAATGTTCGGAGATGCCGCTGGTTATAAGGCGACTCTACCTGGCAGAAAGGTTCATTCTCAAACGCATTAGTTATTCTGAACATCCACTTTTCGATAATATCGTTAAACTGAATCAGTCCTACCAGTCCAACAGATATTGGCTCAAAAAACACATCCCTCTGCTGTGTACAGCTTATTCTTCTATTAATGACACATACAAAGGATCAAAATATCCCTTTCCCTCTTCAGTTTTCAATTTGCCTCTTAAAGTCTTACAAACGATTCCTAATGTCATACAAAATATTGGTTTAACCAAGAAACCCAATCATTGCTTTAATGATTTTAATCAAAAGTTTATTTCTTGTGTAAATGAAAAATGGCCGACTTATCTAAGAATATACACGGATGGATCTAAATTAACTACTGGCGGATTCGTTGGATCTGCTTTTGCAATCCCTAAATTGAACATAGAGGCCGGGTTCAAATTACCATCTGAGGCTTCAGTGTATACCGCTGAATGCTTTGCATTAAAGGAGGTCTTACGCGAATGCGTATCGCTGTCAAAACAAAATATTATCATCTTTTCTGACTCACTTTCCTTAGTAAAATGTTTGTCCTCCCCTTATTCCATTTTTTCGCGCAATCAACTTATAATTGACATTCGTCTATTGCTATACGAATTACAAGAAGAAAATAAAGACGTGGTAATCGCATGGATCCCGGCACATAGCGGCATTTATGGTAATGAGAGAGCGGATGCATTGGCCAAACAGGCCGCCCTCCAGGGTAATCTTCCGAACAATTTCGTTGCTCCTGAGTGTGATCTGCTGAGTGTTTTAGAACGTGACAGGGTGAAAGACTGGTGTTCGCAATGGCAAAATAGCCCCAAAGGTTACCATTATAAAAAAGTGCAGAGTTCCATCCCCTCGCGTCCTTGGTTCCACCGAAAGAGGTTATCTAGGCATCACATTGTTTATATTTCTAGACTGCGCTTTGGTCATATGCGATTGGATAGCCATCTGTTCCGTCTCGGATTGGTGGAGTCCCCGTTCTGCGAATGTGGATGGGATGAGGAAACTCCGGATCACGTTCTGTTTGGTTGTCCACTCAGGGATGCGCTAGACATTTATTTTAGTTTTGAGAATGTCCAATACCCTGTTTCCACAGTTTACCTTCTTGGGCTGAACTCTCCTCAAGTTCATGGTTTAATATTTAAATCGATTATAAAAAATCTGACTATTATTTAATTCTTTTTTTTTATTATTGACTTAATCTTTGTTAACTAATGTTTCTGATTAATAACGGCTGCAACATCCTTTTATGGGTGAAAAGCCTTAAGAGAAAAAAAAAAAATAGACCTAATAATAAAATTAAATACAATATAATAAACGTCACATGAATGAATGAAGAATGTTGACAGTCTGTTCTGGGTCAGCACTAGTTTAAAAATTCCCATGGTTATTCTACGATCATAAAATAGATATTTCTATATTTATTTCTTCACAAATTACACAGGATAAACGAGAACCAAGTCAAGAGAGCAAGTCTTGTCAAACGGTGGATTCAAAACCCTCATGATTACCCATATCATGGATATAATTGTCTTATTGATATATAATTATTCATAAGATAATTAATAAAATACAAATGATTTATTCTAATTCCCTAATGGGCATATTTCTAGTATGTCTGGGGTCACAAATTTCCGGTAACAAACACTTCATATAAAAATTAATATATGCGTCATCTTTTTCAATTAATTCCACTTTTAAATCTTTGCCGACCCCAGACCAAACGGCAAATATACATATTTTTCTTCCAGTAACGTGTAGTTGACCTTGTACCTGAATATACCATGGATGATTTTTGTTGACCGCGAGACCAGATCGTGTGTTCATCCAAAAATTTACTTTTTTACTTTTTATTGCCTCTTCCAATGATGTTTTGTAAGCGGAAATAGGACACTTGATCTCCACTATTTTATCTGCTCCAATCAGGCCATCGGGTGTTGCTCCGAGAAAAGGATTTTCCCCGTCAATAAAAAGGCCACAAGGTTCTATTTTGCAACATAGTTGCTGTTCCAACTGCTCTATTGCAATTCTTTCATTTTGTATTCCGTGTCTTATTGACGGTACATGGCTGATATCTTTCTTATAAAGAATATTTTTTACCAAGTTTTTTACGCTAGTTGCTGCTCTTCTTTTTACTATTTTGGAAAAATTAGAAGCTGTAATAAGCCTTCTTCTCAACTCCAACCATTGACTGGAATCTCTCTGCAAAATAGTAATTCTTTCTATTTTATGCCTTTCTTCGTGTGTTCGCGGCAGGTCTTTCAAAATTACACGACATAATATCACAATCCTTTTGAGAATCAACTAATGATCGACGTCGTCTTCTGCAACAAGAATGTTTTTTTTTTTAATATTTATATACTCATAATAATAAATACCAATAAAACATAATACCTAGAATCTGCATATAAATAAATAAGATCTTGTACTAGAATAAAAAATAATACTCAATAAATACTTCCCTTGGAACAGTTGGCTGACCATTTGGTGCGAGCGTACTGGGTTCGATCCCCAGCAGAGGAGGAATGTATTTAAATTAATTTCTCACGCTAATATTGCTTCTCCTGGCTGGAAACACTGGTTAGTTGAAAGAAATTGCCATATGGCAATAAACTCGCTACATACGCAGGGTGCAAGGAAGTGTTTATTATTATTATTTCCAATAAAAATAAAAAATAATAATGAACACTTCCTTGCATCCTGCGCAAGTGGTGAGTTTATTACCGTATGGCAATTTCTTCCAACTAACCAGTGTTTCCAGTCCAGAGAAGCAATATTTGCATGAGAAATAAATTTCTCCTCTGCTGGGAATCGAACCCAGGATGCCCACACAGAAACCGAACGGCCTACCAACTGTGCCACGGCGGTCGGCCTATAATATGATACAATAATACTAAATATCAATGAATACTATAATACTAAACACCTATGATTGGTTGGAAGAAATTGCGTAATGGCAATAAGCCCTCTAGTGTGCAATTTATTTTTTTATAATATGTACAAAAAGAAAAATAAGTAAATAAAAATAATATTAAATTTCAATATGAAATACCTATAATACTCACTAATAATAATAAATAATTACTACTTTCAATAATTGTTATACTCTTTATCTAGGTATGACAATTGCAAAAAAGTAGGTACATACCTCATGATGTCATTCATATGTTTAGCGGATTTCTTCCGACTCGTGGTAAGCTTAGGTATCTTCTTATTTTTTGCCATGTTTTGCGCGAGAGTAGTAATAATTGACGCGTAAACGAGTAACACACCCTTCCCGTTCAAATGTTACACTCATACTGAAGTAGAAGCAGCGGGGTTCGTCCCGCCATACATTTTGTACGACTAGACTAGCGCGAACTGGAACGACGTAAGTCGCAATATGAATAATACCTTTTTTTCAAAAATCAGGACATAAATTAAAAAATATAAAACTGTCAATGTGTTGACATCATACTAAACAATATTTTAGCTGAATTATAGATTTACATCTAATAAATTAAACGGATAACGTAGGAATCCTGCAAATTTCGGGGGAAATTTCGGATTTTTTTTTTATCGAGAGAATTTTAAAATATTATGATTCTGGAACTGTAAACTTGTAGATACAACTATGAGTTATACTTGTCTTTAGTTTCAAAACGATAGTGTTGGTATTGGCTGAGTAGATTAGGAATCGCTAATGCAACTATTCACTTGGGAGTACCAGTCTCCCCTTAATGTCGTGTCTTTGCAAATGTGAAATGTGTCAACCAGCGTAGTACGGTTTGTATGTTTCGTTATGGGAGAGAATGAAAAAAATAAACTAGTTATTGTTTTTAAAAGTAATATGAAACTGACTATTATAATGGAACTGAGGTTATTTATTTATTTAAGTCTTTCTGTACAAACATATAATATTATAATGTACTAATAGCGGACTTATTCCCTGGAGGCAATTTCTTCCATTCAACTTATCATGTTATCTTTAACTTATATTCATTCTTCGACGAACTTTGAATTTTTATTCGCAATTAATATTTCCGTGTAGTCTATTTATGTATTTGTTTTATTTATTTATATTTCTGTACATAATATAAACAAATATATTGTACACTGGCGGGCTTATTGCCATTAGGCCATTTCTTTTAATATCCATTAAATACTATGGGTTTCTTTCTTCTCCGTTTCTACATATATATCCTTTCGCTATGATCTCGCTGTTACATTTATTATATAGAACTTTTAATATAATAATATTAATAATAAATCTTTATTAGCTTAAATAAAATTCAAACAAAACATCATGTACAAAAGAAAACATAATAGTCAAAAGGTGGACTTGAATAAATTAACGTCTTCCAGTCAACCTAAACAATAACATTTTCAAGCATTTTCGATATTCCTTTACGGTGAAGATGCATAAGAAAGTCAGAGGAAACGAGAATTTTTGGTTTTGGTGAGATACGGTGTTGGTGGAAAATGTTGTGTATACCATGGACTACTATGATAAGTAATGTGTACCTATATATTAAATTAACTACAAATAAAGGATCAACATGTTTACAGCGCATCCTTCCATATACATATACAAGACACATTGTAAGAAAGGTCCTTATTAAAACCTCGAGGAGCTTGGCGTTATGGGAAGCATGAGGGTAGAAGATCCAGATGTCACTCACCGATGGAGCTCGTCACTCGTCAATTCTGCTACAGGTTTTTTCAATTTCCGGAGCCCTTTGGTCTGACCAATATTGTTCTATATGAGAGCACCATTCGTCTTGCGATTGAGTGTAGACGCCATCCTCAGTCACAAAGTAAAGGAGGAAGACGTAATTAAGTATTTCATAATAATATTTCAAAAGAAAAGCTTACCCAAGAATGAACGAAAACACTTTTAGCGCATTTGTCATAAACGTTGTCGATAATTATTTGATAGTAATATAATTTTATAGTTTCGTTATTTAATAACCAAAGTAAATAAAAAAACTCGGTGAGAAGGCCATTTACTTGTATTAATTTAATATTTTAAGTTCAAATTATGCTGTGTTACTGTGTAGGAAGCTACATTACAATATTAGTATATTTTGTATTTTCCTTGCACGTTTCTTTTTAGCGTTACCATTGGACATCTGAGCTCAGTTTGGTTTAGCATTACCTTGTCTTTATTCAGTTTCCTTTTAAGGAGCAACATAGAATCCTTGAACTTGCGGAATGTTCTAAGAAACGATTATTTATATAATTTCAAGTACCTTTTAGAGCTGTATATATTCTTGTATAACTTATACAGTTTGTTGAATATTATTAATTTATTATGTTAATAAATACCAAATATTCTTGAATTCACATTAATTTATATGTATTATTGATACATAATACAAAGATCCTCTCTCAGCATTTGAAACATTATATTTTTTATCAACAATCCGTAGTTTTATTGCCTAATTAATAAGTATATAATGGCGCTTGCTTATATAAGTGTACCAATAAGGTGTTTGTTAGGTATAATATGATTCCTGAATTTGATCCTCAGCAGAAGAAAAATTTAATTTTCATTTTCCTTTGGCCGGTCACTTATAATTCGGAAACAAATAGTCAATCTGCAATAAATTCGCCACTTCAGAATGCAAGAAGCCTTCATTTTTACACCCTTTTCTTTAACCTCACTTGTCAATTTGTCCGTACCTCCTGGAATTTTACAATCGATTTTCAACTAACTTCCGACCAGTTAAAGGTCTGAAACTTTCAGAGTGTCGGTATTCCAGGTGACAATGCCTTGTTTACAGCTCATTGACTCATTTGATAAAATTGTTTTTCATACAAAGTAATCAAAGCTATTCGTCAAAGTTATTCGTTTCTGGCTGAGGGTTAGTAAAATTTTAATCGTATTCGGTTGGATGTAACTACAACTGTTTTTATATGTTTACAATGTAAACAAGTTAAAAATCATAATATATATTTCTTAACATGATTTAACTGTTTAAGTTATAAGTAAAAATCTGCATATAAATAAAGTAGACCTGGTAAGATTGTCGTTCTGGATTTGCGAATGTTTGTGCACGACTATATTCATGTCAGTCTGCCCAAGGCTGCCTGTTCTTACATTCGTTTGAAATCTTTCTATGTGGAAATCGGGAATTTTACAGTAGAGTAAAAAACTTACAATATTACATTTTTATAATATTACATTTGAAACAGTATAAAAACACAAAGCCTCACAAGCTGATATGTTTTTTTTTTATTATTTTCAAAAGAAAGTATGTTTAAATGTTATATAATAAGAATTAAAGAATGCTTTTATGCTTTACTCGCCGAGTCGCCAAAATTGATTTATGTGAATTTACCCTGAAGATGACAAAAATACCAACATTCTGATATATGCGTCCCTATCGTAATTAGACCTCAAATGGCACGAAGTAATAAAATCCGACAGGGAGAGTGAGCAATTCACGTTGAACAAATGGTCTCTTTTGCATTGTGGGTCAGATTTGCTTTCCTCGCGTTGTTCCACCATTCTTTCAGCTGTCAAATATTCGAAAGTTAGCTACTTTTTATTTTTATCGTAATTAATATGTATTGATTTAGTTTATTTTCCAATATTTAATAACTTTATATTTTATTTTCTTTCAGAATCAAATTATAGTTACAAAAAAATGTAAGTTGAAATTTCAATTCTCGATGAATTTAGGTAAATTTTAAATCAACATTCACATATGGAAAGAACGTAGGTATTTGTTTAAAGATATTTTCATAAATGAGTTGGTGATTATTGTATTTCGGTGTACAGGTTATGTCATTCTTCTAGGAGTAGGTGAAAGGGTGCAGAAGGAATGGCACATGAAAATAACATGTTGCGAATGGTTGCACTTAGGGCAAAAGAATCTAAAGAAAAGCAAGAAAGGAGATGTGAAGCCAGTAGATTACGAATGACGGCGTATAGGGTATTACAATTTCTGCAGCAAGAAAGAGGAAGTACAGATTTTCAGTCTTCAAGTAATTGGATAGAGGTAGGGAGTCGTGATAATTTAATGACAATAGATCAGATGAATATGCAAGACGTTGAAGAAATAGAAATAACTGCACTTGAATGCGCCATCTTAGCAGCATTAAAAGTATAAAACAGCCTCTAAGTCTTCAAGTCATAAGGCCCCTGAGTCAAATTGAAAACGCTTAACAATATCGCCAAACACTATTTTTTTTGTATGTAAAATAACAGAAGTGACATTGAAACATGAATCATGGAGACAAAAGGAAAATTCTGCTTTTTCCTATAGTTGCAATATAGATATTAACCTATAGTTGCAATTTATTTCTGAGCCAGTATCAACTTTTGGTAGAATGTCTATAATTTGTACATATTGTGGTGATTTGAAATGGAAGGGAGAAAACCCAGGAATGTGTTGTAACAATGGAATAGTACACATACCTGCAATAGATATCCTCCAGAGCCTCTTTATACATTATTGACAGGTAATTCTATAAATGCATGTCATTATAGAATTAAGTATTTTAAAAGTCATGTTAGAAGATATAATAGGACGATGTATGACAGGGTCAGAAATGAGGACATAAGGAAAGAATGTAAGATAAAGAAAGATGTCATTAATAGAATTAAAGTGAACACATTGAGATGGTTTAGCCACATGGGCAGAATGAATGAGGAACGCCTGACAAAGAAAATATACATTGCGGACAGGAATCGAATGAGAGGTCGGGGTCGCCCAAGTAAGGGATGGCATATCCATGGGAACGCTATTTTGAAAGGCGGAGATGTCAGAAGCATGAACAACAAATGAATATGTATAGGACAATGTATGAATGTCGACGAGGCGATGTGTGTCAAGATAGAAATAAGTAGCGTTTGGTTCTCTCTGCCTACCCCGCGAGGGACATGGCGTGATGGTATGTATGTAATGCTTGCTTTCAAATGAAATTTTTAGGAACCACTAAAGAATTATGAGAGACCCCTTCAAAGGGGATAGAGTTAGATGTGTTACAAAGGAGGATCGAATTAGAAATGAATACGTCCGAGGTAGTTTTGGAGTCGCCTCTATTCCGGAGAAACTAAAGGCCAGACACCGATGGTACGGACACATTACCAGACGAAATGAGAATCATATAGTTAAACTCACACAGGATATCGCACTCAGTCCAGAAATAGAGGCCGTACATAGGCCACCTGGTGGACAAATATTAAGGAGTTGAGGGAGGAGCAACTAACCAGAGAAATGACGCAAGATGGAAAGGTCTCCGAAGGGCAAGAAAGGAAAGGTCATACCAGAAGGGCCGCTCCAGATGAACTGGGAAGAGGCAAGGAAGAAGAAATCTATATTTTCAAAACATTTCTGTATGTTTCATTTAATTAACAAATTATTTTACTTTCAAATTTATGAAGACAAATTTAAGAAAATAAAATTAAATAATTGCCAACAATCAATTACTTTATTCACATAAAAATATCATCATCATTATTCTTAGCGTCACAACTCTTGATGGGTCCTATCTGTGTCCAAGAATCTACTCCATACTGTTCTATCGTTGGCTGCCACCTTCGAGTTCTGCTGCCCCATGGCTCATGACTATGCTGATGTCCTGGTAAAGATCATAAAGCTCGGTGATATATATCTTTTACGCCATGTTTGACAGTCGTTAATAGGTACATAGGTATATTCTGCATAAGATTTTTCTTTCAAAGGCATCCACTCTGTTTTCATCGTGTTTTGTTAATATCCAGGTAGGTATCCGATAAAAATATATTACTATCAAATTCAACAAAACTTATTAACGTGGTAAGTTTTCTCCATATCTCTAACAATGTATATCTTTGTCAAAAACTTAATTGAAAAAACTTGAATCAAACTATAAAAACTATATAACCATATTGAATTGAACACATTTTCCTATTCTGACATATACGCATTGTCGTCTCGATACTCGACATACATACATCACCTAATAATAATAATAATTAAAGACTTTTATAGTATTAAAAATATAAAATATATAAAGGGAAAGAACACGGGAATCTTTTCGGTGACGGATCTTTAACCAGTTCAGTCGTTGCCTGCTCTCGGACATGTGGTCGAACTTCCTGAGTCCAAACACGTATCAAATGCAGACATTTTGTAACCGTTCGAGTTTGTTAAGTTGATCTTCAGTTGAATCTCAGCGTAGGCAACGTCAGCGTAGTCAAGTAATGGTAGCATGTGTTGTTGAGTTACGCGACATCCTACGTAGGCGATTCAAAGCGAATGCGAAGCGATCCGAACGGATACATGCGAATTCAAAGCGATGCGGTGCGACGCTGCGGCTCTGTCCTACGGGCACGCGAATCGTGCTTCTGACATTATACTTTACAAAAAAAAACTATGGCACCGCTTCCAATTCGCGCGAAAATATCAAACCAATTGATCGCGTTCGCTTCGCATCGTGCCATGTCACACCGCACCCTACTCGTGGTCGGTAACGCAGGACACTTCAATAGTTACCGACTGTTTGTTATTTTCGCGCCGCTTCGCGTTCGCCTTGAATCGCCTACGTAGGACGTCGCGTTAGAATGATTTTAGTCTTAAATGGTAAATAATTTTTAAGTCGGCCTCATACGTTCTCATTTGTTATTCAACAAACATACGACAAAGTTTAAGTATTAAATTTAGACTAAAATTATTATATTTATTTGTTTATAAATTTTTGGAAGACTAACAGCATATATATTACATCTAATATAATAATTTAACAGCCAATTATAAGTCTCCGCTGATTGGCTATACTGTCAGTTGCAAGTTGAAAAATATAACATAATAATATAATATGTTTCTGTAAGAGATAAAGTTTCATCGTGAAACGGAGGTAAACATAAACAAGAAAAATAAATTATCACCGAAGAGAACATACATGATTTTATATTTTAGTGGTTACAGTTGGCAAAATAAATTATAGTATTAAAAAAATTGCACTTAGAATACATCTCGCTACTGTAATGCTAATCTGAAATACATCAAATTCTGGTGAATTAAATATAAAATGTCCATAACCAAACTATAGTACCGCTTTAATGTCTGCAGTTAAAATAAGAGTCTGCGAATGCTTGCTAAATTAACTGAAAAGGCGAATATCCTTATTTAAGCATAAAAAATTATAAAATCTAAATACACATAACACACAATAGATGATCGAGTAAACATTTAAGTAATATCGTTTAGATTTAGACTACATGTTGAGTTTGCAAACATAATTTATCGGTCATTTGTCAAATGTCAAGTCAAATGTCAACCACGGTGTTGCCAGGATTTAAAGTACTAATTATTATTGGAGAGTTGCACGAAAAAATATTAATATTTATTACATGCTTATTTACAAGGAGTTTAAAATATCAATCTTTCTTAAATTAAACAATTTATTATTTTGTAAATTAATATTTTATAAGAATAACGTTTTTGTGCGGAGGCGACAAACACAGCAGCGAAAAATAAAGCTTGCTCCGTGTCATGGTTTGTGAAACGCAAATTAAGAAACTAAAAGAGAAGCTTCGTTTGACTTCTACAATAGGGTTTGCAACCTTTTTAACCACTTTGCGGATTATAGGCGTTTGATTTAGATGAAACTCAGCAATCTTCGTATTGCCTGTATAATTAAAAATGGTCCCTCAGTGTCTCCCGTCCCTTCGGAGCCTCCCGTCTTTCAATGCCTCCTGTCTCTAAGTGCCACCCGTCTCTTCAGTGTCTCCCGTCTCTTCAGGTCCTTTTGTACCTCCCGTTCCATCAATGCCTCATACCCCTCTTCATTTCCTCCCTTCAGACATTTTAGTAACTTCAGACCCCTCAGTACCTTCAGATCGTTCAGTACCTTCAGACCGTTCAGTACCTTCAGACCCCTCAGTACTATCGACCGCCGGAGGCGGTCATTTACCGCGCAGCGGTAAAAGCCGGCTGCAAGCCCTAGCTTAGAAGCTGAGCGAAGCGAAGCTTCTCAGCTATTATTAATAAAAATTATCAATCTATGCTCTGTCAGTTCAGTATTCCGAAGAGATACTATTTAAGATTATTTGTGTAATTTTACTTATGGAGGTGGACTATCCTGGGAACCGTTCATCCGATTACAATGAAACTTTGGTTAATTGTCGAGCGTATGCCCGGGATGTTTTCTGGATTAAAAAAAATTCTTCTTCTTCATCGGGTATTTGGTCATTTTACCTACGAAGGTAAAATGACCTAATACTCTGGGAGGAGAAGCTCCAACCGTCAGAGTATTAGGTCATTTTACCTACGAAGGTAAAATGACCTAATACTCTGGGAGGAGAAGCTCCAACCGTCTTACCATCTCTTCGCAGGTTTCCAGGACAGTTTCTGGATTAAAACTTTTTTCTTCTTCTTTTTCTTCGTGTATTTGGTCATTTTACTTATGAAGGTGGAGTATCTTGCGAAAAGAAGGTCCAAATGTCCTTTCATCTCTTCGCAGGTCTTCAAGGATAAATTCTGGATTTAAACTTTTTCTCAACCTACTGGAGGGACGGGAGGTGCTGAAGGGCCTGAAGGGACGGGAGTTACTGAAGGGCCTGAAGGGATGGGAGGTACTGAAGGGACGGGAGGTACTGAACGGCCTGATGGGACGGGTGGTGCTGAAGGGACGGGAGGTACTGAAGGGACGGGAAGTACTGAAGGGTCTGAAGTGACGGGTGGTAATGAAGGACCATTTTTAATTATACAGGCAATACGAAGTTTGCCGGGGGTTCACTAGTTAACAAATTAAAATGAGATACCTACATACACAGTATGTATATGCATATCATGATCTCCAATTTACTTTTTTGTCTGTGTACAATAGTTAAGTTTATATTGTTTATATACTTTTTAAAAATGCAAATAGTTACAACCTACATTATATGTCTCCTGTGAAATATTATAATTATATGTCCCTCACAAAAATATGATTATATTTAACCTCGATTCAGGTTTCTTCCTAATGAGGTTGAATACATGAATACGTGTATTAATTTTAGAAATATTATTTGTGTGAAGAAATAAATAAATAAATGTGTACACTGCTAGCCTTAGAACAGGTATACCTAGTTGGGCAGCAGTTATGTATTTTTAATTAAGATTATTTAATTGGTGTGATAAAAAAATAAATAAAAAAAATGAAATTTTATGTGTGCTAGTTAAAAATCGATTACAAATTTACTATCTGAAGAAAACTTTGTAAAGGGTATCCTCAAATTTTTTTTGGTTTTCTTGTACTTGTTACCTAATGTAAGTAAGGATATTTTTTATGTATTATATGTACGTATTTATTTTATTTATTATATCTACACTACACACTTGATTTATACATATAATAAAACATACTACCACCAATATCACTAGGATAATGTCTATTTTATTTATTATATCTACACTACACACTTGATTTATACATATAATAAAACATACTACCACCAATATCACTAGGATAATGTCTATTTTATTTATTATATCTACACTACACACTTGATTTATACATATAATAAAACATACTACCACCAATATCACTAGGATAATGTCTATTTTATTTATTATATCTACACTACACACTTGATTTATACATATAATAAAACATACTACCACCAATATCACTAGGATAATGTCTATTTTATTTATTATATCTACACTACACACTTGATTTATACATATAATAAAACATACTACCACCAATATCACTAGGATAATGTCTATTTTATTTATTATATCTACACTACACACTTGATTTATACATATAATAAAACATAATACCACCAATATCACTAGGATAATGTCTATTTTATTTATTATATCTACACTACACACTTGATTTATACATATAATAAAACATACTACCACCAATATCACTAGGATAATGTCTATTTTATTTATTATATCTACACTACACACTTGATTTATACATATAATAAAACATACTACCACCAATATCACTAGGATAATGTCTATTTTATTTATTATATCTACACTACACACTTGATTTATACATATAATAAAACATACTACCACCAATATCACTAGGATAATGTCTATTTTATTTATTATATCTACACTACACACTTGATTTATACATATAATAAAACATACTACCACCAATATCACTAGGATAATGTCTATTTTATTTATTATATCTACACTACACACTTGATTTATACATATAATAAAACATACTACCACCAATATCACTAGGATAATGTCTATTTTATTTATTATATCTACACTACACACTTGATTTATACATATAATAAAACATACTACCACCAATATCACTAGGATAATGTCTATTTTATTTATTATATCTACACTACACACTTGATTTATACATATAATAAAACATACTACCACCAATATCACTAGGATAATGTCTATTTTATTTATTATATCTACACTACACACTTGATTTATACATATAATAAAACATACTACCACCAATATCACTAGGATAATGTCTATTTTATTTATTATATCTACACTACACACTTGATTTATACATATAATAAAACATACTACCACCAATATCACTAGGATAATGTCTATTTTATTTATTATATCTACACTACACACTTGATTTATACATATAATAAAACATACTACCACCAATATCACTAGGATAATGTCTATTTTATTTATTATATCTACACTACACACTTGATTTATACATATAATAAAACATACTACCACCAATATCACTAGGATAATGTCTATTTTATTTATTATATCTACACTACACACTTGATTTATACATATAATAAAACATACTACCACCAATATCACTAGGATAATGTCTATTTTATTTATTATATCTACACTACACACTTGATTTATACATATAATAAAACATACTACCACCAATATCACTAGGATAATGTCTATTTTATTTATTATATCTACACTACACACTTGATTTATACATATAATAAAACATACTACCACCAATATCACTAGGATAATGTCTATTTTATTTATTATATCTACACTACACACTTGATTTATACATATAATAAAACATAATACCACCAATATCACTAGGATAATGTCTATTTTATTTATTATATCTACACTACACACTTGATTTATACATATAATAAAACATACTACCACCAATATCACTAGGATAATGTCTATTTTATTTATTATATCTACACTACACACTTGATTTATACATATAATAAAACATACTACCACCAATATCACTAGGATAATGTCTATTTTATTTATTATATCTACACTACACACTTGATTTATACATATAATAAAACATACTACCACCAATATCACTAGGATAATGTCTATTTTATTTATTATATCTACACTACACACTTGATTTATACATATAATAAAACATAATACCACCAATATCACTAGGATAATGTCTATTTTATTTATTATATCTACACTACACACTTGATTTATACATATAATAAAACATACTACCACCAATATCACTAGGATAATGTCTATTTTATTTATTATATCTACACTACACACTTGATTTATACATATAATAAAACATACTACCACCAATATCACTAGGATAATGTCTATTTTATTTATTATATCTACACTACACACTTGATTTATACATATAATAAAACATAATACCACCAATATCACTAGGATAATGTCTATTTTATTTATTATATCTACACTACACACTTGATTTATACATATAATAAAACATACTACCACCAATATCACTAGGATAATGTCTATTTTATTTATTATATCTACACTACACACTTGATTTATACATATAATAAAACATACTACCACCAATATCACTAGGATAATGTCTATTTTATTTATTATATCTACACTACACACTTGATTTATACATATAATAAAACATACTACCACCAATATCACTAGGATAATGTCTATTTTATTTATTATATCTACACTACACACTTGATTTATACATATAATAAAACATACTACCACCAATATCACTAGGATAATGTCTATTTTATTTATTATATCTACACTACACACTTGATTTATACATATAATAAAACATACTACCACCAATATCACTAGGATAATGTCTATTTTATTTATTATATCTACACTACACACTTGATTTATACATATAATAAAACATACTACCACCAATATCACTAGGATAATGTCTATTTTATTTATTATATCTACACTACACACTTGATTTATACATATAATAAAACATACTACCACCAATATCACTAGGATAATGTCTATTTTATTTATTATATCTACACTACACACTTGATTTATACATATAATAAAACATACTACCACCAATATCACTAGGATAATGTCTATTTTATTTATTATATCTACACTACACACTTGATTTATACATATAATAAAACATACTACCACCAATATCACTAGGATAATGTCTATTTTATTTATTATATCTACACTACACACTTGATTTATACATATAATAAAACATACTACCACCAATATCACTAGGATAATGTCTATTTTATTTATTATATCTACACTACACACTTGATTTATACATATAATAAAACATACTATCACCAATATCACTAGGATAATGTCTATTTTATTTATTATATCTACACTACACACTTGATTTATACATATAATAAAACATACTACCACCAATATCACTAGGATAATGTCTATTTTATTTATTATATCTACACTACACACTTGATTTATACATATAATAAAACATACTACCACCAATATCACTAGGATAATGTCTATTTTATTTATTATATCTACACTACACACTTGATTTATACATATAATAAAACATAATACCACCAATATCACTAGGATAATGTCTATTTTATTTATTATATCTACACTACACACTTGATTTATACATATAATAAAACATACTACCACCAATATCACTAGAATAATGTCTATTTTATTTATTATATCTACACTACACACTTGATTTATACATATAATAAAACATACTACCACCAATATCACTAGGATAATGTCTATTTTATTTATTATATCTACACTACACACTTGATTTATACATATAATAAAACATACTACCACCAATATCACTAGGATAATGTCTATTTTATTTATTATATCTACACTACACACTTGATTTATACATATAATAAAACATAATACCACCAATATCACTAGGATAATGTCTATTTTATTTATTATATCTACACTACACACTTGATTTATACATATAATAAAACATACTACCACCAATATCACTAGGATAATGTCTATTTTATTTATTATATCTACACTACACACTTGATTTATACATATAATAAAACATACTACCACCAATATCACTAGGATAATGTCTATTTTATTTATTATATCTACACTACACACTTGATTTATACATATAATAAAACATAATACCACCAATATCACTAGGATAATGTCTATTTTATTTATTATATCTACACTACACACTTGATTTATACATATAATAAAACATACTACCACCAATATCACTAGGATAATGTCTATTTTATTTATTATATCTACACTACACACTTGATTTATACATATAATAAAACATACTACCACCAATATCACTAGGATAATGTCTATTTTATTTATTATATCTACACTACACACTTGATTTATACATATAATAAAACATACTACCACCAATATCACTAGGATAATGTCTATTTTATTTATTATATCTACACTACACACTTGATTTATACATATAATAAAACATACTACCACCAATATCACTAGGATAATGTCTATTTTATTTATTATATCTACACTACACACTTGATTTATACATATAATAAAACATACTACCACCAATATCACTAGGATAATGTCTATTTTATTTATTATATCTACACTACACACTTGATTTATACATATAATAAAACATACTACCACCAATATCACTAGGATAATGTCTATTTTATTTATTATATCTACACTACACACTTGATTTATACATATAATAAAACATACTACCACCAATATCACTAGGATAATGTCTATTTTATTTATTATATCTACACTACACACTTGATTTATACATATAATAAAACATACTACCACCAATATCACTAGGATAATGTCTATTTTATTTATTATATCTACACTACACACTTGATTTATACATATAATAAAACATAATACCACCAATATCACTAGGATAATGTCTATTTTATTTATTATATCTACACTACACACTTGATTTATACATATAATAAAACATACTACCACCAATATCACTAGAATAATGTCTATTTTATTTATTATATCTACACTACACACTTGATTTATACATATAATAAAACATACTACCACCAATATCACTAGGATAATGTCTATTTTATTTATTATATCTACACTACACACTTGATTTATACATATAATAAAACATACTACCACCAATATCACTAGGATAATGTCTATTTTATTTATTATATCTACACTACACACTTGATTTATACATATAATAAAACATACTACCACCAATATCACTAGGATAATGTCTATTTTATTTATTATATCTACACTACACACTTGATTTATACATATAATAAAACATACTACCACCAATATCACTAGGATAATGTCTATTTTATTTATTATATCTACACTACACACTTGATTTATACATATAATAAAACATACTACCACCAATATCACTAGGATAATGTCTATTTTATTTATTATATCTACACTACACACTTGATTTATACATATAATAAAACATACTACCACCAATATCACTAGGATAATGTCTATTTTATTTATTATATCTACACTACACACTTGATTTATACATATAATAAAACATACTACCACCAATATCACTAGGATAATGTCTATTTTATTTATTATATCTACACTACACACTTGATTTATACATATAATAAAACATACTACCACCAATATCACTAGGATAATGTCTATTTTATTTATTATATCTACACTACACACTTGATTTATACATATAATAAAACATACTACCACCAATATCACTAGGATAATGTCTATTTTGAGGGTGGTGATTTCACATTATGAGTGATTTATTTATGTGCATACTAGATTATATAATAATAATCAAATACACTTCATAATTAAACACATTGTAGGTATTTCACATATATTAAGCAAGAATTATACTATTATTCATTAGTTTCTGTATTTTTTTATCGGTAGGTTCTATTACGCTATTTTATATTATTCACGCTATCGCTTCGTTGGTAATATCTATGCGTCTTTCACAACATAATCTTCAGTGTATTGCTTAAGCTTAAGAATTAATTCTTGTCTTAGATACTTAGTGGGAAAGAGCCCGCTAAGGGATATTATTTTGTTGGGCATATAGAGTCAGGTTACATATAGTGCCTATATCGCATATTATGCTTGGGTTATTAGATAGGTTCTGTTATATGTTAGGTTCTGTTAAAGCACCTAACTACATATGTAACGTATTATGGTTATTTAATTCAATTATAAATTGTTTCAGTATGCACAGGAGTATCTGCTCATTATATCATAAATTATTCTTCTTCGTTTAAGCTTTTGTTTCATTTTTCTGGGATCGGCTCTTATTTCTAGTGTCCGACCGAAGGTCAGATTTTGGCCGAAGCCGAAGCCGATTGTTCGGCCTTAGCCGTAACCTTCGGCCGAAACCGACGCCGAAGGTTTGATTTTACTAAAAAAAATCGATTAAAATAATAAATAATCTGCTTTCGTGACTTAGTTGGTTAGATATCTAACTACTGAGCCATGGGTCCTGGGTCGTTTGATTTTACTAAAAAAAATCGATTAAAGAACTACTCTTGTTTTGTTTCTGTCGACAGTCGGCACGCGACACTGGGCCGGCCGAATCTATACACCCGCTACACATGTCATGTTCGCGCATGTTTTTATAAGTTTTAACTGTTTTAAGCGGCTGACAAAAAGCTTCGGCTTCGGCCGAAAATTCGGGTTATTTTTGGCCGAAGCCGAAGCCGAAGGTGTTTTTTTTTTTGGCCGAAGGTGGCCGAAGCCGAAGCTTCGGTCGGACACTACTTATTTCTACCACGTCAATCTCGCCTGTACGGAGCTACATCAGGATTCAAAAGTCTCTCTTGCACATGTTTTTGGATTCTCGACAGTCATGTGGTTCGCGATTTGTTCTTCTGGCCGGAATATCCATATCCATCGCTCTCTTTATCATGTCGTCATGAAATGTCGCTATCTGAGTTTGTTTTTAACAATGTATTTGTTTTTTGGTGCCATTTTATAACTTTCGTGGGTCATCGACTCATCATTATTCAAATAATAAATGTGAATATAAAAATCAATATTACGTGTGATAGTATTTGTCTAAATATTTACCATTAATCAGCTACAAGGCGATAGTAGTCGCTGCATATTGGGGTAGCAGGGTTTGAACCAGCCGGACACGTAAAGTATGTAAGTATTAATCAAACGTTTTCCTAGATAAAAAATACCCATTTTTACATTATTTAATTTAGCATTATTTGTGATAACGTAATATCTCGTGTGCATTTTTGTGTTGTGTACATATGAAAACAATTAATAGCGATGGTTACCTATGTGCATTATTATATAAATGTATGTAGGTACCTACATTGAGATTTTTGTAAGTGATTACATCGACAAGTATTCAGGCGATGCATGCTTAGCATTATTGTTATTACCGCTTTCAATGGAGGTCGTGCGGATAATGGATATCATTAGCAACCGGTTATTGAATATTTTGGATTCATAATAAATTCTCAGCATCTAGCTGTATTTCGTTGAAAATTCATTACTGCAATTTGTCGACGGTAATTAATTGTTGGCGAAATCATTAGTACGTGAATTCTCGAGTGTGCAAGAAAGGAATGTCTCAATTATTTGTATCAACCAACCAAATCGAATCACTACCGGGAAGGACATAGCTGCTAGAGAAGTCTATAGGGCGGTCAATCCAACCAGATTAGAAAGAAATATTGTTAGCCATGAATATAAGATAATAACGTCATTTCCCTATTTGGGTTAGGCAGAGAGAACCGAACGCCAGACTCCTCTCTTTTGGCATGTATTTCTCACTTCATTCACGTTCATCCGTCTCATACACGCTCTTCTGTTATTCTTATTTCTAACATCTCCATTTTTCAAAATTCCATTTATGTGATTGTGCCAACTTTTCCCTGGCGGACCTCTCCTTTTCTTTCCTCTTATGTCTGTCTTTTATTTTGGGTATTTAAAATGAATGAATATAACTTTTTATGATACAAAAACCTATTTGTACATTGTTGTTACTGTGTCTATCTCTGTCATTATTAGGTACATATTCGGCTCATTTAAAGTTTGTTATGGTTTTTATACATATTTTTCATACTTTTCATACTTTTCACCTTGGTTTGATGCTTCTTATTTCTTCTTTTTGACGCTGACTGCTAACCTACATTATAGTGATTATGCTACTACTTATTTAATGCAATTTGATGAATTGAATTTTGTTTCGAACTTGTTCTCATGCGAATAAAACCTTTGCGATATGACAGAGGTTTTTTTATGAAAAGTAATCGATCAAAATTTTTTCCGTTATTTTAAAAACGACCGCAAACGAATTGTTAAGTTTCAGGTGTAGTGGTAGATGGTCTATAGAAAGTTATTCTGATCCCGGTAGACCTTTGATGTAACTGTTTATTCTGGTTTCACGTAACATTTATGTGTAGTGTTATGAGGTTACTGATATTATAGGAAAAAAATCGGGCGTTTCAGCATTGTTTGCGTAAATATTTTTTGCACCTACCTGTGTAAGAGTTAGATAAGGATGTTTGAACAGCGGTTACAAAATGTATTTTGTTTTCAATATCCACAGCAGTTTAGGTGTTAGCAAAGTTTTTTCATTTCTCACCATTTTCATAGGTTAATAATATAAATAATATAGCGTGAGGATAGGACGAGTTACGAGTTAGTTTGTTTGGAACATTGTATGATATTTTTAGTTGCTTATTACCTATAGAAAAAATCGCACAAAACTTGTTAAGTTATTACTTAACTATAAATTATTTATGTGGAATGACCCTTATAAAATATTAATATCTGCAATATTAAGAGGCTATAGTAGGCTATATAGTATATTTTGGAAATAATTTCCCCAATACCCACAAAAGATACGTCTTTAAAA